>CM065687.1:22903547-22910680 GCA_017654935.2 Phymorhynchus buccinoides | reverse complement strand
GAGATAGAGAGAGAGAGAGAGAGAGAGAGAGGAGAGAGAGGAGAGAAAAAAGGAAAATTTCACATTCCCAATTTCACAATTTCACAATTCACAAGTTTTCTGATCCAGCTAGAGAGAGAGAAAGAGAGAGAGAGAAGGAGAGAGAGAGAGATGAGATAGAGAGAAAGATAGAGAGAGATAGAGAAGAGAGGGAAGCGAGAGAGAGAGAGAGAGAACTTGAAACTTTATTTTTTCAAAGGATGAAGATTTTAGGCAACGCCTAGTCTTCTTCCAATCTGTCCTTGATACACAAAAGACAAACATGGCAAGGCATAATATTACACACACAGATTTTGAGAACATAAAGGTAGCACCTTTGTACATTTACGAACATAGAATACAAACATGGCAGGGCATAGAATTACACATACATAATTATACATAAAGGTAGCAAAGCAGGTATTGTGATAAAGACAGGTTGAAATACGAATGCATAGAATTACATACGCGCGTGTTTAGTTGTTAATACTTGTGCGGGCATACATTGCGTGTAACCATACACGCACACACCTGCACGTGCGCGTGGCACACGCAAGAATACATGCACATACACACAGATATACGTTGAAGTATGTATAAAAGAACTATACATTTTTAGAACAGGGCAAACTAATCGCAGAATATGGTAGACAGAGAGATGAGAGAGAGCGAGAGATTGGAGAGCCCAGTGGAGACGACGACCGATGAAGAGTGGAGAGACGAGAGGAGAGAGAAGATGAGAGAGAGAGAAGAGATGAGCGAGAGAGGTGAGAGAGAGAGGAGGAGAGAGAGACAGACAGAGAGGGCCGAGAGAGAAGAGGATAGAGATGAGAAATGCGAAAGAGAGAGATAGCGAGACCGGAAATGAGAGAGTGAGAGAAAGAGAGAGAGAGAGAGAGAGAGATGAAGAGGACTAGAGAGACAGAGAGAGACATGAGAGAGACCGGAGACACAGTCGACACACAGATAAAGAGACAAGACAGAGACAGAGACAGACACACAGAAAATGAGAGAGAGAGATCGAATAGATGAGAGAGAGAGAGAGAGAGAGAGAGAGAGATGGCGGGGATTGTGAGACGAGCGCCGGAGATGAGAGGACGAGACGTAGATCCGAGAGTGAGACCGAGAGAGACCGCGCGAAGGAGGATGTGAGGAGGAGGAGAGTGAGTGAGAGAGAGAGAAACACAGAGAGAGACTATAATCTGGTGTGTGAAGGTTATGTGTGTAGACTATGTGCGTGAGCATACACGTAGACTAGAACACTCTGCATCAATAGTTTGTCTTCTTATTTAAGCTAAAACAGTAGTAACCCGCTAATTAAGTCAGTTAATTAAGATTAGAATTATAGCCCCGTCAACAACTAAGGCCATTGTCAGGAGCTGTCACCGGGGGGGGACTGTTAGTGCTACCGGCGCTAAAGTGTCACAATGTATGAGACCCCCAAAAAAACACGAAGTATCGAGAAAGGAAAAATTGCGCAACTACGGTTAGCACTCGATGAGTCATGCGCTTTGGGGACCATCCTCAACGCCAGCTGTGCCCTCGATTCCGTTTTGGCCGAGAGAGTGGGGATGTGTATGTACCCTGGGCAAGGCATCTCTCCACAATAAACACAAATTCTTAGCCCAGCCCGCCAGAATAGTATCTGCCCCACTCCTGCTATCTGGCAGTCATTGTCGGAAACGACAGACTATACGATTTGTATGGTATTTCTCAGCTCTCCCCGCATTTTCACACTTGCCTTTCTTACCAAACATTTAAGCTGTATTTTATTAACCATTTTCAGCTAATTACCTTTGTTGAATAATTAACCGCAGTCATGATAATGTCCATTATCTAATAGGACACCCCCCACCCCTCCCCCTATGTAGTGCAGTACACACAACAGCCGCGAAACATTTCTCACAGTCCTGCTTCATTGCGTTTTTTCCGTCTTGCCTTTATCTTCTACTATTATTGAATGCATGTTGTTTAATTATGTAAATGGATGGAAATTAGTGTTACATATATAGCAAACGATAGAGGATGTAGACAGTACTCAATCTGCAGTAAGAAAGGCAAGACTGAACAAGTGGAAACAACCGAGAAATGGAGGAGAGGGGGGCGCATCTTGTTTCCATCTTCCGTCATACATGTACCTGTGCTTGCCTTTCAGGGACCACAATGCCCACGGCGGCCCGGGGGTCCGGCCATCTGTCCACGTGGAAGTCTATGGCCTGGGACTGTCTTTCGATGCAGCTTTTCAGCTCCCCGTGGATCTGCAACCGATGATTTCAAAGGTAGAATATAAGAGAAGGGGTGGAGGCGGAAACCTAGCTATCAATTTGGTCAAACCAGGTTCTCTCCGCTGGGATACCGGCCGGGGAGTCTTTCAGCATTAATTAGCTCCCCCACCTACTGGAAAATCTTGCCCCCCCCCCCCCCCCCCCCCGCCTAACAACTTCCTCAGTCTAATATATCACTCTTTGATTCTGCCTTTTCCCTCTGCTCCGCTGTCATGCTACTATTTTTCTGACTTATTGGCCGGGTCGGTAAGAACTGACGATCGGCGATGATCGGACAACGATGGGCGCTATCGGCGACGATAGGCGACGATCGGCGCAACGATCGGCCCTATTATTTGATTCACACTGAACACATGATGCTCTACGACGCCAAACCTGGCCAGGGGTGGTGGAGCTGCAGGTGCAGCTTTGGGGCAGCCGCTCCGACCTGGAGAAGACAGTGGACTTCGTCATGGCAACCAATTTGAAAGTCTGACGCTGCCAGCTACATCGACCGCTGACGAAGAAGAAGATTAACACTGGACTGCTAACCTCAAATAAGGCGCGCACGCGCGCGTGCGCGCACACACACAAACAACACACACGCACGCACACGCACGCACGCCACACAACACACACACGCACACACATTCACACATCACACGCACGCACACAGCACACACACACACACACCACAAACACACACACACCACACCACACACCACACATCCAACTTTCCTGCGACGCATGAGTTGGTTGTCCAATTTTCCTTACTTTGTGTTGTGTCCATTTTTGAATGCATGGCAAATGTGCTTCCTTTGCTTGTATTGTGCTTGTACGAGACCCACGCTGTAATCTCACCTAGCCGTGATAATCATGTATTTTTGAATTTGACCAAGGACTGTCCCTGATTTCAATCTTTGACTTGAACACAACACACACACCATACACACACGCGCTCGCTCGATCGTGCGCATGCAGCATACTCACACTAAGAGAAAAACGCAACTATGAACGGACAGACACACATAAAAATACATACACTCACGCACAAAGAGACATTGCGTGCTTTCGAGAGGTTGGGATGGAGAGACGGAGAGAGAGAGAGAGAGAGAGAGAGGAGAAGAGAGGAGAGAGAGAGAGAGAGAGAGAGAGAGAGAGAGAGACCGAGAGAGAGAGAGAGAGAGAGAGAAGAGAGAGAGAGGGGTGGTGGTGTTGGAGTGGGCTGATTGTCAACATATGTAGGGCCGATCGTGCGCCGATCGTCGCCGATCCTTAGTTCTTACCGATCGTCGCCAATTGTTACCGGTCGTCGCTGATCGTCAGTTCTTACCGACCCCTTATTGGCCCATTCTCCTGACTTAAAAAAAAAAGAATCTTCCCGAATAATGTTTCTGCTTTGAAGCTCCTTCCAAAATCAGGATGTGTCGGCTGCATGCAGCGGGGAGACCATTGAAAATCTGAAAACCGGACACATACGCACCTTAAACATTATGGCCATATGGGCCTGGGAACGCATAAGAAGAAGAATTAAGAAAGAATGTCATACCAAGGCAGCGGGATTTCTCCCTGTTCTTGTCGATTTTTAACTTCCGTGGGGTTGTTACGTGCGAAAAGCGCACCGGTCAGACTATCTTTAAGTCCCCATCCGAAAGACTCGACGTTCAGTTCCCCTCTCTTTCTTTCCTCCGGCTCGATTATCCCGTCAAACTTAGAAAGAAAGGGCGAGGCCAGGGTAGGAAACCGGTCACTCACGTATTGAAATTGGCAGGCGGGCGTCTTAACCTCTCTGCCACCTTCCAATAGGGTAGAAATGAGGAAGAACAAAAAAAGAAGAAAGACAAATTGCAACGCCGGGCGGCTGCAAAAGTCCCTCATCGTAGGCATCGCCGAGCTACTCCGAAATCGGAATGTGTCGGCTGTACACATTACATAAATACGCATCAAATCAGCACGTAACTACATAAAAACGCTTAAAAAACAGCACGAAACAGAATAGTTTTTTTATATATATAGCCTTAGGGTTCGGACCCGTGATTTGAGCGCGCGCGATCATGCGCACACGCGCGCACAGAAAAATGCATGACAACTGTGTTATATAGACCATTCATCAAGACATGTTGTGAAAAAAACCGCATTGAAATACATGAAAAACTTCGCGAGATATTAGCGATTATGTGTTTCGGGTTTGAACCCCGTAGCTGTCGCAACCTTGACCTTAATGTAAAATTAAAATACATCAGTGGATAGCTTGCATCGTGGCAAACGAGTGTTCCAAATTTGATGAATGATAGACTGAATATTTTTTGAGAAAAACGTACGAATTAGCCGTACGGACGGACGGACGGACGGGGGACGGACGGAGGCACGCCGAATGGAACGGACGGATTCAGACAGAAACAATAGCTCCCCAAAACTTCGGCTCGGGGACTAAAAAGGTGGACCCCACCCCTCTCAATGTAGCACCGGGGGGGGGGAGGGGGGGGGGGGTGAGTTTTAATGTTTTCAACATGGTTATGGTTCTCTCAGTGATTTCAGCCGGGAAAACATTGACGCCAAAACAGAACCCCCGAACCCTGAACCCCGGAATGATCTTTAATGAGTAGGCCATTGGCCCGTGCCATTGTGAGTAGTTACAAGACTATAACAAAGGCACTAGTAGTAGCTAGAAACATTTTAACATAACCACACATAACAACATTTGGCATAGAGGGGAAGACGGGGTAAAAAGCCCATGGGCGGATGAGAAAAAACCCCATTGCCAATTATCTCATGAAATAATGCACATTTCAGTCACATTTTGCCCATGCGACGAGTATTAATGTTTGTGCATTAAACGAATAGTAAACATTAACACTCATCTCGTGGACAAAATGTGACTGAAATTTTCTTCATTCCATGAGATAATTGGCATGGGCTTCTTACCCGCCCATGGTTTTTTTTTACCCTGTCTTCCCCTACTTAGCTGAAAACTTCATACGTAAATTAGAAACAGAGCATCAGGTTAGAAAATGGTCACCTCTACCAATTCAATTGCATCTGACGGATTCTATATGCTTTTTTGTTTTTAGATAGAAAGCCGAACGGATAATAGAGGATGCATGGCCATTTTCAGTTGCAAGAAGCGTGGCTAGCTGATGCCCAAATAGAACCACGTACTGAAAATGAAGCTGCCCTGCTCTCCAAGTGATAAATTGCAACGTTTATGCAATGTTTGACTCCATAAGTTGCAACGTTTATGCAATGTTTGACTTCATAAGTTGCAACGTTTATGCAATGTTTGACTCCATAAGTTGCAACGTTTATGCAATGTTTGACTCCATAAGTTGCAACGTTTATGCAATGTTTGACTTCATAAGTTGCAACGTTTATGCAATGTTTGACTCCATAAGTTGCAACGTTTATGCAATGTTTGACTCCATAAGTTGCAACGTTTTATGCAATGTTTGACTCCATAAGTTGCAACGTTTATGCAATGTTTGACTCCATAAGTTGCAACGTTTATGCAATGTTTGACTCCAAACTCTAACGGACCTTCAAAAAACTCCAACCCTCTAGAACGATTTGCTGTACATCTTCCAAATAACAAAAGAACAGAATTGAAAAGAATCATGCCCGAAATTCACAATATTTTTCACATAAGGTCGACCCTCTGGAGATCGTGAAAAAAGTTCGATTTATCCTAATATTTTTTAAGTTTTCAGTTGATACTTTTACCTCTACAGAATCCCTACTAATCGTGCGTAGCATTTTGAATTCAATTAGGCTTATAGACCTTTAGACAAACAAGATACAACGGCATACAGAGAAGACAATAAAGCCAGCAATGTTACACCCTCTGTGTACATACTAAAGGTTATTATATAATATGGCCTACTTTAAAGGCTTTGGGGAGATATCCCTGAAGCCATGATAGCAGCTCAGGTAATTCAGTTGAGGATAACTTCACTGCCATTCCTTTGCCTGGAAAAAAAAATGCATACACACACGCGCGCGCGCACACGCACACACACACACACACACACACACACACACACACACGCACGCACGCACGCATGCACACGCACACACACTATAATACTAAAGCCGGGAACCAATTGTCCACTCGAGCATGCGGACATACACACCAACACACACGCTCGCACGTTCGCTCACACGCAAACACACACACCACACACACACAACACACACACACACACACACACACACACGCCCACACACACACACACTATAATACCAAAGCCGGAACCAATTGTCCACTCGAGCATGCGGACCACACATCAACACCACGCGCGCACGCTCGCTCCACTACGCACACCACACACACAGCACACCCGCGGCTCGCGCGCGCGAACACATACACGCCCGCACACCGCGCATCCATCACCCACACCCACACCCACACCCACATACACACACACACCACCACACACACAAACCAACCACGCCTACACAAACTCCTAGATACGTAAAGCATGTCTAAATACCTCAGAGCAACACCTGTATATCTCCAAAATGGCTGATTTGAGAAAAGCCCACTTGAAGTTTTTAAACAACAGCAGAAAACACACAAGTCCTTCTACATTGACAAAACGGACAGTAGTGCAAGTTCTGGTAGTAATGTACAAGTGCTGAAAGAGGTATTAAATTTCAATTGACAGAAAAGGCTCAAATATACATTTGCAAACACTAGTCATGCTCTGCACGGGAAGTGTCTTGCTGTGGCTGGATATAATTTAGAGGAACACCAGTTTTCCCATCACAAGCCTAATGTTGTATAAAACATGCCTGCCCTTCAGTGCCCTTTTCAACTGCTGTCGCAGATAGCTTATCATGTCTGGCTCTCCTGTG
>CM065687.1:22886047-22898547 GCA_017654935.2 Phymorhynchus buccinoides | reverse complement strand
ACAAACAACACAAAAAACAAAAAAACCAAAAAAAATTACATTAAAAAAAAAAGAGTTAGAAAATTTAGTAACAAAAGCTGCAAACAAAAAAAAAAAAAAACAAAAACAAATATAAAAAAAAAAAAAAAAAGAAAATAAAACCAAAATCAAAAACAAAAAAAAACACAAACAAAAAAAAAAGCAATATAAAAAAGTAGCAAAAACTAATGTTTATAAAAAAACACCCAAAAACAACAACAAAAAAGAAAATAGACCATCAACCGTCAAAAAAACTATTAATTAAACTGAAATAAAAAAAGCGAAAGAAAAAAAAAAAAAAAAATAACAAGCAAATAAAAAAATGTCTATGTTGTCAAACAAAAAACAGAAGACCATATTCAAAAAACAAAAACACTAACAAAGAGCCAATACAAACCAAATCCGCAAATCTAAACAAAACTAAAGGTGAATGCAAACAAAAACAAAAAATCACATGAAAGTATAAAAAAAACAAACAAAAAACAAATAACATCAAAAAAGACATAAAATACTAAACACAAGCCAGCAAACCAAGAAAAGCAACAATCATAAAAATTAAAATAAAGGGAATAAATTGCATAAACAAAATTAAAAAAAAAGTAAAAAAAAATAATGTTTACATCTCTGTTTCTTTTCAATACACTTATGAAAAAAAAAGTTAGTGTTTCTGATTGTGACAAACTATGCAACATTGTTGTGAAAAAGAAAAATGTTCCTTTCAAATTAAAAAGATAAAAATAAATCACATAATAAAAAAAAAACAAACGTTACAACTGCTCAAAAAAAAAAAAAAATACACAACAAAGTTTCCCCCCCATGAAAGGGGCAAACAAAAAAAAAAAAAAAATTACACACCCAACAAAAAAAAAAAACTTTTCACGACTTCTCTCTCTAAGCTCTCTCCAAACTCTCTCTCTCACAAAACTCTTCTCTCTCAAAAACCTCTCCTTGTGGGGCTTCAAAAAATCCTCTAAAAAATCTCTCTCTTTCCTCTCAAAAAAAAAATAAAAAAATCTCTCTCTTCTATAGTAAAAAAAAAAAAAAAAATGAAAACAAAAAAAAAAAAAAAAAAACAAACAAAATAATAAAAACCTCTCTCTCTCCTCTGTCTCTGTCTGTCTGTCCGTGTCCCTACGAAAAAAAAACACAAAGAAAGAAATAAAAAATCCTCTTGAAAACTCTCTAATAATTAACAAACACAAGCCAAAAAAAAACAAGATGCTAAAAAAAAAACGCGGTTGTACATTTCAGTAATATTGTCATACATCAGGTTACATCTGTTATAAACTTTTCGATTAATTTAATTAAAAACTCTCTCTCTCCTCTCTCTCTCTCTCTTCCTCTCGCTCTCCATCAATCTCGCTCGTCTCTCATCTCATCTCTCTTTCTCTCTCTCTCTCTCTCTCTCTCTCGTCTCTCATCTCGCTCTCTCTCGCTCTCTCTTTCTCTCTCTCTCTCTCTCTCTCTCTCTCCTCTCTTCTCTCTATCTCTCTATCTCTCTTTCGTAGTAAAAAAAAAAAAAAAAAAAAAAAAAACACTTCTCAAAAAAACAAAAACTCTAACAAAATTCTCTGAGTCTCCTCTTTCTCTCTCTCTTTCTCTTTCTCTCTCTCTCTCTCTCTCTCTCTCCCTCTCTCTCTCTCTCTCTTTCTCGTCTATTATCGCTCTCTCTATCTTTCTCTCGTCTCTCGTCCTCTTCGTCTCTCTCTCTCTCTAAACGTTCTCTCTCTCTCTCTTTATCTCTCCTCTCCTCTCATTCTCTCTCCTCTCTCTCTCTCTCACTCCTTCTCTACCCTCTCTCTCTCTGCTCCTCGGCATCTCTCTCTCTCTCTCTCATCTCCTCTCTCTCCTCTCCTCTCTCTTCTCTCTCTCTCATCTCGCCCCTCCTCCTTCTATGGTCTCACTGCTCCCTCTCCTTCCTGTATTTACTCATTCTCCCTCTCTCTCCTCTGTCCCTCTGTCTCTCCCTCCTCTGTCTCATCCCTCTCTCTCTCTCTCCCTCTCTCTCCTCACTCTCCCTCTCCTCCCTCTCTCTCTCTCTCTCTCCCTCTCTCTCTTTCTCCTCTCCTCTCTCTCTCTCTTCTCTCTCTCCGCTCTCATTCTGTCCTCCTCTCCTCTCTCTCTCCTCTCGCCTCTCTCCTCTCTCCCTCTCTCTCACTCTTTCCCCTCCTTCTCCCTCGCTCATCTCTCTCATTCCTCTCTCATCGCTCGCTTTCTCTCTCTCTCTCTCTCTCCTCATCGTCTCCACTCCCTCTCACTCTCTCTTTCTCTCCTCCTCTCTCAATCTCTCTCCCTCCCGTCTCTACTCAGTCTCTCTCTCATCTCATCTCTCACTCTCTTCTCTCGCTCTCTCCTCTCCTCTCTCCTCTCTCTCTCTCTCTCTTTCTCGTCTCTCTCTATCTTTTCTCTCTCTCTCTCCCTCTCCTCCCTCTCTCCTCTCTCTCCACATCTCCCTCTCTCTCTCTTCTCTCCATCTGCTCTCTCTCCTCACTCTCTCTCTCATCTCTCAGTCTCGCTCCTCTCTCTCTCTCTCTCTCTTCTCATCTCATATCTCTCCTCTCCTCTCTCTCTCTCTCTCACTCTCAACTTTCTCGCTCTCTCTCTCTCTCTCTCTCTCCCTCTCTTTTCCCTCTCTCTCATCTCTCTCATCCTCTCTCTCCTCCCCCTCTCTCTCTCTTCTCTCTCTCTCTCATCCACCAAACTCGACTCTCTCTCACCTTTTCTCGCTCCTCTCTATCTTCTCTCAAGCTCTCTCTCTTTTTTTTCTTTACTCTTTCCCTCTCTCTCTTTCCCTCTTTCTCTCTCTCTCTTCTTCTTTTCTCTCATCTCTCTCTCCTCTTTCTCTCTCTCTCTCATCTGTCTCTCTCTCTCTCTCTTTCTATTTCCCTATCTTTCCCTCTCTTTCCCTCTCTTTCTCTCTCTATCTCTCTCTCTCCTCTCTCCGTGTCTCTCTCCGACTCTCATCTCTCTCGGCCTCTCTCCTCCTCTATCTCTTTCTCCCTTTCTCTCCCTATCTCTCTGTCTCGCATCCTCCTCTCTCCTCTCTCCTTCTCTCTTTCTCTCAAAATCTCTCGACTTTCTCTCATCTCTCTGCCCTCAAAATTCTCTGCTCTCTCATCTCTCTCTCTACCTCTTCTCTCTCAATATCTCTCTCTCTCTCTCGATCTCTCTCCATCTAACTCTCTCTCTCTCCGTCTCTTTCTAAAAATCTCTATCTCTTTCTCTTTCTCTCTCTCTCTAACTCTCACTCTCCCTCTCTCCATCGTTCTTTCTCTCTCTCTCCGTCTCTAAAAGAAACAAAAAAAAAAAAAAACAAAGAAACAACAAAAACAAAAAACACAAAAAAAAACAAAAAAAAAACAAAAGAAAAACAAAACAAAATAAAAAATAAAAAAAAATAACAACAAACAAAAAAAAAAAAACAAAAACATCAAAAACAAAAAAAAAAAAAAAAAAAAAACAACCAAAGATCATAAAAAAAGAAAAAAAAAAAAAAAAAAATATAAAACAACACAAAAAAAAAAAAAAAACTAAACAAAAAACAAAACAAAAAAAATAAAAAAAATATCATAACAAAAAAAAAGCAAAAAAAATAAAAAAAAAAAAAAAAAAAAAAAAAAAAAAAAAAAAAAAAAAAGCCACCAAAATAAAACCAAACATTAATACCATGAAACAATGTGTCAACAAACAAAAAACGAAGTATATGTTATAAACTACTAAACAAATATTATTTTTTTTCTTTTTCTATTTTAGAAACAGACACCTCCCCTTTTCCCCCAGCAAAAATTCAAAAGGAAAAAAAAAAAACATAAAACTCCTGCAACAAGAAGCCAAAAAACTAAAAGGAACAGAAATACATCTTAATACAAGCATTTGAAACAAATGAAAAACCAAAACAAATAAAAAAATCTCCTATTTGACCTGATGAGTGATCTTCAGATGTAAAACTGGTTAGTCCGATTTCCAAATTCATTCATTATTTCAGTTGTTCAGTAAGTCCGATGTGATGTGTGCTGTTTCACTGTCTTGAAGGAAAAGGCAAGGTGTCAGGTTTTGCCCAAAGTGCAGGTTTCCTTCTCAGTAGACTAAGAGATAAACTGTTTCTACAGATAGAGCAGCAGTTTGTTTAGATAACTCTTCAGGCACCCATGGAGTAAGAGACAGCTGACACATACTTGATCCCAGGTCCACCAAGCCTAGCCTCCCATTTCCTCCCGGGAAAGGGGGCTAACTGCTCAGTGTAATCAGGAAGGCATATATGTTTTCTTTCCGCTTAGGCAGCAAAATTTCAGAACAAGGAGGGGACCATCTCGCATGGTGATCAGTGGTTGTTACCCCTATTCCTGTTCCTTTCTCCATTCTCACTGTTAGCTCACTGTGAGAGTACAAGTCTAACACATATTGATTAATTCCTTTGCGTGCTGGTGGTTTTCCTTTAAACAACAACAACAACGCAAAAAACTCTAGAGGTCGATAAATTTTGTATCTAGGGGCGGGCAACCCCCGTTTACTAGACTCTCTTACTCCTGTACAGAATTATGCATGCAACATTTTCGGCATTCGGCAAAACGCCTGCATTTCCACCAGGTTTTTAACTATATAGACAAAAGCGCCTAATAAAACGACATATACACTAAAAAACTCAAAAAAGTTGCACATACAGCACAAAAAAAAACACAAAACCCCCAAATTTTGGAAGGGTGTAGACTCGCGGTGTTTGCCTCTGAGGTAGCTGTTCTGTCCCACCCCATGTAGTTCGAACGTAGGACCATCATTCTGCACCAGATGAAAGAAACAAGGACACTCTGTCAAAAACCGTGCATCACTATAGACACTGTCCTTTCGGCCAGGTCAGTGCACCTAGAACCAACACTGTCCAGTGGGCAGTCAGTGACCTAGACACTGTCAGGTGGTCAGTCAGTGACCTAGGACACTGTCAGTGGCTAGTCACTGACCTAGACACTGTCAGTGTCAGTCAGTGACCTGAGACACTGTCAATGCAAACACACCCCCCCCCCCAAACCCAAAACACACAACAATCACCCCCCAAACCCCAGAGTCAGGTGACCTACACTTTCGTGGCCGTCAATTGACCTAGACACTGTCAGTGGCAGTCAGTGACCTGATACACTGGCAGTGGCAATCAGTGACCTAGACACTGTCAGTAGGGAGTCAGTGTGCCCTCTCCTCTTTGCCCCTTAATTTATATGAAGTTCTACGTAAACGCTCTGAAGTGGGAAAGCTAAACCGGCTTCTTGGTTAGGGCATTCTCACACTCTCCGTACACACCCACAACTTTACTTAATTTAAAAGGCAACTAAGCGTTTATTTTCCCACAATTAAGGCTTTAGTATAACCGTCCTAACATTAAGACATCTCGACACTGTCAAGTGGCAGCCAGTGACCCGGTCCTTAAACCCCATCTCAGTCCTGTACGTACCACACCCAGCTCGGGAGGGGGAGTAGAGAGAAGGAGAGGAGAGTGAGTGAGGAGAGAGAAGAGAGAGAGGACAGCAGAGAGAGAGAGAGAGAGAGCGAGAGCGTAGGGAGGGGGGGAGGGGAGAGATTGCTCTCTCCCTTTAACTAGAATTTTTTAAATTAAAAAAGAACGATCTCTGGTTGCTCTAACTCCTATACGCTACTAAGTCCACACAACAGACAAGCACACTACACTACCACATCATCACCACCGCCACGGCATACGCACTACACACCACCAAGCGAACACGCACAAACGCCACACACCGACGAGCGACACCACAAATCAGCGCGCACAGACACACGCACCACAGCAGAGGAAAGCAAGATACGCCAACACCACCACATACCTTCCAACACGACTCGCAGCACACAAAGGGCACAACTATACAAACACAATCAATAAAGAGCACGCACACATAGCTAATGCAACAACGGTTCTTGCAACAGCATCCACACGACACACTACGTATCTCATACAAACACACTATCCTACACGAAGTCCCCTCTCTAACACTATCACACCACACCACACACGACTCCACTTACACGCACAACCCGTCGGCGACACGACCACTCACAAAATGACGCCAATCACAGTGTGCGTGCACCATCCTTACTGGCACACAATCACATGCCAAATGACATTAAACACACGAAACAGAAACAAAAAAAAAGGGGGCAAAAAAAGAAAACACACTTACCAGAAAGAACGGTAAGTCTGTCTCGCTACTACACGGACTGAAACTTTCAAGTGAAATCTGTCTCAATTACATTGAAATACTGGTCCACCAGTATAACAAGCACACCTAGTAGGCCCTACTGTTAATACTTCTGGTCGTGTCAGTGAATTTAACACAGAGAATTGTGGATCTACTCCCCCTTTGGCATAATAATATGATAAGTTCGGGCCTAAGTGTTTACTTTGTGTAGCCTGCTCTCAGTAAGGAGAGTTGCATTCTACTCTCTTTGCTCGCAGTTCTAACCTAACCCTAAAAAGACGGGAGTGCATTGAATTGGGAACGATGGTCTGTGCATTTCTCTGCCTGTACCGTCCTTCTCAATCCTGATCTGCAGTCTTTCTACCACCAGTTCAAGTGGTTTCTTTTTGCGTATGATTAATTTGAATGTTTCTGCTATGGACGCTGCGTGCTAAACAAAAACCAAAATATATTTCTACTTAACAATTAAGTACATTCATGCAAAGCATGCCATGTCGCATACGTTTGAATCTGACTCTTCGTGTTCTCTAAAGAGTGACAGTTTATATATTTTAAAATTAATGTAAAGGCAAGTCCTCGGCAGAGCTATGACTATATGTGGCCCCAATAGGGGTGAAAAGTGGATAATAATTTCGAATCTTCACAATTGGATATATGTGTGTGTGTGTGTGTGTGTGTTGTGTTGTGTGTGTGTTGTGTGTGTTGTTGTGTGTGGCGTTGTTGTGTTGGTGTGCTGAGTGTCGTGGTTGTCAGTGCGTGTAGTGAGTGCTGTGCGTACAGCGTGGTGCGTGCATGCGTGTATATTTTGTGTGTGTGGTGTGTGGCGTGTGCGCGTGCGTGTGTATGTGTTTTTGTGTGTGGTTGTGTAATGTGTGTGTTGTGGTGGTGGTGGTGTTTGTGTGTGTGAGTGTGTGTGTGAGTTGTGTGTGTGTGTAGTGGTTTGTGTTTGTAGTGTGATGTGTGTGTGTGTGTGTGAGGTGTGTTGTGTGTGTGTGTGTGTCTTATGTGTGTGTGTGTGTGTGTGTGGGTGTGTGTTTGAGTGTGTTGGTGTGTGTGTGTGTGAGTTTGTGGTGGTGTGTGTGGTGTGTGGCGTGTGCGTGTGCCTGTGAACGTTTTAGTGTGTGTGTGATTGTGTGTGTGTTTGTGTGTGTGTTTTTTTGTGTGTGTGGTGTGTGTGTGTGTGCGTGTGCGTGCGTGCTCGAGTGCGTGTGCGTATAATAACGTAGCCATTTGTGTTTTGTTGTTGTTGTGGTGTGTGGGTGTGTGTGTGGGTGTGTGCGGTTCGTGTATGGTAGGTAGTGTGTGGCGATGAGAGGCGTGCGTGCCGGTGGCCGAGGTTCATGGCGTGCGGTGTGTGTGTGTGGCTGCATGTGTGTGTTTGTATGTAGTCGCGGTAGCGATGCGTGTGTGTGCGCGTGTAGTGTGTGGCTAGCGCGGCGCACACACACAGCTGTTCGCAAAGAAATAGCAGACAGATCATTTACAATATTAGTACACACTTTTCACGTGCTCGCTCAATCCCATAGACGCACAAACAGAAATCGTCTTTGATCATGAACAAAAAGCTTCCCAAAAGGATGAAAAGTTAAATTCATAGGTGAGACTTACGTTCAAAGAGAAAGCACTGGGAAATGCAACCGCCCGTTCCCTTCCCGATAAATATATGACAGATACATTATTATTGTATCTTGATTCCCACCTGATTGAAATTCCAGACTTTGATTATTTAGCTGTAAAGGCACACTATCTGACAGAGAGACAAACAGACTTCTTCTTCTTCTTCAGCGTTCCAGTGCCATAAAGTCCTCACAATGGGTATTGTACTTGACGTGGTCCTGGTTTTGAAGGTTAGCATATGGTTCTCCCCTGGCTGCATACAACCGACACATTCTGATTTCAGAGGAGCTCAAAGGAGAACGTTATTTGGAAGATTATTATTACTACTACTTATTACACTACTACTGCTACTAACTACTGCTACTCCACTACTGCTATGCGGCTACTCTACTGATTACTACTACTACTGCTAGCTGCTGCTGCTGCTGCTACTACTATTACTAGTACTTCTGATGCTACTATTACTACTACTACTACTAATACTGCTATTACTTACTATTACTACTATTACTGCTGTTGCTGCTGTATGCTGCTGCTGCTACAACTACTACTACTGCTACTACTACTACTACTACTACATACTACTACTACTACTACTACTACTACTACTACTACTACTACTACTACTAACTACTACTACTACTACTACTACTACTACTGCTACTACTACTACTATGCTACTACTTACTACTACTACTACTACTCTGCTGCTGCTGCTGCTACTGCTGTTGCTGCTGCTGCTACTATTACCTACAACTACTACCTACTGCTACTACTGCTACTACTACTACTACTACTACTTTACTACTACTACTACTACTACTACTATTCTACTAGCTAATAATAATAATAAGATAATAATAATATAATAATAATACTACTGTGTTGCTGCTACTGCTACTGCTGCTGTTACTGCTACTACAACTACTACTACTACTACTACTACTACTACTACCGTACTACTACCGTACTACTACCGTACTACTACTACTACTACATGTATTGTCTAAAATGTATTGGCTAAAAAGCCTAGTAAAAGTGCGTGCATCCCACAGATAATGCCGAAGTTCTCTAAGTTCAAAATTAAATTAAAATACACGTACAGTTTTCCCCCTTCAGTTTTCTGTTTTTGTGTGCAAACCGAAATTGAACCAAGAATTCAGGCTTAAAAAGTACATATATACTGCTTACACACAGACGAAACAGAGGGACAAACAGACATTTCGTTCTGCTTACTTTAAGACGAGCTATTCCCGAAATGTTTTTTTTCTTTTTCTTTTCGTTGTGTTCAAGTATGTTGAATTCAATTTCGACCTTTCATTTTTTTTCATGAATCAACACATATATATATTATTGTCAATTACTGAAACTACCAGTACTACTTTAAAGGTACTAGAATCAAATAAATACGATTTTGAAACTATTATGGTTTTTAGTGCGTTTTTCTGTGACTAAGATTGTGTTGAGAAAGTGAGTATTTGGATGACTGAAGTACGAATTAACTCACGAATGACGTATTGAATAAATAGCTTTGAACTGAATACATTCATACATAATACATACACAATTAACAAAGCTGTTTTTATTAAATGAAGGGATTGGATGTTTGGTCTACCATTCAACAACAGTTGATATAACAAGAGGGATTTTTCTATTACTTTTTATTATTTTTTTAAATTCAGATAACGGTTGCTAATTTCTTTCTAAAAATGTATCATTCTTGTAGTTGATTGATTCGTGTTAAGATATACAAAACAGTATATATAGAAACCAAATATTGACTTCTGAATTAGATGTCTGTGAAGAAAATTATTCTGCGTACTTGAAGACGGGCTGTGCCCGAAACTTCATTAAAAAAAAAATCGTTTTGTTCAAGTTTCTTGAATATAATTTCTACATTTCGTTATTTTTTAATTTTTTAGTAATTCTGATAACGTTTGCTATTTTAAATAAAAATAATTAATTGTAGTTGATTGATTCTTGTTAACAGTTACAAAACAGTAGCCTACATAGAAACCAAATACTGACTTCTGGATCAGAAGAAAAATATGTCTGGGAACACAATGTTTAACACGTAGACAGAACTGTTGGTTTAAACAAATGTTTTATTAACACACTTTTGCAGCAACAAACAAATATATATAGACAGGAGTACAACAAGCCGAGGCTTATAAAAGTACTCAACCCACATATAGACAGTACTAGCAACAGGCTGCACCACAGGTTTTCAATCGATGGAAGTGCGTCACAACTTTGGTAAGGATAAACTAAATAATGAACAATACAACTGACTTTCGGAAAAAAAAGGTCAACAATATACCCAACACTCGAAATATCAAGGTCATACAAAAATATTCTATAGAAGCTAATAATTCTTTTAAAAAAAACCTGTAGAAAAGGGAATAAAAACAGTACTTTGTGTTGATAATGAATAATAATATTGAGAATGAAATAATAATAGATACAATAATAATAATAATAATTAGTATAATATTAATATAATAAGATTAATAATAAACGGAACACTCATTGATCGCAGATGTTGCAACTTTGCAGTAGCTCGATGCAGCGTCACTCTTTACGGACACTCATTCTTTCTAAAAACATAACGTTTATTAAGGGTTATAATCACAATGGACACCTCTGATGGACTATGTCAGACCTGCTATTAAACAACACATCATGTACCAAATCACTGCAAATTCTGGAAACCAAAACAAAAAGGTAGATTGGCCCTAATATTGTTACAAGATCATACGGTCGAATTTTGCTCAACAGCCATCTTATTCACAGAGGACAAATAAAACATCAGTCACTGGCTTGAACCCCAAGGACTGATGTAGATTCTGAGAGATGATGTTTTCAAAGCCAATGTAAACATAAGCGTCTTGTCCTCTTTCGAAACATTTCTGGCTGAGCTGAGATACGATGACCTTGCCGTAACCTTTCCCGCAGAATTCTGGGTTGACGTGAAGCGTCCCCATGGTGCCGTCAGAGCTGCACAGCATGTGTCCCACGTGCTGGCCTTGCTCTGTGACCAGGAACAGAGATGGGAACCGCTGGACCAGGTCTGTGACGTAGGATTCAGAGCTAGAGGCCATTGGGCCATGACTCCAATGACTTTCCATGACTTTCGTGTCCTCGCTAGAAATGGGCCGAACTCTCGTTCCTTCGGGAATGGGTCTGTATGGACACACAAGTGCACGGGCATGCATACAACACACACATACACACATATACGCAGAATCGCAGACTGGCCTCCTAACAGTGGTTCACGTAATCGTCACAAGCACAAAATGATATGCATGCACGCACATGCACACACATGCACACACACACCAACACACACACACAGACACAGACACACACAAACATACACATACACACATACACAAACACACCCACACACACGAACACACACCATCGACAGGACACGACGTACAGGTGCACGGGCATATGCATCCTAACAACACAAATATCGCAGACATGCATTCATAGAGAAATGTGCACTCGTCACTAAGCGAAAGCACACACATATAATATATCTATATATCTATGTCGCATGCACACGTACACACACAGACAGAGACAGACACACTCACACACACCACACACACGGACACACACACACGGACAGCACACACGTACAGCGACAGCCGCGCAGTACACACACTACACAACCGAAAACACTCGCAATAAACCAAAACACAGGCACCACCAACACCGAATACACCACAACAACAAACAGCACACAAACACAGCAACACCAACAGGACAGGACAATGAAATTCAAGTGCACACGGAAGAAAAGGCACATGAACAGACAGAAATAACACAACACAAGAACACGTGAAAACCCACATCAAAGCACACTAACCACAACACAAAAACTAACACGACACACACACACAACACACCACACACACACACCACGCATATATATATATTATATATATATATATATATTATATATCTAATAATATACTATATATATATATAGATATATATAGATATATATATTAATTATATTGGTCATCTCGAAATGTACTGTTCAAATAAAGTACTATCCAAAGCCACAAGGTCCGAACTCTTATGCAATGTAGGCCTAAGAATATCCTGCACAACGTGAAAAGTGCACCAATTGGAGACTGTTTAAGACGGTACCTTAAATGATCAAATGGATGCATTTTTACACTGTGCCGATCAAATCTAATGCATAGTAGTGTTCATACATGACTAATGACTAAAGCACAATCCTGACAATAAAAACGCCCAATTTCCCCTTTGGAACCTTGTGTCTCGTGGTTAAACAAAAAATTACCCTTTTATGTTGATAATGATAATAATAATAATAAACGGATATTTAGATAGCGCTTTTTATCAAGCACAAAGCGCTTTACTCATCAGCATTCAAACAAACACACGCACATACGCACAACAGACATACACTCAAAACAGACACACACGCACAACCAGGTGATCATCACACTGCATGTACGCTCCTGCACGAGAGTGAACGCGTTCTTGCACACAAACATACACACTACATACCCGACACACATTTCATCAAACACACAAAAACACATTCTCACTGAAACGCACATGCACAACCATACTCAAACAACTGTACACTTGTACTAAACACGCGCAACACGACAGCACACA
>CM065687.1:22848547-22881047 GCA_017654935.2 Phymorhynchus buccinoides | reverse complement strand
CACAAATTCATGTGACCAATATAACTTTTTTTTTTTGCTGTCCCATCTTCTGGGCCGTACAGTGGCGTTGCTCACACGCCGCTCATCTCGAATCCCAATTCGCAGCCACACCCCGGCTTGTCGCAGAATCCAAGACCAGCAGTCCAAAGGGAGCAAATATATGTTAGACCATCAGGAGGCAACCAACCGAGGAGACACTGCAACTGCTGCTGAGTCACTTCAGTGGAGATCAGTAATTATCTTTTTTGGAAATAATAACCCTAAACCTAACCCCCCACCCCCTCGATCGTTTATATTCATTATGATATATATATATATATCGTTTTTAGGTAGGCTTTTTCCCAGTTCTTTTTCATCCTATTGTCTGTGTGGGTGACTAAGATGGACATTTCCAAGAGCCTTAAGTGTTGTTATTTGATTACAAAAATGTCTGGGTTTCTGTGTGACATAGTGTATTGATGTACTGACACATTCATACTGTGTGTGAAAGCTGGTGTGTGTGTGAGAGAAGAGAGAGAGAGTGTGTGTGTGTGTGTGTGTTGTGTTGTTTGTGTGTGTGTGTGTGTGGTGTGCGCGTGGCGTGTGTATGTGTGTGTCGTAACTCTTCCCAACCTGAGCTGAGATGAATGTTTCCCAGTCATTTTGACAAAAGCTTACTTTTACTTTCAAAATAATGTGCCATTTTTTTAGATCAGCGTTCGCGAAGGTAAAATAATACAATTATTTCATTTGATTGATGGAAATTGACACTAAAGATTATTGTCTTTGTTTCGAGATTTGGTTTGTACCCAATTTCAATAGCAGTTTGGAATAAACCCCAAATGCTTTCAGAATAAAGTAATTTTCCTATCTGCTCTTCAGACGAAACAACAATCCCCATTCAGTCCTAGATATGGGACGCACCTACCGGACACCATAACAGCTTTACTGTTGAAACGAATGCTTGGTACTGAGTTCCTGTGTTAAACACAACACTGTGAAGACACTTTTATTAACCCTTTCATCGCCAGCCATCCCTTTTGAGCATACAAAATTTTTCCATTAGACCCTTACCTAGCGTTTACAGAAAATATTTTGTGGTCTGCAATATTGTGGGGTTTCTCTGTGACACATTTAGAATGGTGTCAATCCTTACTGCCCAAATTTCAGGGAACACAATGTCATTGAATAACAGACCCTGATTTCAAGGGTTTTAATGGCACATGGGAATTATTAGGTAACTTGTTGGTGGTCATCGTAACGCGCACCATTTGAGCGCGTGTTGAAAGGGTTATAACATGTTAAATTTAAAATATGCACAGCATGGGTAATTACATCAATTAATGGGCTTTTAGCCCATCCGTTCAATAACCCGCTTAGCACCCATTAAGATGTTTGTTTATGCACCAGACACAATACAGTTTTTGAGACAGCAAAAGAAAGAAACTGTATGATAAACTTTCAAGGTTTTAGGCGTATTAAAAACACGTCTTATAATGATATCCATATTTGACTATTTGATGTAGCGTGATGTGCGCATTCACACAAACCTCATATACACTTACTCCAACACAACACCCATCAATCCAGCTCTTGGTCAATCTGTTTATTTTTCGAATTTGCAAAGCGTTTAAAAACTTTGTGGGGCAAATGAATTAACCCTACAAACAGTATGACCTTGAATCAGATATTTTCCGATGTCCAATCCCTTTCCCTTCCCTATACTACAACCACTATTTTACACGGAGCTTGCCGCGGTTGAATTTTGTCTGATGATAATATTGATAATCATTAACGTTTTGTACGGTACTTAATCTTGTTTTATATTGAATACTGTTGAAGAAAGCTTAAAATTCGCTTCGTACGAATTGGTATGCCTCTTAGTCACTTTACACTAACAGAGCACCAGCAGGAGAAAATGTACTCTTCAATTTCTGAATCAGCAACTACAACTATTATTTTATTGAAAGGGAAGTTTTACTATTATCTTACTTGAATAACATGCATGAAAATTGCTTTTCCGTTCAATAGAATAGTTATAAAAGCTATGAATCACTATCCATGTATCTTAACTCTCCTCTCCTCCCACGTCCCGCTTCCTCTGCTCCGTATCAGTCCCCCCCGCTCCCCTCCCTTCCTCAACTAGCACACCAAACCTCTTCCCTCTCCTCCTCCCCCACTTCCTCTCCCCCCCCTCCTACCGCCCCATCCTCCCTCTTTCACCTTTGATCGGGCTCACCGCAGTATCTTCCTCAAACTCCTCGCTCAGATCCCACCTCGTCCTCTCTCACCTCACCTGCCCCCCCCATTCCTTCCCGGAAGCTCATCCCCTCCCTCTCCCCACCCCACAACAGCCTATCAACCCTCTCTCTCCTCCACTCCTTCCCTCCTCTCCCTCCTCACTTCTCCTCTCGCTCCGTCACATGCCCTCTGCACCTTCAGCGCTCTCCCCCTCCCTCGCCCTCTCTCTCGCTCGGGCTCTTCCCTCTCTCCTCTCTCTTCTCATCTGCCCCTCTCCCACCTTCTTCCTCGTTCCATCCCATAAGTACTGAAAATACAATAATTCAAATGGAACTCATTGTGTGAAACGCAAATCACAAGACGGGCCAACAACTGTCAAATTGCGCACCTACACAGTGCAGTGAAACCCAACCCCATCTTGCAAGTTTCAACAACATTTCATGAGCAAGTCATCCAAAACCGATCAGGTTCAGGGCTTGTTTTGAACCCCAGCGACTCGTGCAACGTTTTGGAAGAGGTGTTCCATTCTTCAACATAATCATAGGCACTACTGTCACCCTCCTCATCGAAGAACTTCTGAGATAAATGAGATACGATGGCCTTGCCGTAGCCCTTTCTACGGAATTCCTGATTGACATAAAGAAATCCCATGGCGCCGTCAGATAAGCAGGTCATGTGACCCACGTGGTTTCCGTCGTCCGTGACCAGATACGCGGATGGATAATGGTCCACTATTCCCTGGATGAAGGACACCGGAAGTTGGTAGTTATGTTTCCACGTGGCATGGATGACCTGGGCCCCTTCGCCAGGAGGAACGGGTTGGAACTCCATTCCTTCAGGAACAGGCCTGTCGACAGAAAACATAGAATTTTATAGGCTTGACTCAGTTTTACGGGCGCAGCAACATCGTGCTGACAGTGAACACCCACAACGATTGAGAATGTGAATGTGGTTTATGTTTCTTCTTAGAATGTTCATGTTTTAACTATTTTACTCTTGTATAATTGTAAGTGTGTGTTTGTGTGTGAGAGCGTGTATGTGTGTGTATGTGTATGTGTGCATGCGTGTGTGTGTGTGTGTGTATTTATGTATGTATGTGTGTGTGTATGTAGTATGTATGTATGTATGTAGGTGTGTGTGTGTCTGCCTGTAGAGTAGTAGTAGTAGTAGTAGTAGGTAAGTAGTAGTAGTAGTAGTAGTAGTAGTAGTAGTAAGAGTAGTAAGAGTAGTAGGGGCAGGCTCTTAAGCTCTAGGCCTCGCTGGCCTTGATATACGTCCCCTCTGTGGCAATTACGTTTGCAAAAATTTTATTTTGGGTGTGCTGAGCAAGTTTTTGAAGGACAAGTCAGGGGCCAAAAATCATATTTAAAAAAAAGAATGGAAAATTCTGAACTGGAATTCCAGAAGATTTTTTAAGGTGTTAATATTAGTTGCAAACCTGATGTTAGTACTTAGTTCATTCCAATGAACGGCAACTCTATAAGAAAATGAAAATTTTCGTCTATTACTTTGACAATATCTAATAAAGATTTTGCCTTCTGACTTCCTAGTGATGTTAAATTGTGGAATAGAAAAGAAAGTTTCAAAACTGATGTCATCAATACCATGGAATATCTTATAAGTTTGTGTAAGGCTGCCTCTCAACTTCCTACCCTTATGAGAGTGTAAGTTTAGGTGTCTTAGCCTTTCAATATTATAACATTGTTTTTTACAATTTTTTAGCAGTTGTGGCCCCTGTCTTTGAACTTTTTTTATGCTGATTAGACTGCCGTTTCAAAAAAGGACACCATATAGCCATAGCATATTCCCAGATGTGGCCTTACAAAAGATTTATATAGTTTTAGCAAAGTGTCTTGATCAAGATAAGTGGAAACTTCTTGTAATAATTCCTAACATATGGTTTGCCCTCTTGCCCACCACTCTAGGTATATTGAGGATTCAAATTGATAATTTGTTATCAAAGGTAAACACCCAAATCTTTCTCTTCGGTTTTGTTTAACTGGTGACTTTCGGTTGGACAGGTATATATATTTAAAGTGTATATTATTTTGATATGTGTAGGTATTTGTGTACATGGTTTCTTTCGTCTTGTTGTTGTTTTTTGGACATTTACCGAGTTATTTTTTATCCACTTGTGAAATGTGCTCCCATCATTGAGTCTATTTTATATGCAACATTCTTTGAATTTTGTTTTCTACCAATATGTGTAACAAACCACATTTTTTTTTTTGATACATTATTAAAATATATATAAAATTCAGGTGCCAGGGTATATCAGAACCAACCGTTGCAAACAGTAAACTGTCATTTTGTCTTAAAGTGTCGGTTACTCTCAAGGCAGATGAGCGCTTTATTTTATAGAGTAGATCTTTTTTGTGTCATATCTGCAAAAAATTTACCCAAAGCAACTAATAACATTATACTGGCAGTAGCGAGATCATTAATGAAATATAGTAAACGTAGAATATAGAAGTGAGGCACCACCAAAACCCTGTATACTTCCCTGGGGAATTCCACTGAGGACACTACTCTCTACTGGTTTATCCACTCCTACTCTAACATGTTGTGATCTTTCTTTTAAAAAGTTACTGATCCAGTTGAGCAATTTACCACAAATTCCATAAGCAGCTAATTTGACTAATAACCTCTCATGTGGTACCGTGTCAAATGCCTTTCTAAAATCCAAATAGATTTCATCTACACTATGGCCCTGATCAGTAAGTAAGGTTACATTTTCCATAACTTCCAATAACTGCGTTACACAGGATCTTTTTTTTTACGAAAACCATGTTGACAATTTACATATAAGTCATTATCACTGAAGTGAGACACAACAGCATCTCTAACTAAGCTTTCTAATACTTTACAAGCAATACAAGTCAGACTTACCGGACGATAATTACCAGGGTCTGATTTTTGTCCCTTTTTATGAATAGCTATTACCTATGCTGTTCTCCAATCATTAGGTAAATCACCAGTCTCTAAAGATTTGTTGTACAAGGACGACAGAGGAACAGAAATTTCATCACTTAACTCTTTTAAAACTCTAGGTGGTATTAAGTCTGGACCTTGTGGCTTGTTGGGGTTAAGCTCTCTTAATTTGTTTTTCACAGCCAAAGGAGTCACTCTAACATCAGTAATAGAAATTCCATTGGAGTATGAACATTCTTCAATATTTGGTAAGTTATTTACATCTTCTTGCGTGAAAACACTAGAGAAAAAATGATATGAAGGGTTTCCGCCTTCTCTAAATTAGTTGTTGACATTTTACCATCCTCCCCTACCAGTGCACTAATCCCTGTGTTCATTTTCAATTTGTCCTTGACATATTTCCAGAATATTTTAGGGTTGTCTTTTGCCTGTTTAGCTGTTTCTTTTTCATTCTCTCTTCTTGCTTTCTTTATAGCTTTTTTACATTTATTTCTCTCCTTTATGTATCTTAAATAAGCTAAGCCTGATTTAGTGCGAAGGTATCTCACAAAACAATTTATATTTCTTTGTAATCTGTCTAAAAGTTTTCTTATTCATCCATATAATGGCGTTTTGTTTCGTTTCACCACCTTGTCTTACTTTAGGGATAGCACTTCCTCAATTACTCTATGTATATGTATCACTCCTTTCTATCCCCTATTCTTTTCACATTGTATACTAACGACTGCACAGGTACAGATGAAACACCCGTCGTCAAATATTCTGATGACTCTGCAATCCAAGATCTATCAAATTCAGATTCAGTTTATTTTAGTGAAGTTGAAAAGTTTTGTTCTTGGTGTAAATACAACTTTTTGGATTTGAATGTAGTAAAAACAAAAGAAATGCTGATTGATTTTCGCAAAAACCCCACTGC
Organism: Phymorhynchus buccinoides; assembly: GCA_017654935.2. Classification (NCBI taxonomy): domain Eukaryota; kingdom Metazoa; phylum Mollusca; class Gastropoda; order Neogastropoda; family Raphitomidae; genus Phymorhynchus; species Phymorhynchus buccinoides. The sequence continues at coordinate 22,874,980 of CM065687.1, read as the reverse complement.
CTGTCCCGATACTTGTGATTAACGGTGAGACTGTTGAAAGGGTGAATGATTATACATATCTTGGTACAGTACTAGACAGCAAGCTCACTTTCGATAAAAATGTTGATTATGTTCATAAGAAATGCCAGCCAATTTTTTTTTGTTTACAGAAATTGAGAAACATCGGTGTTCATTCTGACATTCTGCATTCTTATAACCGGTGTTGTATCGAGTCAGTTCTCACCGTTTCATTTCTTTGTTGGTATGGAAGTTTGAGTATAAGAAGCAAGCGTGTTCCATTTCTACCCTCTTTTTTCTGCCCTTGATTTGTATGTGCTTTGGTTTTCATTGTTGCTGAGTGATAGTGGTGATATACCCCAGTTGGTGATTTTGATTATGGTGGAATTCCGAATATGTTTTGCCCCCGGTGCCCCAGTAGTGATCGAGTTTTCACCTTCGTTTTGTGGTAAAAAAAGCGTTGACTTTGTCTGGCTCGTGAGGAGTGGGATATGTGACGTGAAGTAAGTGAGTGATGCGTTGTAGTGATATGTATATGGTGAATGGTTGCAAGTAGTAAGGGATTGTGGCGGTTCTTGTGAGGGTTTGTGCGCGTTGTGAGGCAGACAGATCATGGGATTAGAAGAAGGGACAGCAGCAGAATAGACAGAACATAGAATGGATTATGCACAGAGAGGAAAAGACAGAATGGATTACAGGATGTCATTATTACAAGCGAGCATGATGAGGACACAGAAGAATAGACTATTGGGATGGGCAGAATGTGGTAAGAGAGGAAATGCAGGAATGGATCCAGAATCAGAAGAATGGCAGATAGCGAATGTCAGAAAGAGTCCAGAAAAGGAACAGAAGAGGAAGAATGGAATTTGGATGTATATAAATGGATTGCGAATGGATTCAGAGGACAAAAAGAACAAGAGAAATGGAACAGGAATAGGAAAGAATGGCAAGAAGAATGAGAGTAAAGGGATTAGCGAAGATGGCTAATTATATGGCCAATTAATAATTACAATCTGGATTAGAATGGATCAATTAAAATGGCAGCAGAATAGGATGGATTAGAGTTACAAGATCTATTTGATTGGAAAGAGCAGAGTAGACAATAAGTACAGACGAGAGAAAAGTAAAGAAAAATATGAAAAAGGAGCAAGTTTAAAGTAAGTCCCAGTGTAATAGAGAGCAAAGAGAGAGTACACAAAAGGCCAGGGAAAGTAGTAGCAGGAAGAGAAAAGTAATTAATGAGTAGAAGGAAAAAATAGGAGGAAAGTCAGGAAAACGTTTCAAGGAAAGTACAGGGAAAGTAATTAATGATGACAGAGCCAATTGTTCCTTTAGCCAGATATTATGACTTTTTACTCATAGGGTGTCGCCGTTACAGGACCGGTTTGATGTGAATTGATTTTGAAGTGAAAGCTAGCGCACAGAAACGTTTTTGTCAACCCAGATCATCAAGCTTTTAAATTCATGATTTATCTTATGTGAAATGTTCTCTGATGATTGAAACTGCAGAATGTCGTCATTGGACGTGAACGTGCATGCATGGCTATGGTTTGTGGTGTGTCGTCCGTTTGGGGGTGTGTGGTTGACGTGTAGGTGTTGTGTACATTGCTTTTTTAGTTGTGTGTGTTGTTGGTGTGTGGGGCGGCGGGGGAGGGGGGCAGGGGGGGCGGGGGGGTGGGTGTAGTGGTGGTAGGTGTTGGGGGGGGGGGGGGGTAGTGGTAGGTTGCGGTAGGGTAGGTCGGGTAGGGGTAGGTGTTGGTAGCGGGGGTGGTAGGTTTGTTGTGTAGTGGGCGGGGTTGGGTTTAGGGGTGGGGGGGGGTGTAAGGTGGGTAGGTGGTCGGGGGTGGAGGGTAGGGGGGGTAGGTTCTCTTATTGGTTTAGGGTAGGGGTTGGTAGTTTTAGGTGTAGGGGGGGTAGCCGGGGGGGGGGGGTAGAGGGTGGGGGGGTGGAGGTGGGGGGGGTGCGGGTGGGGTGGGGGGGGGGTAGGGCCCTTTTAGGGGGGGGTAAGGTAGGTTTGGTGGGGTAGGTAAGGGGGGGGGTAGTTAGGTGTCGGTATTAGGGGTTAGAGGGGGTGGGGGGGTATGGTTGTAGAGGGGGTATTGTAGGTTTAGGGGTGGGGGGGGGGGTAGGGGGGTAGAGGCCACAACTTTCTGGGGGGGGGGGGGGGTTGGTAGGTTTTGTTCATATTAGGGGGTGGTGGTAGGTCTTGGGGGGTTCGGCGTAGATGGGGTTAGTATTGCGTAGGGGGGTGGGCTGGTTAGGTTTAGTTTATGTAGACTGGGGGGTGTTAGGGTAGGTTAGTTTTGGTTAGTGTGCGTAGGGTGTTGTGGTGTGTTAGTGTCTTGGGGGGGGGGCCGGGTGAAGGGGTGGTGTGGATGTTTGGGTTGTTGAATTATGGTGTGGGGGGAGGTGAATGTGAATTAGTACTCCTGTGACTGTGGGCCGGTGGGAGGGGGGGGTGGGGCTGTGAATTATTGTGATTGAAGGGGGGGGGGGGGGGGGTGAATTCCGCGCAAGTGGGTGCTGTGGGGGTGAATTAGTTGTACTGTACTGTTTTCTTCATCAGCATTTTATTTGTATTTTTTAATTTTTATTTTATTTTTTTAAGGGGTCGTTTTCCTAATCAGTATTAGTATCTTCTTTGTTTAAAAGAAAGTAATGTTTTACGAATTACAAATGATTTAAGATGTCTTCTCTTATTAGCAATGTTATTAAATAAGTATTATATATGTTTTATTAACTTTAAACTTAAATTGTCATTAATGTACCTTGTCTTAAAGAAAGTAATGTGTTGTGAATCCTAAAATGATTTACGATTAATGTATATTCTTACCTGGTCTATAAGCCATTTTGTGTGATGCAATATGGTTTGAGTGTTTGGTTGTTGCAATGCGATCCTAGTATATGAATTGTTAAATTTGTGGGCAATATGGTTGACGTATTAGTTCTTGTGACGGTTTTTAAGCCCCTTAAATAATATGTTGTGTTCATTTTTGTAATTCTGTGTTTGTACGTTTACCCTATTGTTGCACCCGAAATGCAATTTCTCTGTATAGGAGATAATTAAAGATTTCTTGACTTGACTTGACTTGACTGATAGGCGGTTTAGTTTCTTGCTACCACCCTGTCCTTACTTTAGGGGATACACTCTCCATTCCTCTATGCATCACTCCTTCATTAAATTCCATGACATCCTTCCACATTCTGATCAGTTACTGTCCCCCAATATAACTTTCCGTGACAATGTTTCTTAATTATCATTATTACGCCTTATTTAGATTTGAGCTTATAAAACATATCTTACTGTTCTTCAACCTTTGTCTAATATAAAATATTTAATTTTCTTGAAACTTACTAGACCCGCCCTATTAGGCACCACCCGCGTTATGTGAGTCATGATGGTCCCCGCTCTCTCTACCCCAACTGGAGCCATATGTTGTTATTTCTGTGATATTTTAAAATCTGTATCACTAATACCCAGTCATTTCAGGGTTGGGTGGGGATTTTGAGTCACCTCTTCTTCTAGTTTGTTTTTTGTACCATTGTATCAAAAATGCATCATGATGAATATGTTCTTATGAGAAGTTAAGTTGTTTTTTCGCTTTTTTTTCCCCACTTTATTTTTGTTTCCCCTTTCATCACCAGACCATACTCCGTCCCAGCTGACATTGAGGAAAGTTAAAGTCACTTTGTTATACACACTTTGTCATAATGTTTAATTTATCGGACGTAAGCATGCGTTGCCGTGTTGCGTTGCGCGCGCAGCGCGCGGCCTGCGCGCTGCTCACCCGTGTGTCAGTGAACGTTCGCGTTGCAATCATTCGTTTATTTTACTTTCTAATGATTCATTTTTAATTTGTTTGCTTTTAAATGTCTTGTTATCAATGTAAAAGCGCACTGGAGTATCATGAGAGAAAGAGCGCTATATATTAAATTCCCAACTATACCCAGCCGCCCCGTGGTTGTCCGTTGGGTGTCACAAAGATATTAATTGTGGCGGTTACCATAGCGATGAGGTTTAAACTGAGGCGTTGGTTACCGCTACAACTATCTATATTGTTATTAAATTAAAAAACTCGGAACTTTACTGGTGTGGCACCTGCCTTAGGAGCATTTTGCAGCGCCAGTATTGTTCCCACCATATTTGTATTTAAAAATGTTCCTAATATGTGTGCCTAATGACCGAGAGGACGCGTAACAAACATCATTTTCACCTTTACCCTCACGCAGCCGTGGTGTTGTGGTTTGTTGTTTTTGTAGTGAGTTAGCGTCGCGGGAACTACTGGGCGGGGGACACGAGGTTATGGGTTCGAAAATCCATCAAAAAAAACGAAGGGTAGTTCGGGTCCTGGACCAGACTCCGACCAGAGGTGAGTGGTTTGTGGGATCAATGGGAAAGGAACTGAAACCACACAGTCGAGCTTCATGCCGCTTAACGGATGCGCTCTGATCGTGGTGCTCCTAATTTCAGACCAACACTTTGCAGGTTGGCTGGTGTCTGAGTTCTCGGTGGTCTGTTAACGCCGGGCGGGATATCAATGAAAAGGTAGCGTAGAGTACAGCCCTGTCATGCAGTCTCAGACCGATGGCGGAACTCCATAACATCATCATCATCATCATCATAGCATCCGCCCTCATTCCATTCAATCATTAAAAAACAAAGTCTCAAGTTCTGATGGCCTTGAATCCCTTGCTCTCAAATGTGGTGACCCTCAGTTTCGGTTTCCGATCCAGTCATGCCTTGGTGAGGTTCGGTGTTCAAAGTGAATGGGGATCAAGGGTTCTGGGGAGCTCTCGTTGGACGGTTCGCGTGGTGGCGCCCTCGGGGAGAAACACTCACTCCACGCTGGCTCCTCGACTAAGATAAATAGTGTCGTCAGGCTAGGGGGCTTAGTAGGTGGTGTGTCCTGTGACACAGGCTCTACTGAACTCCATCGAGGGTTGACTCAGCTAGCAGTTCTGCAGTGTCGCCTCGGCTTGGCTGCCTCCTGACGGGACTAACATAAGATTCGCTACCTCTTTGAACGGTGGGTCTCGGATTCTGCGAACAAGAACGTGCGGGAGGTGTGGTCTGCCGATGGGACTCGGAATGAGAAAAGCAAGTACGGGGCCCAGAAGATGGGACAGCCAAAACAAATTCCATTATTTTATATTATTTTAAAGAAAGAAGAGAAAAAGAAGAAGAAGTAGAAGGAGGAGGAGGAGGAGGAAGAATAAGAGGAAGAATAAAGAAAGAACAGGGAAGAAGGAGTGAGAAGAGAAAGAGAGGAGGAGAAGAACAGAGAAGGAGGAAAAGAAGAAGAAAGAGAAGCATAGCTAGAGGAGAGAGAGAAGAGAAAGAAGAGCAGCCCGGAGGGGAAAAGGAGAAGAACAAGCAGCGTAGGTGCTGTGATTCTATTAATAAATACAAATCAGAATAATTTTAAGTTTTATATAAGGCCCTATATAAATCGTGTCCGTTTGTTCCCTACGGTGTAAGCAAGCTAAGTGACGGCAAGCTTCGCTACGTAGAGTTCTAATCGCCAAACCGACTTTTCAGGTGTAAAAAATATCTCTTGCTCGTGATTTCACTCGAAATTGAACAACCTGACGCTGGTTCGAGTTCTTGCGCATCAACTTTCGATCCTTAAAACGAGAACATTCAAGAATTCAAGAATGAATTTACCTTGACAAGTTTTGTATGCGCGTTTGCGTGAATACGTTCTTGCTTTGTTTTCAGATAACAAAAATGGCAGTCAAACTGTCCGCGTATCAACTACCGCGTTATGTGGTGGCTACAGGAACACCTTCTATGAAGTGTGAACATAATTGATGGATTGACGTGAAAAATTGAACAAATGGGGAAAACTCTCTTTCTAATGAACTCCCCTCCACGAAAGTTGATTACGATACCAATCACCTAACAACGAGTGGATCAGAGTCAAAGGGAAGCAAACAAAGCATCATTCTCCAAAATGGTGGAGAGGACGACATACAAACGAATCAACATCTATCCATGAGTGGCATTAGCCTTCTAGCCTTGAATATGTTACACATAAACAACACACCCACCATTGTTGTGTGTACTGTGTTGGTGACGGGTCATACAGGCGAACTTGGCGCATTCTTTTTTGAGAATGATGCTCTGTTTGTCTCAATTTGGCTCTGATCCACTCATTGCTATGTGGTTGGTATCGTAATCAACTTTGGTGGAGGGGACTTGATTAGAAAGAGAGTGTTTTCCCCCTTTGTTCAATTTAATTGTTCTCCTCTCTTGGCCTCACTATTTCATTCTTCTGATTGATTGATTGATCTGAAAACTGCCGCGTAAAAAAAAAAAAAAAAAAAGATATGGTTAGGACACTATGTCATGGGCCATGCCAAATCAATGTTTTTTTACTCGATACGTTTGTTGTGCCAGATATACACCACTTACACGCGGTTTCAGGGTCTTGAGGAGTTGTTGTCATCACAAAGACGGGGGTACACGGAAAAAAGGACAAAAAAAAAAAAAAAAAAAACCAGGATGTACTCCATTTCCTCTGCAACGGTGCTCAGTGCTTGCTTCAGACCGAGAGACACAGCTGAGAGAGAAACATGGTTATCAAGCAATTGGACGTTGATTGTGCACAAAGCAGGCCTAGCAATCTGAAAATAAGACTTCGTGACAGATTACATACTTTACAGAGCAACTATCAGACAGTAATCTTGCAAAGCAACAAATGTGATCCAGCATCACGAAATGGGACATTACGTCGCTGGGGATAGTTTTCTCACAACAGGCCTGCAAGGTCAAAAATCTAAAAACGTTTTTTATCAATTTTGAGTTATGTGTATTTTTCGTGCTCTCTTAACATCTCATATTTCATAGTTATAAAAGACAATCTTTGTTATGGTCTCTAAATATTCTCCAAAACGTGCTTTGAAATGGAGTTAGGTTGATGAATACTAGCAATCGCCCCGTGGCAGTTAACTGTTAAGTCCCGTGGCAGTTTTAACCCCATGGCAGTTTTAACCTCGTGGCAGCTATCTCCTGCCTACACCTACCCCCTCCCCACATTTACTTGCTCGGGGACTTATCTGCCACCCACTCCGGCCCCGACACACTTGTTTTTCTTTGTTATTGTGGCTTTCAACAGACAGCCAGTGTCTGTGTTCAACTCCTGTCTTTTTCACACACATCTTGGGAAAGCAGCAATGGCAATATATGTCTGTGGTACCCTAGATGACAGACGGCATCACAGACTGTTGTGTTTATTGTAGAACGGCGGGGTACACAGTGTTTTTCGCTATGTTTCTTGGGGCAAATATGAACAGACTTTGCTGCTGCCCAACACGTGAACACGTGTTTTTTTGATCGCCTGAGAATCTGTTCTGCTTAGACGTGCAGCACTACCACCCCCACCCCATCCCCCTACATTCATAACCAAACCATACTGCCACACAGGGCACACGACCGTCAATCCATCTCTCTCTCTCTCTGTGGGTGTTTGCTCCTCACTCTCGCTCTTCGTTCTCTCTCCTCCTCCCCTCCTGTCACGTTTCTCATTTAGGTGAACTCTTCTAATACAACGATAGCTCTCTCCTCCTTCTCGTTTATTCTCTCTCTGAGATTTTTATTCTCAGAAAAAGAATGTTGCGCTGTATACCGATTTAGCCCGTGAATGCATAGCGCGATGCCTTAGTACGCCGGCTTATAGCTTAGCGTTTATCCAAACTGCTTTGCTTTGATCGCTAGGAAGCTTGGCAAAAATGTCATGGTTGTCAACTATAACACTGTTGTCATATCTGGTTTCATTGATCTTGTTTCCGTTTTTTGAAGTTGCCGTCTTGGGGTAATCGGTGGAGAAAGTTTGCTTTCTGATGAGCTTATGGTCACGGTTACCGTCGCAAAAAAAAAAAGGGTTAGAGTGATAGGGGTGGCCTCTTGTTACAGAACGAGATGAGGTATGAGAAATGCGTAAAGTGCTATAGTCACTATCCCTGGTCACGCATCGGATGAAATCTCCACGGTGTGTCGGGCGTGGTTAAGAGGAATTCGAGGGATTAGATGAAAACGTTAAAAGGCGTGGGATCGGTGGAAGGCCCTGAGAATCTCCGGCATTTCTTTATAGATTAGTGTCTTTTTGGTTTCGTACACGGTAGGATAGTTACCATCCCCGGACATCTTCCTGCCAAATTTTTGTAGGCCAATCCGGCCCAAGGTGGGGACACCGGATGGAGATAAGATAGGAAGGCCCGATAATACACCGGAGGCGGAGGGAAGGGAGAGAAAGATTGCGCCGTTTAGTCGCCGAGATTGCCAAAGACCAGACACCAGAGGGACCACAGGGGGATAGAGGGGATAGGAGAGTAGGGATCGCGGTCGGGGAGATGAGGGGAGAGATTTGCCAGTAGGATCACAGGGCACCCCACCCTCGAAGCCCGAAGGGAGGGCGGGCGGTATGTGGTGTTTCTCTCCAGGAGACGAGGCTAGAGAATCGGATGCAGCGGATCTATCGGAAAAGGTGGACTGGAGGATATTTATTTTGGCGGAATAGCCCGTTTTTGGAGGGTATTGTGACATCGAAATGGAGGGCAGACATGGAAGACATTGTGCCCTCCGGCACAACATTTTCTGTGTACAGCACATTATGCCACCGTTAGGCGCACTAGATTAAACAGTGAAGCTGTCTTTCTGTGCGTCTCATTAAACGTGGGAGTAAGACTTTTATACAGTATGGTTTAGTGTATCAGGACCACTGACTAAAGACCTTTCACCACAAACTGATGAATTTCTCTCCAATAACTCTCCCTCACTCCACATCACACACCTCCATCTCACTTGGTACTTTCCATTCTAGTTATCTTCATCTCCCTCTTTCTCTCAGTCACTAAACGCTGTAGACTGTGATTTCTCCCACAGATAGCTCGATCATAGAGCCGCCGTAAAGTCCCCTCCCTCTTTACCATTGTTTTGAATATGGACTGCATAGCGAGTGGAAAAAATTGGAGAAACCAAACAAAAAAAGCAAATATAAAATTGATTGAGACATAATAAAAAAAAAAATAAAAAAAATAGTTAAAAACAGAAACAAAAACTGCTGTTGAAAGAATGGAGGGTGATAGTCCCTATATCCATTGGTCACAATGTGTGAAAAAGCCGAGAATGTAGGTCTAGAGAGGTGTGGTTTCGCAAAGGTATGAGAAAAAATTTCGAGCATGTTTTGTAATAAAATCCTGTAATCAATCGTGTTCGTTTCTACATCGATTCGCAGGACATGGTCATTTTGGACCCACTATTAATGTTACCTTATCGTGTGACATTTCTCCGGGCCAAAGTTGAAGTTAATAAAAGGGAACAAATTGGAAGATACATGGATCCGAATGGCTTGTCTTATACCCCGTTTCCCCCATTTCAAGAAAGAGGAATGACACGGTCGCCGGTTTAGAAGCCGTTGCCCAGTTAGCCCGATTTGTGGGCTCGTCGGCAATGTTTCAGGCTCCATGGTCGGATTGAAAAACGGCGAACCTGGGTTATATTCCTTTCGTGGCTGTGGGTCAGACATACATGGTTGTCCGACACGACCGGATCAGACACGGATGTTAAACTCGGATTTGCATTGCAAGCCACAGGTTACGGAACACTACACTAACGGGGTCACTTGGCTTTTTACTACCATGAGTAGCTAGCTAGGTCTAAACGTTTAAACTGCGATTTCTCCAATGTGACCAACAGTCACCACAAAACTAACTTTGTGATGCACCAGCATAACTGACTGTCCGTAGCTCGGGTGAAAAAGCGTACAAGAATGGTTTCGTATCCCATTGGAGGCGTGAGGGTGGTTTGCTGACATTTCAATAGTATTATTAATCTAAGCCCCTTCAGTTTTTTGAGATCTAATGCCCCGCCCGATCTTTCCAGGCTACGAACACAAGAATAATGGATTTATTAGTGGAGTAGAACCTTGCATTTCATGTTACATCTGCAATCCGCAAGTTCCGTACAGAAACACCATTCGCATTACCCAGCACTTATATACTAAATAAGCGGATAGGACTATGCGTTGGAGGGAAGTTCCAGCTTCGAGGTTTCCGATGCGTCAAAGTAATGGAGTAAACCTTTATTAATGTGTAACCACAATCCATTCATTATTTCTTCTTTTACTTCAAGATATATGTGTGTGTGTGGATTGGTGTATGTGTGTGTGTGTGATGTTCCATGTGTGTGTCTGTGGCCGTGCGCATCGTGCGTGTGGTGTGGTATCAAGTTGTGTGCGTGGCACGTGCGCTGTGGGTGGTTTGCGCTGTGCGTGTGTGTGCGTGATTCGTTTTGCGTGTGCGCGTTCGTGGGGCGGGCTGCGCGTGGACCCGCGTGTAGACAAATTGCGTACTGACAGTGGGAAAGCTCATGGGTTTTTCTGCAGCGTAACTTACGCCTCGGGTACCTTATATCATACGTGCGCGTTAGGCAGGGTGGGGTCACCCGTTAGTACGACCGTAAGTTAGTCCGGTACGGAAAAACCCGGAACTAGGAGTGGAAGAAAGAAGGATATAAGATAAAAGTGTACGTAATATGGGAGGGAAATTCGGACGCGTGCGCAAATCTTTTTCCCTTCTTTGTTTCACTTATTTATGGATTGCGCACGGGTTTCCGCATGGAATATCCGCTTATGTGTGTACACGGCCTTATGCCTCCCTTCACGGAGTAGGTGGCGCGGCGAGGGCGCGGTCGGACCAACAAACAAGCAAACACGCAAACAAACAAGCTAAAGTAAAAAATACCAGGATCGACCAGGACAGGCCAGGATGACGGTTTTGTACCCAGGACCAGAACTCGTGGGTCTCTGAGCAGAGTCATCACCGCCAGGTCCTCCACGCCAAACACTCCCTGAACCATAGTGTGGTCGCTACACAAACGTGAATACAGAAATTAACCATTACATGTGTGTGTGTTATGTTCTGCTATTTGTGGTGTTCCGTCTGCAATGTGTTGTGGTGTGTGTATTCTTCGTCGTGATTCGTGTTGGTGATTTCGTGTTTTGTGTTTGGGTGTGTTGATCGTGTGTCGTCGTCTTGTTGGTGGTTGTGTCGTGTTGTTGCGTTGTGTTGTGCTTGGTGGTGTTGTGCTGTTGTGACGTGTGTCTTGTGTGGCTTGTCTAGTTGTCCTTGAGTTTTGAGAGAGTCTGTTTTGAGAGTATTATATAGATAGAGTGTAGAGAGAAAGACTCGAGGAGAGAGTCAGAGGATCGAGAGAGAGCGAGTTGAGAGAGGAGAGCCTGTGCGAGACGAGGAGAGGAGAGCGTATGAGGGGAGAGAGAGAGATGACGTTCACGAGAGGGAGACCCGAGAGCGTGAGGAAGTTGGGTGAGAGATAGATGGATGACGATGAGATGTGAGAGAGGAGACTGAGAGAGAGATGAGATTGTGTCCGAGGGGATGTTTGTGAGAGATTGAGCTGCTGTTCGTGAGAGTGTGCGCGCACCAAATTAGACTGTGATGTCCAGTGCAGAGTGTGTGTCGTGCGTTCGCGAAGTGATAACTTCGTCATGCGTGTTCTGTGTGTGTGTGTGGGTGTGCGCTGCTGTCGTGTCGCGTGTATGTGTGTGTGTGCGCCACCGAGTGCTGTGTGTGTGAGAGAGAGTGAGCAGAGAGCACGAGACGAGAGAGCGACACGCCGATGACCGCGGACGAGTAGAGACGAGAGTGAGAGAGAGAGAGAGAGAGAGAGAGAAATGATCTTGAGATGAGTGAGAGAGAGAGTGAGAACGAGATGGGGGGAGAGCGAGTAGGAGGGAGAGTAATGAGTGAGCGAGCGGATATAGCGCGCGTTAATGTGATACGTGTATGTAGATTATATATATATAGTGTGTTGTGTGGGTGTGTGTGGTGTGTGATGATTGTGTGTGTGTGTGTCTTTTTTGTGTGTGTGTGTGTGTGTGTGGTGTGTGATGTGAGAGAGTGTGTAGAGTGCGCGTGCAGTGTGCGTGTGCGTGTTGTGTGTGTAGTTGTGTGTGATGTGGTTTGTGCTGTGTTTTGTGGTGTGTGTGCGTGTGTTGTGTTTGTCGAGTGAGTGTTCGCCTGCGTGTGTGTGCGTTCGCGCGCTCGCGCGCGCGTGTAGTCGTGTTTGTGTTTGCTTGTGTCGCGTGCAGTGCTGTGGGTATGGGGTTGCAGTGAGTTGTACGTGTTGTGTTTGTAGTGCGTTTTCAAATCCAACTCTTATATATATATTATATCTAATACATTCTGAAACGAAAAAAAAAAACACACCAAATCGATTGTTGATAAGTTCTAATTTACGAATACGCTAAATATATATATAGATATATAGTAATATAATATTAGTATACTATATATATATATATATGTGTGTGCTTGTGTCGTGTGTGTGTGTGTGTGTGTGTGTGTGTTCTGTGGGTGTGTGTGTGTAGGGTGGCGTGGTTGGTTTGGTGTGTTGCTGTGTATGAGTGGAGGAAGAACTCGTTGACACATTTTGAAAAACTTGTATGAGAACTTGAAAACTTGAAAACTGTTAACTTTATTTTTCAAGGATAAAGAATTTAGGCAACGCCTAGTCTTCCAATCATGTCTTGAAAAAGAGAGGAGAGAGAGACGACGAGAGAGAGACGCTGAGGATGAAGAGAGACGAGAGAGAGGAGAGAGGAGAGAGAGAGAGAGAGAGAGATGAGAGATGTCGCAGGAGATGAGAGACGAGGATGAGAAGGAGAGAGAGAGTGAAGAGAGAGTCGAGAGAGAGAGACGAGACGGTGTATGTGTGGTGATGCATATATTTGGAGAGTGTTGGTGTGATGGTGTGTGTAACACGTGTGATTTGTGTGCAGTTAACCGTGCCTAGGTCATGTAGTGTCCTGTGTGTCTTTTGTGTAGGGTCTGTGTTTCGGTCGGGGTGTGCTGTGGTGTGTGTGTGTCCGTCTCGAGAGAGTGTGTTGAGTTCGTGCAGCGGCGCGGTAGCAGCCGTCGTATGTGTGTTTTTTGTGTTGTGTTTGACGATGTGTGTGTATGTGTCGTGTGTGTTGTGTGTGTGTTGTGTGGGTGTGATATGTGTGTGTTGTGTCTGTGTGTGCGAGTTCGCGCACGCAGCGCGCCGGTGTGCCTCTTCTGTAACGGTTCGAAGTGTAAATTCGGTTTTGCGTCGGTGCGTCTGTTTTAACCGTTTGTGTCTGTTGTGAGTGTGTGTGTGTGAGTGTTAACTGTGTGTGGTGTTGTAGGTGTGTGTGTTTGTGTGTGTGTGTGTGTGTGATTGTGCTTGTGTGTGTGTGTGTGGTTGTGTGTGTGTGTGTATGTGGTGTGTGTGTGTGTCTTGTGTTGTGAAGTGTGACGTGTGTGCGTCTTGATTAGCAAAATTAATCAGATACAACTAAACGGGGTAGTGTGTGTATCCCTTCTCCCCTTTGTAGATTTAAAGGGGAACACTCAACAACGGTTGTACAGGCTACAGGTTGTACAGGCTACAGGTTGTACAGGCTACAGGTTGTACAGGCTACAAGGTTGTACAGGCTACAGGTTGTACAGGCTACAGGTTGTACAGGCTACAGGGTGTAGTTTGTACAGGCTACAGGTTGTACAGGCTACAGGTTGTACAGGCTACAGGTTGTACAGGCTAGAGGCTTACAGTTGTACCGGTCAGGGTCCACTTCACCCACACACACACACAGACCCTGTGCAAGTAAGCAATGCATGAGTACATTGTGTAGAAGGGCACCAGACGCACCAGATCCATGACGTGAAAATCACGGGTTTTTCACGTGTTCTCCTCTCTCGTAGGTAAGAACTCTTATTTTTGACCAGGTTTGACTCCCAGGCAACAGCCCCCAACATTTTACACAAAAAAGAGAGACCAAAGCTTTAAAGAGAAGATTCAATTTGAAGTTGGGGGAATTTTTAAGTGGGTCACAGCTACCCAGAAAAAGCTAACAAGGGACATGATATTGCTGGGTCAGTGGGTCTTTAACATGCTGGCTTCAAGAAAACAAAAGCTGAGTTAGCACTTGGCGGAGGTTTGCGTTGTGCTAGTACTGTCTAGTAATCAGCATAGTTCCTACCAGTTGTCCAGAGGACTTCAACATTCCAATGGCGGCCTTGGGGTTGTTTTGGTTTGCCGAGAGGTCCAAGTAGATTTGCCTCTGAGTCTGGACACCATGACTCTTGTTGAGATGACTCCTTACTCCCCCGTTTGCAGCTGAAGGTAATTTCAAATAAACACAGCGCCAATCATGCAAACCGCGTGAGACATGCCACCACATGCAAACGTGAGTGATCGCGCGCGTAAGGGACTGATAGGGGGCCTACGCGCGTGCATGTACGCAAACACACATTATGTTACATGCAGGCGCGCGTAAACATATATTTGATGACTATAACTTCTTTATAACATTATTGTAAAGTTCCATCAGTTTTAAGAGAAGCGAAGTCGCAAATATGAATTCTCCATTGAATTTATTATTATTGTTTTTTTGTTTTGTCGATATCTCATGTGTGATTAGTAGCCCTACTATATTCGAATAAGGCCTTTTACTCAAATGGCTTTGATCACCCGTTGACATTAGTCTGTAGAAAGGGCCAACAGTAAATGAGATCTGTATCTGTAACATAAATGATATTCTACAGTATGGAATAGGTGATAAGTATCATGTGTGTGCTTACGTGTGAAGACTTAACTTAGTCTTTCGTGGAGAAGGAGTTTGGGGAGAGCTATGACACATCGTCGAAACGTCCTCAGGGGGTCTCTTTTGGTATGCACCGGAATGCAAGAGGAGTGGGTCCAACACCCCAACGGCCTGGGTCTCGTCTGCGATATGTGTTGGCGCGCGAAGCTTAGCGTCGCGCCAGTGCGGATGTGTATAGCCGTCAGTGCCGCCTAGTGTGCATGCTGAGAGTCAGTGGGGATGTACCCTGGGCAAGGCATCTCCACTATAAGCTAATCTTATCTCAGTCAATCCCGCCCAGTTTGACGGAATAGTATCTCCCTCCCCCTCTGCTATCTGGCAGTCATTGTCGGAAACGACAGACTGGCACACACGACACACAAAAACTATACTCGAATAAATGATAATTATGAATTATGTCTGCGACTGGTTATAGAATAAAACGAAAAGAAAAAGGTGTCCAGGGACGGTATTCATGTCGAGATAGCATGAGAGACTTAGCATGATGCTAACTTAGAAGCTCTTCCAAAAGTCCTATTAAATCCTATAGGACATTGGAAGAGCTTCTAAGTTAGCATCATGCTAAGTCTCATGCTATCTCGACATGAATACCGTCCCAGCTTGATTGAAAACCTAGAAGAGAGAAAAGCACACACATCTTTTCTACTCAATTTACTGCATCTTGATAATTAAAAAAAATGTGTTTGATGAACCAAACATTGGCTTGCAAACGAAACGTTAAGCATCGTGGATTATTGGTATGGCCTATGCGTTAAAAAATATATCAAGTCAATACCAAAGAACTTCAAGAATCAATCAATCAATTAATCAATCAATCAAACCACTAACCACACTCACTCAAGCCTACCTTCAAACTTCGTGGAAGGTGTCCCTGTAGCCATGACAACAAAAGCGGCAGTTGAGAAGCGGACAACTTCACCACCATTTTATGTCTGGAAAAAAGAGGAAACAGCAGCGCGGCTCGAGAGATAGGATAAAAGCAATATCCCACTGCAAAGAACTAATAACGAATATCTACCTATATGTATCAATAGAACAAGAAACAGAATCAGACGTGCAAAGAAATGACGAAACATCCATTTTCACAACAATGGTCGCAGCACACACACTGTGACACGCATTCTTGCGCAAAGAATATAGTTCAACAAAATAGTAAATTTTTAACACAAATGTACTTTCATAAGATTGTGGTGACAAAATGTAACGAATAAAGATAAACATGAATAGAAACAATGATTGAATGAACCGAAACACTAACAACAGTTGCAGTTCTTTCTTTAAACGTGTGTGAACACCAACAAAAATGGCGTCTGCTACGTATTCAGACAGAATGAAGATGTAAAGAGTTAATGAAAGCGGGTCCGTCTCACGGGTCTCAGTCTCTTGCGTGTTTGCATTGATGTCTATGTTCGTCCGCCTTCTGATTCTCGGAGCAGGGCTGAAATGTGTTTATGCTTATTGATACCGGCCTGCATAAATAAAATTTCATTCATTCGTCCGTTCCTTTGTTCTCTCACACTGTGGTCCATGGTGTCTGTCAGTCTCTCGTTCTAACTCTGACTCACTGTGTCCTTGTCTCTTTCTGGGTGTCTCTAACACACACGCACACGCGCACGCACGCACGCACACACACACACACACACACACACACACACACACACACACACACACACACACACACACACACACACACACACAAACACAACGGCGCACACACGAGCACACACACAAAGGCGCATGTGCGTGCATGCATACACACAGACACCTGAATACACACACACATGCACACAAACAGATTACAGCATACTCACACTGAGGCGCACGTGTGTCAAGTTACTATCTGATGAAAACCTTACTAATACTACTAACCCATGAAAAGACTACTATTTTTTTCAGCAGTTAGTCGTATTACTACTAACTGATGAAAAAAATAGTAGTCTTTTCATGGGTTAGTAGTAATACTAAGGTTTTCATCATATAGTAGCTTGGCTTTACGACTATCTAGTGAAATGATTCCTGTGGGAAATTATGTCCTCTCTCTCTCTCCCTCTCTCCCTCTAATCTCTCTCTCTCTCTCTCTCACTCTCTCTCTCTCTATCTCTCTCTCTCGTCTCCTCTCTCTCTCTCTCTCTCTACTCTCTCACGTTCTAACCACTGACACTGGTCACGTTGGCCTTGGCCTAATTTTTTACCGTTTGAATGCTAATAAGTGTATTAGGAGGTCATATGAACAATTGTTGATGTGGTTGAACCATTGTGGTGACAGTGTCACTGACCAGTGGTCACTTTAGGCAGATTTTGGCATATTTTCACTGTTTTTTCTTTTTTGACTGCAAATTAGTGTATTAGGACGTGTTGGTTCAAATGAACACTCTTCTATAATTTTGATCACCTTGGCTGACCAGTGGTCAAAACCAAGCAGTGTCACTGAGTGTAGTGGTCACTTTGGCCTATTTTTTACTGTTTTTTGTTTGACTGCAGGATTAGTTTGCATTAGGAGTTCAAATGAACAACCAAGTTGTGTGGTTTGATGTTGGGTTGGTTGGGCCAAGTGGTCACGTGGTCAGTGTCGTCACTGACCAGTGGTCACTTTGGCCTATTTTCACTGTTTGACTGCAAATTAGTGTATTATGACGTTCAAATTAACACATTTTTGATGTGGTCTGACCAGTGGTCAGTGTCACTGACCAGTGGTCACTTTGGCCTATTTTCACTGTTTGACTGCAAATTAGTGTATTAGGAGTTCAAATGAACAAATTTTGATGTCGTTGACCAGTGGTCAGTGTCACTGACCAGTGGTCACTTTGGCCTATTTTTACTGTTTGACAGCTAATTAGTGTGTTAGGAGTTCAAATGAACAATTGGTTTTAAGGTGGTTGTCACACCACCAGCAGCTTATTGAACATTCAGTCACACACGATTCTCCACCATAAGTAACTGGTCAGTGACAGCTGGACCACTGGTCAACCACATCAAATGACCATACCCTGCTTTTTCATTTGAACTCATAATACACTCCTAATTTGCAGTTCAAACAGTGAAAATAGTCAAACGGCCAAATGGCCCCAAAACGTGACCAGTGGTCAGTGACACTGACCACTGGTCAACCACATCAAAAACTTTGTTCATTTGAACTCCCTAATGCACTAATTTGCAGTCAAACAGTCAAAATAGGCCAAAGTGACCAATGGTCAGTAAACACTGACCACTGTGGTCAACCACATCAAAAATTTGTTGAGAGACTGATGGAGAGAGAGGAGAGAGAGAGAGAGACGGAGAGAGGAGAGAGACAGACAGACAGACAGACAGACAGACAGAACAGACAGGAGAGACAGAGAGAGAGAGAGAGAGGAGAGAGAGAGGATGACGAGAGAAGAGAGAGAGAGAGAGATGAGAGAGAGAGAGAGAGAGAGAGAGAGAGAGAGGAAGAGAGAGAGTTTTAGTTCATAATTTCCAACAGGAATCATTTCACTAGATAGTCGTAAAGCCAAGCTACTATCTGCTGAAAACCTTAGTATTACTACTAACCCATGAAAAGACTACTATTTTTTTCATCAGTTAGTAGTAACTTGACAAGCTACTATCTGCTGAAAAACTTACTAATACTACTAACCCATGAAAAGACTACTATTTGTTTCAGCAGTTAGTCGTATTACTACTAACTGCTGAAAAAAATAGTAGTCTTTTCATGGGTTAGTAGTAATACTAAGGTTTTCATCATATAGTAGCTTGCCTTTACGACTATGTAGTGAAATGATCCTTGTGGGAAATTAATGTCCTCCCTCTCTCTCTCTCTCCCTCTCTATCTCTCTCTCTCTCTCTCCCACTCTCTCTCTCTCTCTCTCTCTCTCTCTCTCTCTCTCTCTCTCTCGGTGTTTGGTCCCTTTCGCTCTCATTTTAATTTAGCCAGAATGTTTATATTTATGTAACGAAAAGTGTCTCTTTGATGTTATTATATTGGGGATCCTGTATGATGAAAGAGAGAGAGGGGGAGAGGGGGGAGATAGAGAGGAAGAGAGGGAGAGGGGAGGGAGAGAGGGAGGGAGAGAGAGGGCGAGAGGGAGAGAGAGAGGGAGGGAGAGGGAGAGAGGGAGTGGGAGAGAGAGAGAGTGAGAGAGAGAAAGAGAGACAGACAGGCAGAAAGAGTCACAGAGAGAGAGAGAGCGGGGGGGGGGGGGGAGGGGGGGGGGGGGGGGGGGTAGAGGGTTTAGGGGGGGTTGGGAGGGGGGTAGAGAGAAACAAACAGCCGATCAGATTGTAGAGACAAAGAGAGAGCGAAAGAGAAAGACAGACAGACAATCAGACAGAGGGAGACAGATGCATACAAAAAGAGCGAAAGACCTAAACAGAGAGAGAGACACAGAAGAGAGAGAGAGAGAGAGAGAGAGAGCGAGAGGTGATGGACGGAGAGAGAGATGAGACCGAAGAAGAGAGAGAGAGAGAGAGAGAGAGAGAGGCTGAGAGAGAGAGAGAGGAGAGATGGAGAGAGAGAGAGGGAGAGAGAGAGACGAGAGATGAGAGAGAGAGAGAGAGGAGATGAGAGAGAGAGAGAAGAGAGAGATGAGATGAGAGAGAGAGAGAGAGGGAGGACATAATTTCCCACAGGAATCATTTCACTACATAGTCGTAAATTCAAGCTACTATATGATGAAAACCTTAGTATTACTACTAACCCATGAAAATACTACTATTTTTTTCAGCAGTTAGTCGTATTACTACTAACTGCTGAAAAAAAATAGTAGTATTTTCATGGGTTAGTAGTAATACTAAGGTTTTCAGCAGATAGTAGCTTGTCAAGTTACTACTAACTGCTGAAACAAAATAGTAGTCTTTTCATGGGTTAGTAGTAATACTAAGGTTTTCAGCAGATAGTAGCTTGGATTTACGACTATCTAGTGAAATGATTCCTGTTGGAAATTATGACCTCTCTCTCTCTCTGTCTCTCCATCCTCTCTCTCTCTCTCTTCCTCTCTCTCTCTCTCTCTCTCTCTCTCTCTCTGCTCTCTCTCTCTGTCTCTCTCTCTCTCTCTCTCTCTCTCTCTCTCTCTCTCTCTCTCTCTCTCTCTTTTCTCTCTCTCTGTCTCTCCCTCTCTCTGTCTCTCTGTCTCCTCTCTCTCTCTCTCATCTCTCTCTCTCTCTCTCTCCTCTCCTCTCTCTCTCTCTCTATCAACAAGTTTTGATGTGGTTGACCAGTGGTCAGTGTCACTGACCAGTGGTCATGGTTTGGCCTATTTTCACTGTTTGACTGCAAATTAGTGTATTAGGAGTTCAAATGAACAAATTTTGATGTCGTTGACCAGTGGTCAGTGTCACTGACCAGTGGTCAACCACCTTAAAAATTGTTCATTTGAACTCCTAACACACTAATTAGCTGTCAAACAGTAAAAATAGGCCAAAGTGACCACTGGTCAGTGACACTGACCACTGGTCAGTGACACTGACCACTGGTCAGTGACACTGACCACTGGTCAACACATCAAACCTTGTTCATTTGAACTCCTAATACACAAATTTGCAGTCAAACAGTGAAAATAGGCCAAAGTGACCACTGGTCAGTGACACTGAACACTGGTCAACCATAGTAGTCTTTTCATGGGTTAGTAGTATTAGTAAGGTTTTCATCAGATAGTAGCTTGACACACGTGCATGCATGCACACACATACACACACGCACACACACATGCGCACAAACAGATACTAGCACACTTGCACAGTCCAGTGTTCGAATACGCATAAAACAGCCATTCAAAGAAGTATAATGATAGGCCCTCACCTGTTTCGAACACGTCCTCAGATAGAGGCTTAACTGCAGTGCTGTGCTGTCCACCTAAGCTCAACAACGACCCAGTGACAAAATGACTGTGTAGAAACGAAGATAGCACTATTATAGAGGTAACAGAGATATGCCTAGGGGAAGACGGGGTAAAACGCGCATGGGCGGGTAAGTAGCCCACCCCAATTATCTCATGAAATAAAGAAAATTTCAGTCAAATTTGCCCATGAGACGAATGTTAGACATTAACGCTCGTCTCATGGGCAAAATGAGACTGAAATTTGCTTCATTTCATGAGATCATTGGGGTGGGCTTCTTACCCGCCTATGCGCTTTTTACCCCGTCTTCCCCTAGTTTATAATGAATAAACCAGAGGGCAACGCCCTATAAGCGTAGTCCCAGTTACCAGCAACAACAACATAAATGTATATAATTTTTATATACTCCCCCTCACACACACACACACACACAACGCACGCATGTAAGAACACGCACACGCACGCACACGCACACGCGGCAACGCACATCACACGCACGCACGCACACGCACGCACACACACACACACACACACACACACACACACACACACACACACACACAGTCAGTGGGCCGTGTTTGACGTCATTTCTGATCATGGACACTGAACAAACAGTTGGCTACTTTGGTTCGTCAGGGTTGTTTGCCCTTTTCGTTGAGCGTGCATTAGCCTAACAGAGTTCTAATCAAAACATGTTGTTGTGTAGGGGAAGACGGGGTAAAAAGCGCATGGGCGGGTAAGAAGCCCACCCCAATTATCTCATGAAATAAAGAAACTTTCAGTCAAATTTGCCCATGAGACGAATGCTAGACATTAACGCTCGTCTCATGGGCAAAATGAGACTGAAATTTGCTTCATTTCATGAGATAATTGGGGTGGGCTTCTTACCCGCCCATGCGCTTTTTACCCCGTCTTCCCCTAGGAGAGTGAGCTGTGACTGTTTGTTTCTGTCCCAGAAGCCACGTCTCACTCTCTCTCTCTCTCTCTCTCTCTCTCTCTCGTCTCTCTACTTTTTTTTCGTTCTTCTGGTTTTAGGGGTTTGTTGTTGGTATTTTCGAGGGCATGGTGTAAAAAAGCTTATGCTTATTTATTAACCCTCAATAAACATTCGTATTTGTAAAAACAAATTGTATTCGTATTTGTATTCGTATTCTCTCTCTCACTCTCTCTCTCTCTCTCTCTCTCTCTCTCTCTCTCTCTCTCTCTCTCTCTCTCTCTCTCTCTCCCAGGGCTGGGTGTAAAAAAAGTATGTATACTTATCTCATTACCCTTTATAAATAAAATTTCGTTTCGTTTCGTCTCTCTCTCTCTCTCTCTCTCTCTCTCTCTCTCTCTCTCTCTCTCTCTCACAGTGTCACTCACATTGTTTTATTTATTAATTTATGAATGTGTGAGTGCTGTCATATTCAAAAGTAAAGGCTGAGGGTTTTTTGTTTGTGGCTCAAGCCACAAACCTATAACTCACTTTGTCGGTCTGTCGGTCTGTCTGTCGGTCGGTCGGTCGGTCTGTCGTTCCAAAATTGACGCACATTTTGACAAAATTGTCGCACTTCAAATCGAGGCTACACTTCAAATTAAT
This sequence comes from Phymorhynchus buccinoides, assembly GCA_017654935.2. NCBI lineage: Eukaryota > Metazoa > Mollusca > Gastropoda > Neogastropoda > Raphitomidae > Phymorhynchus > Phymorhynchus buccinoides. The sequence continues at coordinate 22,852,948 of CM065687.1, read as the reverse complement.
TGAGGGCACTCTTTAAAATGATGTATTTTAAAAGCGTACAAAATAATAAACATACGTAATACAGACACTACAACAGACACGACGAGTATGCGGTGCTTCTTTTGATGAGTATAAGTAGGATACTTAGTTTTAAATGTTTTCCAAAAGATATAAAAAGTTACGAAATGGTGCAGAGATAACATTCTGGTTTACAGATTAAAATTATTGAAAAGCCAGGGGAGGTAACTCATGATTGGAGTGGTAAAAATAGACCGCGTGCCACAAACTATTGCGATTTCGCGCTTGTTTATTTGTAAATTGAAATGTCAACATTGTTTTAGCTCGACTTTATATCAGTTGATCTTTGATCTTTGATCAACTGAATTTCTTGTGGTAACTGAAACGTAGCGCATTAATAATAATAATAATAATGATTATTTATATAGCGCCTATTCTCTGAGATTTAGGGCTCTAAGCGCTTTACATATTTAATACAAATACAACATAGATATAATTATCTTATACAATCAGAGCATGACGAACATACATACATTTTACATGAGTAGAATATAGAAAAGTACAGATATACAAATGAACAAAAACGCATATCTTGAAAAAGGTACACAACCTACAGAAACACACACACACGCACACGCACGCACGCGCGCGCACGCGCACGCGCGCACGCACGCACGCACGCACGCACGCACGCACACGCACACGCACACGCACACGCACACACACACACACACACACACACACACCATGTGACAGCCACTTCATCATTTCACGGAAACTGAGTATAAGGGGGAAGAATTATGATCGTTAAAAAAGTGTGTCTTCACAGCAGACTTGAAGGAAGAAGTTGAAGGTAAGTGTCTGATATTGATGGGAAGTGTATTCCAGACAGTTGGTCCCTGAAAGGAGAAAGAACGTTGAACGTTGACCGAAGGCCCTCCACCTCAAGTGTGTTCTTTGTCAACTGGAAGGGGAGGGAAATGTCGTTGACTGCATAGGCAGGCCTGATAAATATTAAATATCTTTTAGAAGTCTGTTTCACGACGTACACGGGCAATCGGTTGTTAGAAAGGCACTGTCACATCGTTAAAAGTCTTTCAATGTTCAAAGTTATATTATTCAAAAAGTCCAATTTGGCCTAGTGTTAGGTTTTGCTTTCACGTCGGCAGCGCGGCCATGTTGTTTAAATGTCACTTGCCTGGTTTGAAACTTTCGTTGATGAATCCTGCTGCATTGAAGGCGTTCTTGGGTCCCAATTCAGGATGGATGGATGCCTAGTGGTTTTCCCTATTAAAGTCTGCATTATCGACGTCAACCACGACGGGTGAGCGGTCAAGGAGGGCGAAAGTACTGCAGAGAAGGATACACCTTTGTACTGACTTCGCCATCTTGAACCCAAACAACAACACCCCCCCCACCCCCACCCCAACATACACACAATACAAATGGGAAAATAAATTGTATGCCCACTTGTAAATTTAGAATGATCTCCCCTGAATTGCATCAATGGCCAACTTAGGAGGATAATTTGACTGCCATGTGGCAGTCAAACCGGTAGGGGCTTAGCGCGTGATATTCTTAGTTGGGCGAAGAGAGAGAGAGAGAGAGAGACTAGAGCAAGAGAGAGAGAGAGAGAAGAGAGAGAGAGAGAGAGAGAGAGAGAGAGAGGAGAGAGAGAGAGAGAGAGAGAGAGAGAGAGAGAGAGAGAGAGAGAGAGAGAGAGAGAGAGAGAGAGAGAAGAGAGAGAGAGAGAGAGAGGGAGAGAAGACCAACTGATGAAATTCAGGGGAGTTAATTTTGGACGCTATGGTCCTTGTGTACTTTTGTGTTTAATAATTTCCTGTATTGGTATAACATTGTTTAGAAATAAGATGTTTTGCAACGCAACAGTATTAAGCAACCCCTTTTCACTATACCCATTTGGTTTAAATCCACCCATTACCTTTTAAATAATCAGTTTTCTTTTTAATTATTCAAAATGTCCTCACTGGCATTACGTTGACATGGCTTGTCGTTCTGTGGATCTGACATACCAGACATCATCTGCACGGTCTAAGGAATCATTCTGCCAAGTTTCGTTCAGATCGGTCCAGTAGTTTAGGCGCTGTGAAGGGGAACATCTTTGGTCACACACAGACGCACACACACACATACATACATACATACATACAGACAGACAGCAGAGAAGCATACAGTATTCGTTCCCCATCGTGGATGGATGGAAGTTCAGTTTAACGTCGTGTATCTGCTTTCGCCATGTACGACGGGCTGAACAAACCAACCAGGTATAAACAAAAATTTATGTTCCTGAATCACTGTCTTAGCCAAAAGGCTGAGAATCGATCAGTTGTCTGAACATTTTGCAATCGTAATGTAGTCCCGTTCTTATATACTGGTCTCCAAAATGTAAGGGCCGGAAGAACGATCTTCTCTTTTCTGTCTTGGAGGCATGCTTATTGAGAGCTCTGGTTGCCGCCCTTAAATACACACATTCGTGTCTAACTTTTGCTCATGAAAGTGTTCACTACAGTCATACCTTGCACGTGCAATAAGGCAAAGAAACCTGCATCAGCCCTGATTCTTCAGCGAAAGAGACCACAAACTTTCGTGAAAATTCTCGTGAATTTGCCACATTTTTAAGCGTACCTGAAAACGCTGTTGCTGTACTGCAATGTCTGCAAAACTGGTTCAGGCACGTGCAACAGGAAGGAAAGTTATTGATTAGCCTAAGTTTTGCCATTTTCTTCATTGTTGTCTTAGTGTACAATAAATAGATATCAAGCTACTGAAAACAGAAGCGTTATCATGGGCCCTTAACTTTTGGAGACCAGAATAGAACTACTGGGACTGCAACAAAGGGCTACAATGTGCATGCGCACCATCATGTCTAGTGCGTTACGTGGCATTGCTTTACTTGCACCGCTGTGCGGTGTTCGTTGTGTATGTTGTTTTAGGGGAAGACGGGGTAAAAAGCGCATGGGCGGGTAAGAAGCCCACCCCAATTATCTCATGAAATGAAGCAAATTTCAGTCTCATTTTTTTTTGTTTGCCCATGAGACGAGCGTTAATGTCTAGCATTCGTCTCATGGGCAAATTTGACTGAACTTTCTTTATTTCATGAGATAATTGGGGTGGGCTTCTTACCCGCCCATGCGCTTTTTACCCCGTCTTCCCCTACATACGCTTCGTCATGGCAGTTTCAAGGACCTCGTGAACGTTCTCCACCTCAAAGTGGTCATAACGTTTATAGCAATTGCTCTCTCCTATCTCTCACTCGTCTCTCTCTCATCCGTCTCTCCCCCCCCCCCCCCCCCCCCTTCTTCTCTCTCTCTCTCTTGTCTCTCTCTCACTCTCCTTCACTCTCTCTCTCTCTCACCTTCTCTCTCCCTCTCTCTCTCTCTCTCGGTCTCTCTCCTCTCTCTCGGTCTCTCCTCTCTCTCTCTGTGTGTGTGTGGTGTGTGTGTGTGAACTATTCATTGTCAGTTGTGTGTATGTGTGGCTCGTGTATGTGTGTGTGTTTATGCTTTGCGTAAATGCAAGAGTGTGTGAATATGCTTTGCGTAGATGCAAGAGTGTGTGAATATGGGCATAATGTAACATGCAGGGGTTTGTATTTGTACTGGTGTGTCTATGTGTTTGTGTGTGCGCGCGTATGAACTTTTGGAAAAGTGTGGATGTGTTTCAGAGTTTGTGAATTAGTATAGAATATGCAATTACTACTTGACATTGCTTGCTAAAAAAAAAAATAAAAAGCAAAAAAGATCGACATGTGGATCTTTTTCAATCGCAGAATTGAAAGAAATTTAAGAGAGAGTAATACTTTTTCGTTCAGATGTGTAAACTTACACATATTGCACACAGTATTTTTTGTTTGTTTTTTCAATAGTTGCAAATACTGCATGAATTTTTTTAAAAGTTATATGCCTACCATGTTTCTCCTATGTACTTTAAACAAATTTTTTGGCGCTTGGGTCCTGTCTACAATACAACTTGTTATGCATACTCATGTTATTATAGTCCTTATTTTTTTAGTCCGTCACCAAGACGGACTATTGCGATGAGCTGGTTTGTATTTTTTTTTTTCTTTTTTCTAAGAGGTCTGTGCCAAGGATATCTCCCGACCGCTTGACCGACATCGCACAAATTTTGTGTAAATGTGTGCCTCCTTATAGGAATAGATACAGCGCAAACCATTTTGCCGTTCGTGGACCTGACCTTGACGTACGACCTTGAAAACCGAAAATGGTATTTTTAGCCATATCTCGGGCACCGATCACAATAGGATGTTGAAACGCCTTTTTTTTAGGGTATGAAGGTGGTTTTGGCTTATGCCCGTTCTTGATGATGGATACCGTCAGGATCAAGGTCAAGGTCAAAAGATCGCCTGGAGCCTGAAATCGGAGG
>CM065687.1:22837350-22848047 GCA_017654935.2 Phymorhynchus buccinoides | reverse complement strand
GTGTTGTTTTGTTGCACTGTTGACCATGTCGTTGATGTGAGTGTCCCACATGTGTGTGTGTGTGTGTGTGGTGTGGTGTGTGTGTGTGTGGTGTGTGTTGTGTGGTGTGTGTGTGGAGTGTGCGGTGTGCGTGCGTGCGTGCGTGTGCGTGTGCGCGTGCGCGTGTGTGTGCGTGCGTGCGTGCGCGTGTGTGTGTGCGTGCGTGTGCGCGCGCGTGTGTGTGCGTGTGTGGGACCGCGCGCACGTGTGCGTATGTATACTGCGTATGTGTTTTGGTGTGTGTGTGTATGTGTGTATGTGCGTGTGTGTTTTGTTGTGTGTGTTTTGGTGTGTATGTGCGCATCCGCGTGCGCGCATGTTTGTAGGGCCTATGTGTATATGCATGTGTGTATGAACTGAATATCGGTATTAATTAAAAGAGGCTGAGTGGGAGAGTGAGAGGAAGGCCCACCACACACTATACAGCAGAACTTAGTGCTATGCTTGTGTGTGTCTTACCCACCCACTGCCCATACCTGGGCACTCACAGCGCTAAACTCTTTCAGACCGAGAGCGTGGGTATGGATGCCTCCTGAACGAGGCTTCTCCACTTTGTAATCGTCAAGGGACACAACTCATGTACCAATAATTAATCACACTCTTGCCAGAGTACTTTCCCTTGGTCGGTTATACGCGCTTCCTGTTGCGCACTTCCTGCTAAGACACTCAGTAGAAATGCTTTTTGCTTCCTGTTTGCATACCATACAACATGCTTGTTGAATAAAATGAATGAACGAAAGTGTCCACGTCTTGAGTCCCTAATATCCAACATCAATATTAGACACTAGGGGAAGACGGGGTAAAAAGCGCATGGGCGGGTAAGAAGCCCACCCCAATTATCTCATGAAATGAAGCAAATTTCAGTCTCATTTTGCCCATGAGACGAGCGTTAATGTCTAGCATTCGTCTCATGGGCAAATTTGACTGAAATTTTCTTTATTTCAAGAGATAATTGGGGTGGGCTTCTTACCCGCCCATGCGCTTTTTACCCCGTCTTCCCCTACAAACACATTCTAACCCATCTGTGCAGCATAGCTGTTGCTTTCCTTGCTATCTATGCTTATTTCAAAGTTAGATATTGTTACCTGCTTGTTTTTACTAATCTGCAGCTAAGCTGCTACTTTCTTTATTGATAGCCTCGAGGTCAAATTTGCACTGTGCAAACCTGTCGAGAGTGCGTTTGTTTATTTACATATTTCGGGGGAGAGAGAGAGAGAGAGAGAGAGAGAGAGAGAGAGAGAGAGAGAGAGAGAGAGAGAGAGAGAGAGAGAGATCATGGCGTTTTTGTCACAGTGTTAAAGTTCAAAATACAAAAAAGGCACAGCAACAACAAATGCTCTATGTGTGTGTGTGTGTGTGTGTGTGTGTGCGTGTGCGTGTGCGTGCGTGTTTGTGCGTGCGTGTGTGCGCGCGTGTGTGTGCGTGTGTGTGACCGCGCGCACGTGTGCGTATGTATGCTGCGTATGTGTTTTGGTATGCGTGTGTATGTGTGTATGTGCGTGTGTGTTTTGATGTGTGTGTTTTGGTGTGTATGTGCGCATCCGCGTGCGCGCATGTGTTTAGGGCCTATGTGTATATGCATGTGTGTATGAACTGAATATCGGTATTAATTAAAAGAGGCTGAGTGGGAGAGTGAGAGGAAGGCCCACCACACACTATACAGCAGAACTTAGTGCTATGCTTGTGTGTGTCTTACCCACCCACTGCCCATACCTGGGCACTCACAGCGCTAAACTCTTTCAGACCGAGAGCGTGGGGATGGATGCCTCCTGAACGAGGCTTCTCCACTTTGTAATCGTCAAGGGACACAACTCATGTACCAATAATTAATCACACTCTTGCCAGAGTACTTTCCCTTGGTCGGTTATACGCGCTTCCTGTTGCGCACTTCCTGCTAAGACACTCAGTAGAAATGCTTTTTGCTTCCTGTTTGCATACCATACAACATGCTTGTTGAATAAAATGAATGAATGAAAGTGTCCACGTCTTGAGTCCCTAATATCCAACATCAATATTAGACACTACAAACACATTCTAACCCATCTGTGCAGCATAGCTGTTGCTTTCCTTGCTATCTATGCTTATTTCAAAGTTAGATATTGTTACCTGTTTGTTTTTACTAATCTGCAGCTAAGCTGCTACTTTCTTTATTGATAGCCTCGAGGTCAAATTTGCACTGTGCAAACCTGTCGAGAGTGCGTTTGTTTATTTACATATTTGGGGGGAGAGAGAGAGAGAGAGAGAGAGAGAGAGAGAGAGAGAGAGAGAGAGAGAGAGAGAGAGAGAGAGAGAGAGAGAGAGAGAGAGAGAGAGAGAGAGAGAGAGAGAGATATCATGGCGTTTTGTGTTAAAGTTCAAAATACAAAATAGGCACAGCAACAACAAAATAATGCTCTGTGTGTGTGTGTGTGTGTGTGTGTGTGTGTGTGCGTGTGCGTGCGTGTGTGTGTGCGTGTGTGTGTGTGCGTGCGCGCGTGTGTGTGTGTGTGTGCGTGTGCGTGCGCGCGTGTGTGTGTGTGTGTGTGTGTGTGTGTGTGCGTGCGTGTGCGTGCGTGCGTGCGTGCGTGCGTGTGCGCGCGCGCGCCGTGCAAAAAAACTAAACAAAAACAATCAGAGATAAATATAAAGCATAATTTATTAATAACATATGTCTCGACAAGCCAAAGCACAAACAGAAAACTATAATAAAAAAGCTTTGATCGGAAACGACAATCGTCTTAAAGAAAGAAACTTTAATTCACAGTAAAGTCGAACTTGAAAGAACTGACACAATGCAAACTTTCGCCCTCTACATCAATACACAATAGATTGTTTTTTTTATATCTTGATACTCCCTTGCGTGAAAATATGAACATAGATCATTTGCCTCCGAAGACAGTGAGTCTGATAGACAGATAACAAAACCACACTAACTTCTTCGACAGAGGTTTACGAAAACAGGAAAGCACATTAGATTGTTGAAACGGGACAGATGTACAGTGAAATAAATTGCGCAAAAGTGCTTGACTAGCGTGGTCAGACCATTGACTCATCCAAGAAAAAGCTCTTCTTTCCTAAGAGTTATTATAGCTAACGACTAAGCATTATTTCACCCCTTTGACAACATGCAGGCGTATGACTAATTCAAATGAAAATGTGGACGATATTATACCCCCCCCCCCCCCTTACACATGATTGTCTATGGTTAATATAACGTAACAAATATATGAAAAGCAGCTTATACTGTTTTGGAAGAATTTGGCCCAAATTACAAGAAAGTTCTAAACAGCTAATATATCTAAGAACAGCAACCACCAATCAAAGACGGCAAGGTCTGGATGAATGCTGCGAATGAAGGGCAAATTCATTAGGCATTTTAACCAACACATTACTTATCTTAAGTCTAGACTCATCGCGGTTTTTTTATTATGTTGTTAACATTCAATTTACAATGAAGAATAAAAAAAAACCAATGCTCCAAACACATGTATCCCCAAGATAGAATTCCCATTGATTCGAGTAGAAAAGATATTTGTTTTAGACCATACTCTAACCCTCTACAAAGTAAAGCCCATGCACAGTTTTGCTTTTCGTCTATTACCTTCCTCGTACTAAGCAAAATTAATGTGGAAAATATATTCGCGTTTTCGGTTATACCGTTTGCATAAAGACAAAACAGACAGACAAACAGACACGTATTCTGCTTACTTGAGGACGGGCTTTGCCCGAAATGTTCATGTTTTTATTTCTTGATTTGTTGAAGGTTTTTGAATTTATTTTCTACATCCCATTTTTTAAATTTTGTAATTCTGATAGTGTTTGATATAATTAATAACTTATTATTTTTAAATAGTCACAATTCACCGTAGTAGATTGATTCTTGTTAAGAGCTACGACACAAATATATTATAGAAAAGCAAATAATGACTGTTGGATAAAAAATATGTCTGTGAACATATTATATAATACAATGTTGGTTTTGCAGTAGCTCAGTGCAGCACCAGACAGCGCAAACACTCATTGTTTCAAATCACGGATACGGCTTGGAACCACATTAGACATATCTGACAGACTAGCCTATATATGTCAGACTTGGTGTTAGACAAGTGTTTCTTGCACCAAATAAATCATTGCAGTTATTGGATACAGCAAATTACCGTATACTTTCTCCCCATGGAGAAACATTTGCCTCACAACCCGGTTCAATCGCAGAGCATGAACACGAAGTCCTCCACTGGCTTGAACCCAATGGCGCGATGAAGATTGTGCGAGGCCTCGTTGTAGTCTTCTATGAAGACGTAGGCATCTTCCCCTCTCTCGAAGAACTTCTGGCCGAGATGAGAGACGATGAGTTTGGCGAACCCTTGTCTGCGGAACTCTGGGTTGATGTACAGCATCCCCATGGTGCCGTCAGAGTTGCACAGCATGTGTCCCACGTGCTGGCCTTGCTCTGTCACCAGGAACAGAGACGGGAACCGTTGGATCAGGTCCGTGATGTAGGATTCAGACACTTGTTCGCCGTGTTTCCAAGTCGATAGGATAGTTTTGATGTTCTCGCCGGAGATGGGTTGAAATTTCACTCCTTCCGGAACGGTCCTGGTAAGAAACATCACACGCAGCCTTCACACATGCGTGCATAATTAAGCGTGATCTTTCAAGAGTTCTACACATCAATGAGAATTTTGCTTTTTTGCCTGACTGTATCTTTCGACATAAGCATATGAGAGTACGCTTATCACTTCTATAGATGATCATATTAAGCTGTTTTTGTAGTCTGTGCGTACTACTTCCATTCTATTAAAACAAAGTGCGTGATTACGAACTTCCATCTTCGTTGCTCTTTGTGTGGATTCGTCACAAAGGCCTTCTTCAAATTCATGTCTCGTGTTCTAAAAACATCAACTTCATTATACCCAGCAAAATCAATTGAATACAACAGACCTACTTTGCGTTGATATTTTGCAAATGGGTATTGGGGTGTGGACCCCTCTACCACATTTGATTGGAATCCGTTCAGTAGTGTTGAAGAACATTGATACACAGACAGACAATCATGCAGCCATACAAACAACTCCCCCAAACATGATCTATTCCAGACAGAGTCTGACGGGGTTACCTGTTGTGTGCACATGTTTGATACGATACAATACAATACAATGTGATACAATGCAATACAATACAATACAATGCAATATAATACAATTTCGTCCGTCCCGAGGGATGGTGACCATGCTTCAACAGTTCGTCCTCGTGGAAAGCTAGGATGCTGGATGTGTTGGCATGTGGCTAGTGAGGCCAATGCGAGCCAGGAAGGATCTCTGACAGTGAGGACAAGAGAAAGAGTTGGGGGGGGGGATCTGTCGGGGTTGCAGAGCTGCGACTGTTTAGGCGGATCTTGCGTGCCTCACGCTTTGCCTGCGATGTCTCGATACGGCTCGACTCGAAGTTGGTGGCTCCCTTTGTTACTGCACCACGCCATGCTGGTCTGTTCTGTGCCAAGGTTTCCCATGAAGAGACATTGATGTTGAAGTTCTTTTAGGGACACTTTGAGGGTGTCCCTAAATCTCAACTTTGGTCTACCAAGACTCCTGCACCAGTCTCCAGCTCTCCATAGAAGACACATTTTGGTAGTCGATTGTCAGACATTCTGACAACATGCCCAGCCCAGAGTAGTTGTGACTTGTGGAGCAGCGTGAATATACTAGGCATGTCCGTCCGCTCAAGACAACACAATACAATACAACACAATACAACACAACATTCATATCTACTCCACTATCTATCTATCACTCACAATGGTTTCAAGTCTTGTTGGGATGCTCTCAGCAATGTACACGGGTACTGAGTGATCTTTTCCTTCTTCTTCTTCTCTTCAATCAGTGTTAACAGCGAGCCCTGCAAAGCCTTGGGCACCGCTGAGGGTTGGGGGACCAAAACGCAAAGAAAAGCGAATATTTATATGGAAATCATTTATGAACAATGACACAGACAAAAAAACAAATAGCGACGACGAAAGCAGCAGCAACAGCAGCAGCAGCATCAACAACAACAACAACAGCAACATAGCAGCTGAGCAGTAGCAGCAACAACAACAGCAACAACATCACAGCAGCGGCAGCACTAAACTAAGTGCTAAGGAAAATGATCTGTTGGGATTCTTAAACTCATGAAAACAATTTATTCAAAGAAACACGTCTCTTTGTCAGATTTACGCCTTCAAATTGTTATTTTAAAAAGACAAAATGTAGAAGGCCTGGAACGGTCAAACTGTAAAATAGATCATCCGTAATTGAAACAAATATATTCTGCACTGTCTTTCTCTCTCTCGGTCTCTCTCTCAGTATATTATCTCTCTCTCTCTCTCTCTCTCTCTCTCTCTCTCTCTCTCTCTCTCTCTCTCTCTCTCTCTCTCTCTCTCTCTCTCTCTCTCTCTCTCTCTCTCTCTCTCTCTCTCTCTCTCTCTCTCTCTCTCTCTCTCTCTGTGTCGATTCTTCTTTTTCGTCACACACACACACACACACACACACACACACACACACACACACACACACACACACACACACACACACACACACACACACACACACACACACACACACACACACACGCACACTCACACACGCATATCATTTTAGTTATTATATAGTGAAGGAAAAAAACAACTCGAACCCAGGAAAACGAAAGCCTTGTCCTCAGTCACAATGTTGAGGTGTTTCATCATGCCAACGGCCGCGTCATTAGCCACACTGAACACTCCAGCAACAAGCTGTTTCTGGGTCGTTATCTGAAATTATGATAATGCTAGTTATACCCGTGCGCCGCACGGGTCCAGACATTTAGAATGTTTTAAATGCAAAGATAATGTATTCAATGTTACATTGATAGAACGTATATTATGCTGTCTGTGAATGTAAGAGAGTTCCCCGTACCACATACTAACGATGCAATACTGGAAGCAATGTATTGATTTGAGCAAATTTTGCGTGACTTAGTGACACACTTTATTAGCACTGTTGTCGTGCGAGAGCGAGAAGGGGGGAGAGTAAACAATTAATGCAAAACGAAGAGATGTGGAGAGAGAGAGAGAGAGAGAGAGAGAGAGAGAGAAGAGGAAGAGAGAGAGAGAGAGAGAGAGAGAGAGAGAGAGAGAGAGAGAGAGAGAGAGAGAGAGAGAGAGAGAGAGAGAGAGAGAGAGATTCACAATTCACAATTTCACAATTCACAAAGTTTACTGATCCAGGCTAGAGAGAGAGAAAAAGAGAGGAGAGAGAGAGAGAGAGAGAGAGAGAGAGAGAGAGAGAGAGAGAGAGAGAGAGAGAGAGAGAGAGAGAGAGAGAGAGAGAGAGAGAGAGAGAGAGAGAGAGAGAGAGAGAGAACTTGAAAACTTGAAAACTTTATTTTTCAAGGATAAAGATTTTAGGCAACGCCTAGTCTTCCAATCTGTCCTTGATACATATATACGAACATAGAATACAAACATGGCAAGGCATGATATTACACATACCAATTTGAACATAAAGGTAGCACCTTTGTACATATACGAACATAGAATACAAACATGGCAAGGCATAGAATTACACATACATAATTAAACATAAAGGTAGCAAAGCAGGTATTGTGATAAAGACAGGTTGAAATACGAATGCATAGAATTACATACGCGCATGTATAGTTGTTAATACTTGTGCGGGCATACATGCGTGTAACCATACACGCACACACCTGCACGTGCGCGCGGCACACGCAAGAATACATGCACATACACACATATATATGTTGAAGCACGTATAAAAGAACTATACATTTTAGAACAGGGCAAACTAATGCAGCCTATGGTAGACAGAGAGAGAGAGAGAGAGAAAGAGAGAGAGAGAGAGAGAGAGAGAGAGAGAGAGAGAGAGAGAGAGAGAGAGAGAGAGAGAGAGAGAGAGAGAGAGAGAGAGAGAGAGAGAGAGAGAGAGAGACAGAGACAGACACACAGAAAAGAGAGAGAGAGAGAGAGAGAGAGAGAGAGAGAGGAGAGAGAGAGAGAGAGAGAGAGAGAGAGAGAGAGAGAGAGAGAGAGAAACACAGAGAGAGACTATAATCTGTGTGTGAAGGTTATGTGTGTAGACTATGTGCGTGAGCATACACGTAGACTAGAACACTCTGCATCAATAGTTTGTCTTCTTATTTAAGCTAAAACAGTAGTAACCCGCTAATTAAGTCAGTTAATTAAGATTAGAATTATAGCCCCGTCGACAACTAAGGCCATGTCAGGGCTGTCACCACGTTTAAACGCTAATTAAGTTACCCCCCCCCCCCCCCCCCCCCCCCAACAAAAAAACCCCAAAAAACCAAAAGGTCGGGGAATTTACAACTAGCAATTCACGTAATAATATGCGCATTACCGGTTAGCATGGATGGGCTGGCCTTTGGGGACCTTCCTCAACGCCAGCTGTGCCCTCGAATCCCTTTGGGCCGAGAGAGTGGGGATGCACCCTGGGCAAGGCATCTCTCCCCTATAAACACAAATTCTTGCCCAGCCCGCCAGAATAGTATCTGCCCCACTCCTGCTATCTGGCAGTCATTGTCGGAAACGACAGACTAGCATACGATTGTATGGTATTTCTCAGCTCTCCCCGCATTTTCACACTTGCCTTTCTTACCAAACATTAAGCTGTATTTTATTAACCTTTTCAGCTAATTATCTTTGTTGAATAATTAATCGCAGTCATGATAAATGCCATTATATAATAGGACCCCACGCCCACCCCCCTATGTAGTGCAGTACACACAACAGCCGCGGAGCATTTATCACAGTCCTGGTTCATTGCGTTTTTTCCGTCTTGCCTTTATCTTCTACTATTATTGAATGCATGTGTTTAATTATGTAAATGGATGGAAATTAGTGTTACATAATGTAGCAAACGATAGAGGATGAAGCAAGAAAGGCAAGACTGAAAAAGTGCAAACAACCGAGAAATGGAGGAGAGGGGGGGGGGCATCTTGTTTCCATCTTCCGTCATACCTGTTCTTGCCTTTCAGGGACCACAATGCCCACGGCGGCCCGGGGGTCCGGCCATCTGTCCACGTGGAAGTCTATGGTATGGGACTGACTTTCCATGCAGCTTTTCAGCTCCCCGTGGATCTGCAACCGATGATTTCAAAGGTAGAATATAAGAGAAGGGGTGGAGGCGGAAACCTAGCTATCAATCTGGTCAAACCAGGTTCTCTTCGCTGGGATACCGCCCGGGGAGTCTTTCAGCATAATTAGCTCCCCCACCTACTGGAAGTCCTGCGCTAACAACTTCCTCTGATAAATATATCACTCTTTGATTCTGCCTTTTCCTCTTAATACTATCATCTACTATTTTTCTGACTTATTGGCCGGGTCGGTAAGAACTGACGATCGGCGATGATCGGACAACGATGGGCCCTATCGGCGACGATAGGCGACGATCGGCGCAACGATCGGGCCGAATCGGTAAGAACTAAGGATCGGCGCTATTGGCGACGATCGGCGATGATCGGATACGATCGGCGCGATGATCGACCTGGGTCAGCAAGAACTAAGGATCGGCGCTATTGGCGACGATCGGCCCTACATATTTTGACAATCAGCCCACTCCAGCACCCCCCTCTCTCTCTCTCCACTTTCTCTCTATGATGATGAAGATGATGATAATGACGGTGATGATGATGATGATGATGATGATGGTGATGATGATAATAATGATGGTGATGATGATGATGATGATGATGATGATGATGGTGATGATGCACATGTATAATGTAGTAGTGTGAACTAGTTTACAAGCAGTAGTATGAGCTGTTTGTTAACCAGTTCCTATGACCGGCTGCTTTTATGTTAATGAAGTGGTCCTGTATTTTTACTGGAAATAAAAAGGCAACTTTGAATAACGTAATAAACAAAGACTGAAAATTTTACTTGACTGAATAACACATACATAAGCACGTACACATACTGTCTCTCTCTCTCTCTCTCTCTCTCTCTCTCTCTCTCTCTCTCTCTCTCTCTCTCTCTCTCTCTCTCTCTCTCTCTCTCTCTCTCTCTCTCTCTCTCTCTCATTCTCCCCTCCTCGCTGTTCCCTTGTGACATGGGCAGAAGGCCTAGTCAGTAAACTGAGTTGAGTTGAGTTGAATCTCTCTCTCTCTCTCTCTCTCTCTCTCTCTCTCTCTCTCTCTCTCTCTCTCTCTCTCTCTCTCTCTCTCTCTCTCTCTCACACACACACACCACTTCACGCCTACTCTTGAAACCCATTATGATCTCCCAACGCGGATTCCGCCATGACTTGCCCCAGGTAGCCCCAGGTCAACTTGACCACTCCTTAATTAACTGTCCTCCTTAAACTGATTGAGAATGGTGCCTGTCATGTCCTCTTCGTTGACCACTTCTTCTTCAAACTCCGACTCCCCCACGATTTGTAGCGGGTAGCCACATTGTAAACTTGACCACTTCAAATTGTGTCTGGGTTAGTTGAAGAGCCGCTCTCATGTCTCAGCCCTATTACTTGATTCACACTGAACACATGATGCTCTACGACGCCAAACCTGGCCAGGGGTGGTGGAGCTGCAGGTGCAGCTTTGGGGCAGCCGCTCCGACCTGGAGAAGACAGTGGACTTCGTCATGGCAACCAATTTGAAAGTCTGACGCTGCCAGCTACATCGACCGCTGA
>CM065687.1:22799850-22829850 GCA_017654935.2 Phymorhynchus buccinoides | reverse complement strand
TCTGATAACGTTTGCTATTTTAAATAAAAATAATTAATTGTAGTTGATTGATTCTTGTTAACAGTTACAAAACAGTAGCCTACATAGAAACCAAATACTGACTTCTGGATCAGAAGAAAAATATGTCTGGGAACACAATGTTTAACACGTAGACAGAACTGTTGGTTTAAACAAATGTTTTATTAACACACTTTTGCAGCAACAAAATATATATATATAGACAGGAGTACAACAAGCCGAGGCTTATAAAAGTACTCCACACATATAGACAGTACTAGCAACAGGCTGCATCACATTTTACAATCGATGGAATTCAGTCACACTTTGTAAGATAAACTAAATAATGAACAATACAACTGACTTTCAGGAAAAAGTGAACAATATAAACAAACATGAATATCAAGGTCATAAAACATTATTCTAAGAACTAATAATTCATTTAAAAAACTGTAGAAAAAGGACTAAAAACAGCACTGTTGATGATAATAATAATAATAATAATAATAATAATAATAATAAACGGACACTCATTGATCGCAGATGTTGCAACGTTGCAGCAGCTCGATGCAGCGTCACTCTTTACGGACACTCATTCTTTCTAAAACATAACGTTTATTAAGGCTTAGAATCACAATGGACACCTCTGATGGACTATGTCAGACCTGCTATTAAACAACACATCATGTACCAAATCCCTGCAAATTCTGGAAACCAAAACCCCCAGTAGATAGGCCCTAATATTGTTACAAGATCATACGGTCGAATTTTGCTCAACAGCCATCTTATTCACAGAGGACAAATAAAACATCAGTCACTGGCTTGAACCCCAAGGACTGATGTAGATTCTGAGAGATGATGTTTTCAAAGCCAATGTAAACATAAGCGTCTTGTCCTCTTTCGAAACATTTCTGGCTGAGCTGAGATACGATGACCTTGCCGTAACCTTTCCTGCGGAATTCTGGGTTGACGTGAAGCGTCCCCATGGTGCCGTCAGAGCTGCACAGCATGTGTCCCACGTGCTGCCCTTGCTCTGTGACCAGGAACAGAGATGGGAACCGCTGGACCAGGTCTGTGACGTAGGATTCAGAGCTAGAGGCCATTGGGCCATGACTCCAATGACTTTCCATGACTTTCGTGTCCTCGCTAGAAATGGGCCGAACTCTCGTTCCTTCGGGAATGGGTCTGTATGGACACACAGGTGCACGGGCATGCATACAACACACACATATACGCAGACATGCATGCACATGTGCACTCTCACAAGCACACAATATATGTGCACGCACATGCACACACACACACACACACACACACACACACACACACACACACACACACACACACACACACACATCACACACACACAGGTGCACGGGCATGCATACAACAACACAAATACGCAGACATGCATGCATATGTGCACTCTCACAAGCACACACACATATATAATATATATATATATATATATATATATATATATATATATATATATGCGCATGCGCATTCACACACACACACACACACACACACACACACACACACACACACACACACACACACACACGTACACACACACACACACACACACACACACACACACACACACACACACACACATATATATAATTATATTGCATCTAAATGTACTGTTCAATAAAGTACTATCAAAGCCCAAGGTCCGAACTCTTATGCAATGTAGGCCTAAGAATATCCTGCACAACGTGAAAAGTGCACCAATTGGAGACTGTTTAAGACGGTACCTTAAATGATCAAATGGATGCATTTTTACACTGTGCCGATAAAATCTAATGCATAGTAGTGTTCATACATGACTAATGACTAAAACGCCCAAAACGCCCAATTTCCCCTTTGGAACCTTGTGTCTCGTGGTTAAACAAAAAATTACCCTTTTATGTTGATAATGATAATAATAATAATAATAATAAACGGATATTTATATAGCGCTTTTTATCGAACACAAAGCGCTTTACAATCAGCATTGAAAAAACTCACACACGCACACACACGCACAACAGACACACACGCACAACAGACACACACGCACGTACGTGCACGCACGAGAGTGAACGCGTTCTTGCACACAAACATACACACACATCCCCACACACATTTCATCAAACACACAAAAACACATTCTCACTGAAACGCACACAAACTTACTCAAACATACACTTGTACAAACACGCGCACACGCACACACACACATACACACACACGCGCGCGCACACGCGCACTCACATACACAAAAACACTCACGTGTACTCACACTCACAGACACATGCTCGCACACTCACTCCCCCCCCCCCTGGCCTCTAGCCGAACACAATCTCTCCTGCGCACACATACACTTATACACATGCAAGCAGATATACCCACACAGAACACACACAACACACAAACCACTCACACACACACACCTGCTTGGAAGCGCGGCCGTGGGCACACGCACACTCACATTCGCGCACACGCTCACAAATCACATACATACACATACACACATACACAAATTACATACATACATACAAATATACGGACATGCATCGCACAATCACACACACACACACACACACACACACACACACACACACACACACGCGCGCGCGCGCGCGCGCGCGCGCGCGCGCGCACACACACATACACACCCATCGCACACGTACGCACGCATGCACACAAACACACGCATACGCGCGTGTGTACACACACACACACACACACACGCACACGTGTACATGGAGATGGGGGTGGTATTGGAAAGACTGCTGGAACAGATGGGTTTTCAGGTTACTTAGTTTTGAACGATGCTAAAGATTGACTATGTCTGACAGCAGAAGGCAATGATGGATTTAACACAACATTTACATCTCTTATTTCAACTGAGGCTGTTTTATGATAGGTCATCTCTCTTACTGGCATCTTTGCCTGGGTCAGTATTCACATTGATATAGCATACGACTTACCATGATGATATCGTAGAAGCCCTTCTAAAGTAGTGGGATTTAATAGGACTTTAGAAGGACTTCTAAGGTGTCATGATGATAAGTCTCATACTATATCAATGTGAATACAGGCCCAGGTCATAAATTGCAAGGATGAATACGTCAGAAATGTTGCTTATTGGAAGTATGGACGTGGCTTATTTTAAGCGCTGATCTACACAAAACGACTAGAAAAATCCGCATAAGTGCTACAAATGGCAATGACATTGCAGAAATGCTTCACATTATGTCAACACACGTAGATGTATTCGTGTACATAGAGGCCTATGCATTCTTATAAACTCCCACAGACACACATACAGCCATGCATCATGACTCCACCCACTTTATCCTTGCCTACACACACACACACACACACACACACACACACACGCACGCACGCGCGCGCGCGCACGCACACACACACACATCACACACACACACACACACACACACACACACACACACACACACACACACACACACATGTTTACACAACCATTTTGTACATGACTGCATAAGCATACTCATCAACATAACTCCTGTCCAGCCTATTCATCACCAAACCACTCACAATGTTTCATGTCCCGTGGAGTAGCTCTCAGTAGCGTAGCAGGTTCTTGAGTGATCTTCGTTCCCATAATTATAAGCATTTATGATGTTGTGCACGATATGTTTGCTTTGCATAAGAGTTCGGATCTTGTGCAATAATATGAAAGCATCAGCACTCAAGTGCTGAGTTTAAGCACTCAATATGGTGTCTGAAATTTTCACAGCAAGTCGTCCTTCGCTTTTTTAACACTATATATTCAAATCCAAATACCTTCTCCCCTTCCAATTGTCTCTTGTTTGTGTGCGAACCTAAATTGATGCAAGAATGTATACTATAAAATAATTTAGACTGTTTAAATACAGACAGAACAAACAGACATTTGCTTTGCGTATTTGAAGACGAGCTGTACCCGAAACCTCATTCTTTTGTTGTTGTTGTGTTCAAGTGGTTTTTTTTAAACTCAATTTCTACATTTCATTTTTTGTTTGTAATTCTGGTAACGTTTGCTATTTTGTTTTAAAAAAAGGTATTTCTCATTCATTGTACTTGACTGATTCTGTTAAGAGTGACATAAAACCCCAAATACTGACTTCTGGAATAGGAAAAAAAAAGTGTTAACAAATACATGTGGAGAGTTGATCGCAGGTTTTGCAGTGGCTCGATGCAGTGTCACACATTATGGGCACCCATTCTTCGACAAATAAATCATGTTTAAGACTTAGAATCACAGTGGACACCTCTGATGGACTAGGTCAGACCTGATAGTAAACAACAAATTATATACCCAAATCACTGCAACATATGGAAACAGCAAATTAGTAGATAGGCCTTAATAATGTTGTAAGATCCCACGGCCGATCTGTGCTTCACAGCCATCTCATTCACAGATGATAAATACAATATCAGTCACTGGCTTGAACCCCAAGGACTGATGTAGATTCTGAGAGATGATGTTTTCAGGGCCAATGTAAACATAAGCGTCTTGTCCTCTTTCGAAACATTTCTGGCTGAGCTGAGATACGATGACCTTGCCATAACCTTTCCCGCGTAACTCTGGGTTGACGTACAGCATCCCCATGGTGCCGTCAGGGTTGCACAGCATGTGTCCCACGTGCTGCCCTTGCTCTGTGACCAGGAACAGAGACGGATCAGCAAGATAAGGTATTGACAACCCAGAAAGATATCATTCATGAAGTTCAGAACTTTTATAAATTGCTTTACACAGAATCTGAAGCAGAAGAATGTGAAATTAAAGACCTAGTTAATGACATTCCATCCCTAACGGATTCAGAAGCCAATGAGTTAGAAGGGGAAATCACCCTTGTAGAAGCCACGGATGTTTTTAAAAAAACGAAAAATAACAAAAGCCCTGGTACTAATGGCTTCTCAACTGAATTCTTAAAAAAATTTTGGAAACAAATTGGAATATTGGTTGTGAGAGCTTTAAACGCTGGGTTTAGAAAGGGAGAACTGTCATGTCCGCAGAGAGAAGGTATAATTGTATGTATTCCTAAAGGAGATAAACCACGACAATATATTAAAAATTGGAGATCCATTTCACTTTTGAATGCTGTGTATAAGATTGGATCGTCCTGTATTGCAAATCGTATTAAGAATGTTCTGCCAAACATAATTAATGAGGACCAAACTGGTTTTATGAGAAACAGATATATTGGTGACAATATTCGATTGATTTACGACACAATAGCGTACCTAGACGAGCATAATCTACCTGGAATGTTACTAAACATCGATTTTGAGAAAGCTTTCGATACAATAGATTGGGGATTTATGTATAAAGTGTTGAAAGCGTTTGGTTTTAAGAAAGACGTCTGTAAGTGGATTAGTACCTTTTATAAAAATATCAAATCATGTGTTGTAGTTAATGGTCAGGTATCCAATTGGTTTGAGATTAAGAGAGGCTGTCGACAAGGGGATCCCATCTCGCCTTATTTGTTTTATATTATGCGTAGAAATTTTAGCGATAATGGTAAGAGAAAATTCAGATATTAAAGGAATAACAATGAATTATAATGAATATAAACTTACACAATATGCAGACGACACAGAATTTCTGCTTGCAGGCGATAGGAAATCTTTTGAAACATGTATAGATGTTCTTTTCAGGTTTGGGTCTGTTTCAGGTCTTCATGTAAACTCTAACAAGACTAGTGCAATTTGGTTAGGTAGCAGAAAAAATTCTCAGATTAAATATATGGAACACTTAGGTTTCGATTGGAACCCCCAAAAATTCAAACTATTAGGAATATGGTTCACTAACGATTTAAAAGAATGTGTACACATTAATTTTTCAGATAAGCTAGCAGAGATCAAACAGTTTAAGATATGGGTGAAACGTCAGATTACTCCACTAGGTAGGATAGCAATTTTAAAATCTCTTATACTTTCGAAATTAACACATCTTTGGTTGCTTCTGCCCAACCCACCAGACATGTTTATTCAGACATTGCAACAAATTTGTTATAAATTCATCTGGAATAAGAAACCAGATAAAATAAACCGGAAAACAGCACACAAAAGTATTAAAAATGGAGGTATTGGACTACCTGAGATAAAAACATTTGTAATTTCTTTGAAATTGTCATGGATTCGTAAAACTGAATCTACAACTCATAAATGGAAACATGTATTAACAACTAACTGTCCTGAATGGCATCTTATCACTAAGTATGGCCCAGAAATTGTGCATACATTTCCAAGCTATAACCTATTTTGGTCTGATGTCATAGATGCGTACAAAGTTTTTTATTACAAATGTACACCTGAAAAATCTGCTGAAATATTAGCTGAACCTATTTGCTATAATAAAAGAATTTTGATTGGAAATACATACGTCGTTTCTAGAAATCTAATGAATAAAAATATTAATTTTGTTGCTGATTTCTTTGATGATAAGGGACAGATTCTCTCTTATGCACAATTCAAAAATATATATAACATTAACATTGATTTCATCACACATGCTGGGTATAAATCTGCCATATTAGAATATATTAAAAAGTGTAAGGTTACCCTTAAAGATAATAAATATATTAACTCTACTTTTTGTCTCCGGAAACTTTATTCGATTCATAAAGGTTCCAAGCTGTATTACGATATATTAATTGAGAACAAAATCCCTCCTAAATGCTGTGAAAAATGGGACATGAAACTCTCAATATATCACGATTGGAAATCCTGTTTTTGGCATGTCCATAAGATACAAGATGTCAAATTAAAAAATGGCTTCAGCTGAAAATATTACACAGATGTTTAGGCACAAATATTATTTTAAAAGAAATTGGAATAAAAAACGACGATAAATGTAATTTCTGTTGCTTAGAAAAAGATAGTATTGACCACATATTCTGGAAATGCTTACATGTGCGACTTTTCTGGAATGCAATCACTGACATTTTTAAAGAAAAATGTACTAATGCAAACAATCTTGTCTTGAATTAATCTGTTATACTAATGGGCTATGATAAAGATATAAGAATCGATGCGGTTTTTCAGTTCATTCTACTGTTGGCTAAACAGTATATATATACATGTAAAATGAATGATACACGCCCAAGAACTTTAGTATTTTTGAAAAAACTACATTATCGATATAAAATTGAAGAATACAATGCAAAAATAAGTATGGAACATTCACAGTTTGTTTTGAAATGGGCAGCATATGTGCCAACCTTTATTGATATCTAATTGTTTTATTTTTATTTTTTCTTCTACCCCTCCCCTACTGTATTATACACCTGAAGCTTCACCAGACCATATTTTTGCCATATTTTATGATATATGTAAATATACTATATCACTTACAATTTTCATGTACCTTTATTATGTATGTTGAGGCCATCATATTGTGCAAATGGATATCTATAAAAACAAAACAAAAAGGAAAACAGATGAATATTTCCATTCAACAGCCCCTCTCTCTCTCTCTCTCTCTCTCTCTCTCTCTCTCTCTCTCTCTCATTTCCTTCCATTCTCTCATTCTCTCTCTTTCTAACAACCTAATGCTAGACACACGAATAATACTGTCATGGTCTGTTCATTTTTGCTTACGTTTCTGTTGCCATTGCTTGTTTTGTTTGTTTGCATGTTATTGGTTATCTTTATTTTTATCTTTATTTTTTATTGTTTATGCGTGTATACATTGCTTTGTTTTTTCTGCAAAATTGTAATTGGAAAAAAAAAAAAGTTCAATAAAAAAAAAAAAGGAACAGAGACGGGAACCGCTGGACCAGGTCTGTGACGTAGATTTCTGAGGCCATTGGGCCGTGACTCCAATTGGGACGGATGGCTTTCGCGTCCTCGCTAGAAATGGGCTGACATGACATGTCATTCCTTCTGGGACGGGTCTGTATGAACACACAAGTACACGGGCACGCATGCAACACATACATTTGCACAGACATGCGTGTACACAATGCACTACCACAAGCAAACTTGTATAGGGGAAGACGGGGTAAAAAGCGCATGGGCGGGTAAGAAGCCCACCCCAATTATCTCATGAAATAAAGAAAATGTCAGTCAAATTTGCCCATGAGACGAATGCTAGACATTAACGCTCGTCTCATGGGCAAAATGAGACTGAAATTTGCTTCATTTCATGAGATAATTGGGGTGGGCTTCTTACCTGCCCACGCGCTTTTTACCCCGTCTTCCCCTATGCACGTGCACACCCATATTGCATCTAAATGCACTGTTCAATAAAGTGAAGGACCACAGCTACGGAATTTTCAGTTACCGTTTTGAGTGCTTTAACTACCATTTATAATCTTTGCACTGTAGAAATATCATAGCCCAAGATCCGAACTCTTATGCAAAGTAAATTATCCTGCACAACATGAACACACAATGCGCCAATTGGAGACCGTTTAGTTAAGACGGTACCTTAAATGATCAAACGGGATGCATTTTCACACCGTGCCGATAAACTCTAATGCATAGCAGTGTTAATATAATATGACTAAAACCGCGACTTGCATTTTGTTCTCACCCTTGTCATTTGCACGTAAAATAAATCCAAAGACTTCTCCCAAAGTGCGCAATTTGCCCTTTGGAACCTTGTGCTTTGTGCCTAAACACAAATTGCCCTATTATTTTGATGGACTTAACACAACATTTACATATCTTATTTCAACTGAAACTGTTTTATGATAGGTCATGTCTCTTACCGCCATCTTTGCCTGGATCTGTATTCCCATTGATGTAGTATAAGAGCTACCATGATGATACCCCTTAGAAGCCCTTGAAAAGTAGTGGGATTTCAGAAGACTTTAGAAGGACTTCTAAGATGGCATGATGGTCAGTCGCATGTACTATCTCAATGTGAAAACAAGGCCCTGGTCACTAATTGTAAGTATGAATACGTCATAAATGTTGCTTATTGGAAGCATGGACGTCGCTTATTTTAAGCGCAGGTCTACACAAAATGACTAGAAAAATCCGCAAAAGTGCTACAAATGGCAATGACATTGCAGAAATGCTCCACAGTATGTCAACACACGTAGATGTATTCGCGTACGTAGGCCTATGCATTCTTATAAACTCCCACAGACACACATACAGCCATGCATCATGACTCCACCCACTTTATCCCTGCCTCCACACACACACACACACACACACACACACACACACACACACACACACACACACACACACACACACACACACACACACACACACACACTCCCATGTTTACACAACCATTTTGTACATGCCTGCATAAGCATACTCATCAACAGAACTCCTGTCCAGCCTGCTCATCACTAAACCACTCACAATGGTTTCAGGTCTCGTGGGGTAGCTCTCAGTAGCGTAGCAGGGTATAGGGTGATCTTCTTCCCCTTCTCTTCAATCAGTGCCATCACCGAGGGCTGAAGGAGCTTTGGCACCGCTGGAGGACACAAGACCCAGAGAGAAATGGTGTATAATTGTATTGACTGCCAAAACGAACGCCTACATTTCAGCTGCCTGATCTCCCGTGCAATACAAAATGAGTTTTTCTAGATAACGGTCGCCGCGCGAATAACGCTTACGCCAAACACGTTAGAAAACGTTTGCGGAAGAATATTACAAGCTCTTGTCTGATTGGTCAAATTATTTTTAAATTTTAAGCAAACTGTAATGGACCAATCAACAACAAAAAACGTATTCACCCCCTACTAGTTCCGGATTGTTCGCCGCTTGCTCGGTGTTTGGCAAGAACAAAGCGCCACGCGAACTATCGGCAAACGAAGAGTGTTTCAGTCTTAGACCGTTTTTGCTGATTTCCGCTCACGCTACATAACGTTAGCCCTTGTGAAACGACCCCTGGAAAGACCCGTGTGGTTAGTTTACTAACCAGCGAAAACAACCTTTCTTTCCCATGACACAATGCTGGGATATTTGAGCAGGTTGACGATTGCTCCACCAGTCACACCGAACACCCCCGCCACAAACTGTGTCCCGTTCATCATCTGAAAATAGAAAAAAAGAGCCAGAGAGAGAGAGATGGAGAGAGAAAGAGTGAGTGAGTGAATGAGTGAGCGAGTGAGTCAGAGATTGAGATGTGCATAATTGAATACAATAAAGCGAGGCTTACCTCGTAAGGTGATGCTGTTTGTAGATTCTTGCGAAGCAGTAATAACTGGAACGAGTGTACAGGAGATATTGCAGCCAGGCCAACCAGTATTGAAAGCTGCTGCGAAGGAACACTGCATCCCATAGTCCATCATGTTTGGGTTTGTCATTACCATATTCCTGGTAAGGGGCACAACAGATATCAAGCATTTGACGACTTCCCCCGCATTGTGTAATGAAGGCCCCTGTTTTGGGGTCTACCTGATGGACTATGTCAAGTAACACACAAATAATCCACCATTATGGTTGTCCCTTCGCCTGATGTGCTTTATTTGCTGTGTTCTGTGTTCCGCACGTTGTGCACTGTGTCTTGGGTGGGTGACAGTTATTGTTCTTGGCAGGTAGTGCCTTCTTTCTATTAACATTCGAAAAAGGGTTGAGCCTGTACACTCGTTCCAGTTATTACTGCTTCGCAATAATCTACAAACAGCATCACCTTACGAGGTAAGCCTCGCTTTATTGTATTCAATTCTTGCTCAGCAGCATAACTGGAACTATGCTGTACAGGAGATTTGAGAGCCAGTGTTCTCGAAGCAGCATAAAGCTACAACGGTCATAGCATGCATTGGCGCATGTTTCTGTTTTT
Organism: Phymorhynchus buccinoides; assembly: GCA_017654935.2. Classification (NCBI taxonomy): domain Eukaryota; kingdom Metazoa; phylum Mollusca; class Gastropoda; order Neogastropoda; family Raphitomidae; genus Phymorhynchus; species Phymorhynchus buccinoides. The sequence goes on along the minus strand of CM065687.1, from coordinate 22,819,079 downwards.
CCGAGAACAGAGTGTTCAGTTCAAATATTCGTGTGAAATTCGCATCTCACGTCAAGCATCAGAGCTGTGCAATGAAGCTGGGCTATTTCTAGTGTGAATTATTGTGATAGGAAACGCCCCATGCTTCACAGCATGTAACACTGTTACAGTTGCGTTATATTTGCACACAGAGGGTGTCTGGTACTGACCATTATCTGCTAGCAATCAGTTCCAATTTCATCACTTCCAAACGTCGCCCTATGGTGGGCAGTGGAACAGCTGCTACGATGTATTGTTAATTCACAACTGAATGCGCCCCACGCATTAGGGAAACGCTATTCACCATTATGTGTATTGAAATTTTAGCCAAGGCCAGAGAGGTCAAGCCGGTTGGAAACCGATACTCGGCCTGTCAGATGGCAGCGTGAGAAAGAAAGGGAGAGAGAGCATGGATGAGAGAGAGAGAGACACAGAGGGAGAGAGGGAGAGAGGGGGCTATGCTTGGTGTAGCAGCTCCGTTCCTCTTCAAATTCCTCAGTTGCCATAAATATCCCTCATGCAACAGCATTCCAGAGGTTACAATAACAGAGCTTCTCTCTTCTTCACCGTGTTCCGTTAGCTTGTACATATCTAAACGAATATGTTTTCTTTTCTTGTCTCTCTCTTTTGTCTTTCATTCCCCCTTTTTTAATTTTAATTTTACAACCATACAGGTCCAGTAACTGATTGGCATGATAAGGTCCTTACCATAATGCTTGGCCTTATATGGCTTAAGTCTTTCATAATTGTTTGTAATGACCTCTTCGCCTTTAGTTACTCAACAGTTGTGTTGAAGTGGCGAAGATAACATTGAGATTAAAGTCAGGATACGACCCCAGTGTGTAAGAATCATGTTAGTTTTTTCTAAATCAAAAGTATAGACAGGTTGTCATACATGATGGGTTCTTGGGGCAACCCTTTTAATAATAGTGGACTGTGATAGCCCTAGCTTTAAATGACACAGTCAAGGTTTTACTCTGTATTGATGCATCATGCACAGGTCAGTTTCCACATTGTTGTCTTCAGGAATGCGAGTTGTATTCAATCATAGTTTTGCGGAAAAAGATTTCCCCCAAACAAATTATGTGTAGCTGTGGTGCTGTACCATAACTAACCTGGACACAATCACGCATGTGATCCATCATTTTTCTCTCTTGTGCAGCAATCATTCAATGGGGAGTGCTTTAAACGAGAAACAGCCAATAGTTGGGTTTACCCACTTGGGTTATATGTGCTCTCTCTAACATACTGCTGTTTTAATTAACATTCTAATATCATAGATTAGCCATACAGAGAGTTGTATATTCCCATATTGACCATGTATTGGTGTTTTGCTGTGTAAATGAAGGACTTAAGACTGATTCACTGTCTTATTATCCAGCAGAGAAGGACATAGTTTTGTTCTGCTCACATCTAGGGGAAATATATACAGATAATAGGTCTAGCTGTTGAGTAAGTGTAAGCAGAGCATATGTCGTGACAAGGTCCAAATTAGTGACCACGTCCACAATGATATTAAATAATATTTATCTTTAGATTATCCAGTCAGTAGGGTTAATGAAGGTGATGATTCCAATCACTAGACTGTAATTATTGCCAAGGCTATTAAGCTTTTTAGCACAGTTGGTGTTACTAACTTTCTCAGTGTTTCTGACTTTGTTTGGTGTATCTTAGAGGAAAGGCTCGTTTATTACACCAGGAGACGAAAACCCAACAGTTTTCCATACGAAATTCTGATTTCCATTAGGAATACTGATGAACACTGTTTTATATGTGATTAGTAAGATTGTGAACGCTGTTATTGTCATCTCCGATTTGTAAGCTTTGATTAATCTACTATGTGTCATTTTGTCTGTCTTGTTTGCCATGCTGCGAGAAGATACTATATTATGTTGCAAACTCAATCGATCTTAATTTTAATTGATGTACTTTGTCAACAATCATTTTCCAGTCTTAACGTTGTGTTTATACACACACCCGTCACAAACACACACGCCTACACCCCCCACAACCCTTCTTGAAAAGGGTATTTCAATGAAAGAACTAACGTGTCTTTTCCCTTCTGCATCACGACCTGGCGTGAAGAAGCGCCATTTGTATGATGGGATGAGGATAGGGGTGGATGGGCTGGGGAGGGGTGGACGCGGGGAAATTCCTTTTCCACTTTATGCTCGGTGTCCATCTGTGTTCTACCGAGGACCCAGCATGTTTGACAGTCGTGTGAAAGGTAGCACACACCTGGTTGCTTTTGACTTGCTGACAGGTTATGACAGAAGCAGGCCTGCTTCTTTTGGTCTTCCTTCCCCAAGACCCAAACAACATGGGCAACAGCGGACCAAACGCGTACACAACCCACGCCAGTCAGTGTGAATGACATGGTAGCAGGTGTAAGAAAAACACAGACTGAAACAAAAAGGTTGCTTTGTATAAGCCAAGACACGAGATGTACACCGAGCCTTACTCCGTTTCTCCGTTATAGGGCCTATTCTGTTATGTTAGCTACATGTCAGTCTGTACAAAAAGCTCACCAAGGCCCTTGTAGCCTCTATCAATTTACTGCTTTTTCACTTTCTTGTTAGGCCTATGCACTTTTGTTTATATCTTCACTAGGTGCCATGCAAAGTTCATGAGAATTGGCAGGTCTACGAAGTAAGCTGTTTAGGTAGAGTTACTGTTTTAGATCTTGACACCATGTCAAATGTCATTTGAAATCAGGGTCCTGTATCTGCAAATTTACTCTTTTCCCCTGTGTGTCTGTCACCATGTGTGAGTGGCAAATTGAAGTGTACCTTCTACATGTATTTATAAAGGAAATTAAGGTACGCCAGTATTGAGTAGTAATTGGAGTTATCTTCGATCAGTCTACCAGAAGCGCATTGCTTTTGGTTCATAGTGTTCAAGGCCACAGAAACCTGCATGGTACCCCTTTACACACTCTCTGATGGTACACATGGTGCGGTTATTGTCTGTATTCTTGGTATCTGAAGCTCGCAGATGAAAGAATGTGTGGGCCTGAAAATTTATGTCAGCCTAGAAATGAAATGTTCTGTAGCAAACGTTCTCCTTGCTCCTGTTATTTGTCTTATAGCCAGAGACTGTTCAAATGGAGAGTCTACCTCCGTCACCACTGGTTCAGTATCGCCTTGAGCCTGTCATACCATTGCGATGTGATGTCCCCTTTGTTTCCTTATCCCCTGTATTTTCCCCACCGTATTAACGATGTAATTAGGGCGGGGTTCCAATACTTCACGACAAGGTTTGGGGTAATAGTCTTTTTCTTTTTTTCTTTTTTTTTTCCCCAAGAGCATAAGAGTTTGACAGATTTGTTATGAACCAGTAACACAGTGTTTGTTTGGTAGGCGTTTCGCATTACAGATGCAGATTTAATTGCTACCAGCAGCGGAAAGAATGTGACCCTGATAGGGCAATTTCCTGAAATAATATTAATATTTCGGCTTCTTCCCTGACACCTTATAGTGTGTTTCTGTATATGTGTCCCTGATAGGGCAATTTCCTGAAACAATATTAATATTTTGGCTTCTTCCCTGACACCACCGGTGCCTTAAAGTGTGTTCCTGATAATATATGTGTCCCTGATAGGGCAATTTCCTGAAATAATATCAATATTTTGGTTCTTCCTTGACACCGCCGGTGCCTTTTAACTGTTTTTCAGTAACGATAGGAAATTCTATCTGTTTCTTACCTCTCTTGCCGTCAGTTCACATTTCCTCTTGGTCAATGCCTGTTTATGCATGCATGTGAGTGACCTCACCCTTTTCTTCTTTTGCTATTGTTTTCCTCGTTCTTATGTCAGTGACAATAGTTTTTCTAATCTTAATGAAGTGATGTCACTTACTTGTGTCTGGTTGAGACAGGTCTTCATGTCGATGGCTCAATATATATTTCTCATTGTCGTTGTCACATTTGTAGCACAACTGGTCCCACAACCGATAGTTGATTGTTTGGTTTCGTTAAGAGAGTGATAGGCCTGTCATAGGCAACAACAGAAACCACCAGTGTGCAAATGACTGCGACAAAGTCACCCAGTAAAGAGAACACAGAATAGGAGAGTGGAACATTCCATTCTCTCCGCACTACACAGAACACCAGTCAGTAAACCAGGCCCTCGGCCTAGCCCGCACAGAGGGTGGCGATGCCACAGCAGCTATGAATCACACGTCTTATCTGGTCGGTTGTCCAGCGCAAAACTGGTTGGCCTGGCTGCAATATCTCCTGTACAGTATAGTTCCAGTTATGCTACTGAGCAAGAATTATGTGTGTGGTGAAGGCTATGTGTGTCAGTGTGTGTGTGTGTGTGTGTGTGTGCGTGCGTGTGCGTGTGCGTGTGCGTGCGTGCGTGTGCGTGCGCGCGTGTGTGTGTGTGTGTGTGTGTGTGTGTGTGTGTGTGTGTCTGCGTGTGCGTGCGTGTGCGCGCGTGTGTGTGTTCTGTTCATGCATTGCGCCGGATTACTAATGGAGTTACGTAGTCTAAGGCTGCGTGTACACAATTCGTAGACGCTGACACCCATGCGCAATCCGTAAATAAGTAAAAGAATTAAATGAAAAAAGTGCACGCGTCCGAATTTCTTTTATGCGTAAACTTGTATCCTTCTTTTTTCCACTTATTTATGGTTTCCGTACGGAATTTACGCGTCTAATGTGAACCCGGCCTTATTCCGTATATTTTTTTCCTTCTTTCTCTTAGTTATTTATGATTTTCCGTGCGTAACTTCCGCATCTAACGTGTCCCGCGGCCTAAGGATGTGTGCACATAATAAAGCGCAACTTCCGTACGGAAATCCATCCGCAATCCGCGTAAAGAAAAGAAAAAATATATGGAATTAAGAAATATGAAGGGGTGTGTACGAACACTCCGAACCCCATCCGCCTATTTCTTACTTTCCTTGACTTTATTTGCGAATTGCGGATGGGTTATACGCATGGGTTTCCACGCATAGCCTATCCGCATACGCCCTAAATCAATAAACCATTGTTGTCATTCACTTTCGCATCATTAGGTCATTAGGTACAATAACTTTGAACTCTTCAAACCAAAACAGCGTCTTTCATCGTTACCTGGGGATACCAGGAGGGGGGGGTGGTCTTTTGTAAAAATAGTTCCCCCACTTTCTGGAAGTTCTGTGCTTGTAACTTCCTCTAATCTGTCACTCTCTTTGACTCTGCCTTTGCCCTTTGCTTACCGTCATCTTGCTATCTTTCTATCTCACTGAGTCCATTCTCCTGCCTTTTTTATATACATTCTTACAAAGATTTCTTCAGCCGTTAAGTCGGACGGAGGCTTATTTCTTGGTTAGGCGCATAACGACAGCATGACGCATCTACGCTCATATGACAGGAAACTGTCTGAGCAAAGAAGAAGAAGAAGATTACCTGTTCTCGCCATTCCTGGGTCAGAACCCCCACAGCGGCCTGGGGATGTGGCCAGCCGTCAACGTAAAATTCCAGGATTTTGGATCGACCTTCGACGCAGCTCTTCAGCTCCCCGTGAATCTGCAATCAACGATTTGTTTCAGACGCGAGTTCATTTCTCTGAAAATCAACGCATCAATCCATCTTTCGGACACGAGTATATTTATCAGAAATCAACACAACGATCAATCTTTCGGACGTTAGTTTATTATTCAGAAACAGAAGCATTAATCCATATTTCGGACGTGAGTTTCTTTCTCTGAACATCAACGCATCAATCCATCTTTCGGACGTGAGTATATTTATCAGAAATCAACACAACGATTAATCTTTGGGACGTTAGTTTATTATTCAGAAACAGACGAATCAATAAAACTTTCGGACGTGAATTTATGCTCCAATCCATATTTCGGACGTGAGTTTATTTCTCTGAAAATCAATGCATCAATGAATCTTTCGGACGTGAGTTTATTTATCTGAAAATCAACACATCAATGAATGTTTCGGACATGAGTTTATTTCTAACGCTTCAATCCATCTTTCGGACGTGAGTATATTATTCAGAAATCAACGCATCAATCCATCTTTCGGACGTGAGTTTATTTCTCTGAAAATCAACGCATCAATCAATCTTTCGGACGTGAGTTTATTCCTCAGAAATCAACGCATCAATCCATCTTTCGGACGTGAGTTTATTTCTCTGAAAATCAACGCATCAATGAATCTTTCGGACGTGAGTTTATTTCTCTGAAAATCAACGCATCAATCAATCTTTCGGACGTGAGTTTATTCCTCAGAAATCAACGCATCAATCCATCTTTCGGACGTGAGTTTATTTCTCTGAAAATCAACGCATCAATGAATCTTTCGGATGTGAGTTTATTTATCAACGCATCAATCAATCTTTCAGACGTGAGTTTAATTCAAAAATCGACGCATCAATTCATCTTTCGGACGTGAGTTTATTTCTCTCGAATCAATAAACCTTTCGGACGTGAGTTTATTTCTCTGAAAATCAACGCATTAATGAATCGGACGTGAGTTAAATTCTCAGAAATCAACGCACCAATCAAACTTACGGACGTCAGTTTATTATTCAGAAATCGACGAATCAATTAATTTTTTGGACGTGAGTTTATTCCTCAGAAATCAACGCATCAATCAATCTTTCGGACGTGAGTTTATTCCTCAGAAATCAACGCATCAATCAATCTTTCGGACGTGAGTTTATTCCTCAGGAATCAACGCATCAATCAATCTTTCGGACGTGAGTTTATTCCTCAGAAATCAACGCATCAATCAATCTTTCGGACGTGAGCTTATTTCTCAGGAATCAACGCATCAATCAATCTTTCGGACGTGAGTTTATTCCTCAGAAATCAACGCATCAATCAATCTCTCGGACGTGAGTTTATTCCTCAGAAATCAACGCATCAATCAATCTTTCGGACGTGAGTTTATTCCTCAGAAATCAACGCATCAATCAATCTTTCGGACGTGAGTTTATTCCTCAGAAATCAACGCATCAATCAATCTCTCGAACGTGAGTTTATTCCTCAGGAATCAAGAAACCAACGATGTGGAATGTATATCAACGCATAAACACAGAGTGATGAAAGAGAAACGAGGGAGGATATTTGGGGATTCCACTCTTCACGATCGAACACCATGTTTGTTTGTAAGATGATTATGGTTCTCCCAGTGATAAATCTTTCATTAGACAAAATGCGACACTGAAGCTATCCGCATGACAATACAGCTGTAATTGTCTAATTGGTAAGTTGCAACATTTATCAAAAATAAGTCTTCATCCGTATTCTACAGCTTCAAGAACAATCAATCCTTTGATTAACAAAAGAAGAGAGTAAATAAATTGAAATAATTCTGAAGTCCCAAACTCCCAAACAGAATAGGATGTTGTTGGGTGATATCATAATTTTTGTACATAATTTACTGAATAACCCATTCATAACATTTAATTGGATCAGGTAGGTTCACCTTTATATGCACAAATAAGACACTCACACAAACAGAAGCTAGCAACATTACCTTTCAATTTAAACCCATCACCATGGGAATTAAGAGTCAAAATGACAATTCCGAGAAAGTGTTACAGTTGGAAACTAATGCAGACAATCCTCTTTTCTAATGATATCATTTTCTACTTATATTATAAGAACAATTCTTATATTGTTTTATGTTCCAGAGTTATGAGCATTTAAAACTGGTAGGGTGACTGTCGGCCATCAGTCTTAAATTAATGTAGCCTAGTAAAATTCATCAAGAAAATGCATGAACCTTCAAACGGCAACCTACTAACTTAAAGCACTTTTTTGAGTATTTAGAGACCATAATAAAGATTATCCTTTATACAATATGAAAGATAAGATGTTAGAGAACACTAAAACACGCGTTGTTGCTTCAGTTATGCCGTTGTTGTTCATGTTCTTTGGAAAAAACAACAATTTAAACCAAAATACGCGTAACTCAAAATTTAATGTATTTAATTAAATGGGATTTTTGACTTTCCAAGCCTGTTGTGAAAACCTATCCCAGCGACTTAATGTCCTCTTGGTGGTGACACTAAGACAAATAGATACATGATGGCAACCAAACAATAAACAAAATTGGCGTAGATACACACTATGAGTGGGTATAACAGCAAACTTAGGGCATTCATTTTTAAAAAAAGACGTTCCTGGGTCTTTACCTCGAAGCCTCTTTCTTGCACTGGGCTAGGTGAACGGGTACTGAAGGCGGTCTTGATAGGAGGATGTCTAGTTCTGTGACTTTTAAAGAAAGGGGGTTCTCCTGTCTATGTGGATTGTACTTACCTTAAAAGATTGTGGGAGAAACTCCTGAAGCCAGCAGGATAGCAACTGGGGTAATTCTTTTGAGGATAACTTCACTGCCATTGCTATGCCTGAAAAAAAAAGATTACACGTGTTCGCGCGCACATACACGCACGCGCGTGCATACACACACACACACGCACACACACAACATATGCGCGCGCACACACACACACACACAATACACAATTCACACGCGCACGTCGTACACACACACACACACACACACACACACACACACACACACACACACACACACACACACACATGAGCAATATAAATGAGCGAGATACACATCTTTACATTTACAATACATAATTTGGCACGCATTAATCTACTATCATCAAATGACTTTGTATGTAGGCTAGCTATAATACAACACAGCCGAGTCCGCTTCGCTTGAGCATGCGGACACACAAACACACACACGCGCGAGAGCGCGCACACACACAAACACACACGCACGTGAGCATGCACACACATACACACAAACACATAAACACACACTCACTCGCTAAAAGAAACACACGCACAAACACAAAATAAGCAAACAAACAACAACAACAACAAACAGCAACAACAAGAACAAACCTACCTGCCAGCATAAGGTAGAGTCGATGTAGGTATGGACCGAATCTGTCGAGTGAAACCTTTGAAAGTACTGGGGGAGTTTCACTAGGGGACGCTCTTCACGCGAATAACGGCTACGCCAAAAAGGGGCACAAAACCACCAATAACGTCATCAAAGTTGAGATAGCCCTAAAAGCTTTCTCTTCACTTTCTAGGAGAGAGAAAAGAGTTGCCATCAAAAGGGAGTTAAATCATATAGCCCTAAAAGCTTACTCTTCACTTTCTAGGAGAGAGAAAAGAGTTGCCATCAAAACGGAGTTAAATCATATAGCCCTAAAAGCTTACTCTTCACTTTCTAGGAGAGAGAAAAGAGTTGCCATCAAAACGGAGTTAAATCATATAGCCCTAAAAGCTTACTCTTCACTTTCTAGGAGAGAGAAAAGAGTTGCCATCAAAAGGGAGTTAAATCATATAGCCCTAAAAGCTTACTCTTCACTTTCTAGGAGAGAGAAAAGAGTTGCTATCAAAAGGGAGTTAAATCATATAGCCCTAAAAGCTTTCTCTTCACTTTCTAGGAGAGAGAAAAGAGTTGCCATCAAAAGGGAGTTAAATCATATAGCCCTAAAAGCTTACTCTTCACTTTCTAGGAGAGAGAAAAGAGTTGCCATCAAAAGGGAGTTAAATCATATAGCCCTAAAAGCTTACTCTTCACTTTCTAGGAGAGAGAAAAGAGTTGCCATCAAAAGGGAGTTAAATCATATAGCCCTAAAAGCTTTCTCTTCACTTTCTAGGAGAGAGAAAAGAGTTGCCATCAAAACGGAGTTAAATCATATAGCCCTAAAAGCTTACTCTTCACTTTCGGGAGAGAGAAAAGAGTTGCTATCAAAAGGGAGTTAAATCATATAGCCCAAAAAGCTAGCTCTTCACTTTCGGGAGAGAGAAAAGAGTTGCTATCAAAAGGGCGTTAAATCATACCTCTCTGTCAGTTTGTGCACACTTTCGATTTCATTCACGTCTATTTGTGTGTAGAAAATTAAGTTTGCACTATATTATGCCATCTAACATGATGAACACCAATAAGAAAGAGCACTCAAAAACCCACTTGCGTTTGTTTAATTAATTTGCTAAAATCAACCCGTGTACTTTGTCGATAGAGTAAAGAAAGCTTGTCTGTCTCACAATAAGAATTGTTCGGAAATAATTAAGGGGAGTAATTTCATGGAGTGTGGGAGTGAACTTGTCTAATTCAATCGGTCAAACCATCAGCTCTCGTAGCCTATCGACTCGTGTGTTTGAGCAGACACACAGCACTTAGAACAGTGTGCATCATTCTAAAAATATTATATCATTCATATTTTGCAAGTTTTATCAGTTTGTGGCCACTGGCCACCCCTAATTTAAAAAAAAAAAGAAGTTTGCAAGTCGCCGACTCACATCCTGCGGTGTCAAGCTTTGACGCCATTGTTGCATTGTTGCTATGGTGTTTGACCGAGTAATGGATGTAAGCAACTCTAATTTTCACGAAGTGCTCTCCCCTAGTTTTTTTTCTCCGAAAATCGTTTATTGTTGACTTTGGGTGCCATTTTGAAACAAACAAAAATCACATTCTCGCGAGAGGCCAAAAGCACCGGAAGTAGAAAACAAGTTGTACATTTCCCATGATTCAACAAATAGTTCGCCGCTGTCTACCCCTAGAGCATGAGCGCTAACGTCCGCGAACTATCGGCAAAAGAAGGTGTTTCTTAGGACCGTTGTTTGTGGAGTTGCGCCAACAGCTACGAGCGTTCCCTCTTGTGAAACGTTCCCCTTGGTCTGGTGCACAATGCAATGCACACCTATGCCCTACTTGTAATTCTATGCTAGCTTTCATTATAATTACCGGGGGCAAGCAAGTTCAAGTTCAAGTTAAGTTTATTTCCAAAAACCCCTAGGGGCACAAGAAAACAATCACAATTATGTTGCAGAGAATTGGTGCATAGATAGAATGTGATGACACCAATATTACTACTCTTCTCCCTCTTATCTTGGCATACTATGTCACAATGCATTATAAGTTAGGATCTTAGTGTATACTTTATATAAAAAAATAACCTCGGTTTCTATAGCTAAGTCGTACAAGGACTAGACGGGAGTGCACTTTGCCTGGGGGCGAGGGCATGTACGTCCCTCTCTCTCTCTCTCTCTCTCTCTCTCTCTCTCTCTCTCTCTCTCTCATTTGGCACACTCATTCCAGTCCTTGCATTCCCCCGTGGGCGGGGATACCTGGGGAGGTCTTCCGTAAAATTAGTGCCCCCACCTTCCGGCAGTTCTGTGCTTGTAACTTCCTCTAATCCGCCACTCTCCGGGCTATGACTCTTGCCTTTTCCTTTATATCATCTACTATCTTCCTGACTTATTGGCTCATCCTCCTGCCATAAAAAAAATCCCAAATAATATTTCTCCTTTTTGAGCTCCTCCGAAATCGGAATGTGTCGGCTCTACGCAGCGTGGAGACCAGTGGAAACTGAAAACAGGACACATACGTACTTGACACATTATGACCTTAATTAAGGCCTGGGAACGCAGAAGAAGAAGTCTTTGCATGTAGCCAAGTTTGATTGTGAGGGCGGTGAGGGAGGAGAGGAATGGTCTGGTGGGAGGTCGAGGGGGGATGTAGGGGCTTAAAGGGAGGGACTGAAATGAGTGGGTGTATAGCCAATGAACATTAACATTCATGGTATGAAGCACCGTCTGTAATACATAAAGCTGTATTTTAGGAACATTTTTAGCTAATAACCTTTTTGGAATACTAACCCTATCCCTAACCCTAGCCCTAAACCTAACCCTACCCCCCACCCTATAAGACGGGAAAACGCAACGAACCACAACTGTGACAAATCGCGGTGTACTGCAGTACATAGTGGGGGGTAGGGTTAGGTTTAGGGCTAGGGTTATGGATAGGGTTAGTATTCCAAAATGGTTATTAGGTGAAAATGTTCCTAAAATACAGCTTTATGTATGGTAAGAAAGGCAAAAACAGAAAAATAGAATTAACCGAGAAATGCAGGGGGGGGGTGGCACATTTTTACCTTTACCGAATTCTATAATATTGAATTAAGGAAAGAAACGATCCTTTAGTGTCAAATTTATTCTTTAAGACATTATATTATACTAGATAAACCCGTGCTCCGCACGGCAGCACCCCTCCCTTCCGCCCACTCGCCCGTGATCCGCACGGTAGCATGAAGCATCTGCGCTTCCTAGCTTCGCTTGGGGTTTCCCCTATCCTGCTTTCCCCCTCCCCGTGTTCCCCCCTCCCCCCTCCCTCTGCCCACCCCCAGCTTTCCAAACTTCCAGAAGGTACTCGCCTCCCTCTTCTCCTTCCTAGCTTCGCTTGGGGTTTCCCCTATCCTGCTTTCCCCCTCCCCGTGTCCCCCCCCCCCCCCCCCTCTGCCCACCCCCAGCTTTCCAAACTTCCAGAAGGTACTCGCCTCCCTCTTCTCCTTCCTAGCTTCGCTTGGGGTTTCCCCTATCCTGCTTTCCCCCTTTCCCCTCCCTCCTCCTTCCTAGCCCCCCCCTCCCCCCTGCCCCCCCCAGCTTTCCCCCCCCCCTCCCTCTGCCCACCCCCAGCTTTCCAAACTTCGTACTCGCCTCCCTCTTCTCCTTCCTAGCTTCGCTTGGGGTTTCCCCTATCCTGCTTTCCCCCTCCCCCCCCCCCCCCCCCCCCCCCTCTGCCCACCCCCAGCTTTCCAAACTTCCAGAAGGTACTCGCCTCCCTCTTCTCCTTCCTAGCTTCGCTTGGGGTTTCCCCTATCCTTTCCAAACTTGCTTCGCTTGGGGTTTCCCCTATCCAAAAACCCCTCCCCCCCCGGTGTCCCCCCCCCCCCCCTGCCCACCCCCAGCTTTCCAAACTTCCAGAAGGTACTCGCCTCCCTCTTCTCCTTCCTAGCTTCGCTTGGGGTTTCCCCTATCCTGCTTTCCCCCTCCCCGTGTCCCCCCCCCCCCTCCCTCTGCCCACCCCCAGCTTTCCAAACTTCCAGAAGGTACTCGCCTCCCTCTTCTCCTTCCTAGCTTCGCTTGGGGTTTCCCCTATCCTGCTTTCCCCCTCCCCGTGTCCCCCCCCCCCTCCCCCCTGCCCCCCCAGCTTTCCAAACTTCCAGAAGGTACTCGCCTCCCTCTTCTCCTTCCTAGCTTCGCTTGGGGTTTCCCCTATCCTGCTTTCACCCTCGACACAGAGTCCTAACTTATCGAGCTACTAAGGTTTCGTCGAAAGTCGCTGTAAAAATGTCATTATAAGAGGAAGAAGGGAAAGCAGTCAAGTCGGAACAATTGACGCAGCTTCAAAATAATGCCAACCCGCACGGCACGGCACGGCACAGCAGCATGAAGCATCTGCGTACATAATTGATAGGAACCTGTCCGAAGAAGAAGAAGAAGAACTGGCTAACTGTACATTATTGAATATAGCAAAACCCGTGATGTCATGAAAGCAATTGTAAGCTCCGCATAGACTTAGGTTTTGTCACTTTGAGAAAAGTAGGTGCCTAAATGTTGTGACCCCCCCCCCCCCCCCCACACACACACACACACTGTAGTAGACAGCACACACTTAATCATTGCTTGCTCGGTTTCCTGTCATTTCATGAGCACAGATCCGTTATGCACCTTTCAAAACAAATATGGTTAGACCAAACACAAAACTTCCAGAAGGTAGAGGAACTATTTGTACAAAAGCCCTACTCGCCTCCCTCTTCTCCTTCCTAGCCACCCCTCCCCCACCCCCTCTCCCTTCTTCTAACCAAAGCAACCATAGAAGTTTCTTGGTGCAGTGAGTTAGCCTCGGCTTTCTGTTAATTAGCACACGCACGCGTCTAAAAATGAACCGTCTTGAAAATGCAAATGGATTCTAATGGAGTCCGCCCCAAATTAGACAGTTTAACTCACCAGTTTTACGACGGAATTTTAGCAATTTGCATCATGATATTGCCTTCGATTGTCAAAGTGGTTCGTTCATTCAAATAACCATTACCACGGAGAGAAAAAAAGAATATTAAGTTTACAGATTGCAGTAAAGTTGACGGTCTCTGTATAGCCAACTTGAAATATGACCTGCGTAACTTCGGCAATCTTCGTGTTTTCCGAAGGTAGCTTCGGCAATTTTCGGGTGACCTGAATAACTTCGGACGTCACGGCTATTCCACTGCCGTGAAACTGTCTTTCTTTAAAATCACTCCCTCCGTTAAGCAAATTTTATGTGAAATCCCGGCTTTAAACGACGATTTGGCGAATTTCACTTGGAAGAACTGTTAAGCACCTACACGTGTCCCTATATTTCACAGTTGAAGGCAAAAATCGCCGTGACTTAGGAGAAAATAGAGATTAAAAATTCTTATCGGCACGCGTATTATAATATAGATTATATAAATAAACAAAAATGCTTTATATCATAGAATATAGTTTGTCTTCTCATATCTATATTACAGTTTAAATAGTATCCATAAATTTTACATTCTATAACATAGAATGGTCACAACATCATAGAAAGTTATTCAACATTACAGAATTAATTCTTAATTTTTGAAAGAATTCTATATTTTTGAAGACAAGGAACCATGGGAAGCATTAACTTTTGCTCCAGCTGAGGCCCTGCATGGGATGCATGAAAGAGGTTGTGTGAAACATGTCTAATATATCCTTTAAAAAGTCAAATGGTTTATTATTTTGATTATGTATGTACATAGTAAATATAAACGTTACTGATTTTGAGTGACTGTGTTTTTATACGAGAAACCAAACAACTCCCAAGACCAACAAAAATGGTTTAGAGAGTATTTCTTGTGTACCTATGTGCGAGCAAGATGGCGGAAGGTAGAACCGAGGGAGAAACAGAGCAGCCCCAACAGGTAAAGAATATTAGTAGGTCAGGTCAAAAAGGACAGCTAGACCTTACGGCCTCTGGTTGAGCCATACTTTATTTGAATTGTTCGTACATTTGAACTGGCACTGCTGGAATGGTTTTGAATGCATGGTTGTGTTGATCTAGTCGTTTGCGGATGTGGTGGGTTCGAACCCGGCTGGTCACGGTGTTGCATCCGTGGGAAAGATACTTTACTCCTATTTCCTGGTCCTTCGGATGAGACCTAAAACCGAGGTCCCGTGTGCGAACGCATGCACAAGATCTTGCGCGCACATTAAAGCCCATTTCACTATTCGGTACGAGTGTGTGCCGGTGGAATGGATGACACAAACTCACAAAGCACGCATCCTGTGTGCCAATAGCAGTCTAAACGAAGACTTTGGGCGTGGGGCAGGATAAACATCCCCAATCGGAAGAAGAAGAGACAGACTCACAGACTGATAGAGCACCAGAGGCAGATCTGCAGTCAAACAAGAGAAGCCTGGTAGGCCGGCCCTATGGTGATATTTTGTGGGATATATCGTTTATTGATATTTAAAACATGTCACTGTCATGAAACATAGCAACCAAAAAACTAACAACAACACTCTTTGGCAGGGGTTGAAAAGGGATATTTCATTAATGAAGCATGCAGATCGTAAGTTGCACAATAATCCTATATCATTTTTATATGTTAACCTAGATAACTACGAATCAAGTGAAAACCAGTATAATAGTCTGTTTCTGGGGGAATCCTGCTAGCTAATACCAAAAAAAAACCCTGAGAAATAACAGCAACAACAACCATTAATTTTCAAACAAACAATCCCGACGAATACCAATGTTGAAAAACAACTTTTTAGCATCTCAAAGGTGTCATAGACCGTTTCATTTGTCACAACACAGCTCTTTCCTAACTCTCATGAATAAGCGTGACGACTAGAATTTGCTTAACACACCACCATCAGTATTGCAGTCCAAAGTGTTCTTTTTTCCCATTTCAAGTAGAGTATTCGTAAACTATTTTCCTCATCCCATCAAAAACTGATGGTCATGCAATTAAAACCCCCAAAAAACTTAACTGGAACGAAACTAACTGGAACTAATGGAAGTTGTTACATAATATCTACCCAACAAATATACTG
Organism: Phymorhynchus buccinoides; assembly: GCA_017654935.2. NCBI lineage: Eukaryota > Metazoa > Mollusca > Gastropoda > Neogastropoda > Raphitomidae > Phymorhynchus > Phymorhynchus buccinoides. Next base: position 22,803,189 of record CM065687.1, on the reverse strand, counting down.
CTCCATAAAATGAAACTAGTAGAAGACAATAAATGTTCTATCTGCAGAAATGATATTGATTATTTCGAGCATTTTTTCTTCAACTGCCCTCCATCAAGAGCCTTTTGGAAGAACATTGAAAACTATATTCCCACCCAAATTGGCATACAAATAAACCTTACATTATTTGATGTGTTATTTGGAGTAAAAAGAATTAACCTGGGCCTGTATTCACGTTGAGATAGCATGAGACTTAGCATGATGCTAACTTAGAAGCTCTTCCAATGTCCTGTAGGATTTAATAGGACTTTTGGAAGAGCTTCTAAGTTAGCATGATGCTAAGTCTCATGTTATCTCAACGTGAATACAGGCCCTGAGCGCTAATATTTTAAATGTAGTTAACCATGTAATCTTAGTCGAAAAAATGTGTATAAGTATTCAAAAGAAAACAAAGGTAAATGTTGAAATATATTTCATATTTGAACAACAGATGCAAAGTAGATCTTCTGTGTGAAAATTAATTAACCTAGAACTAATATTCCTTTTTTACTTAGTTTTTGTAAAGGGATCTTTGCTTTTTGTTATATCTGTTAAAGTGTTTCTCTGCACTCACACATATGCAACACATGCTTACATAAACACTCATATGCATGCACACACATTGAACAGGATGAAAGTGTCAGTACACCATACACTAGATCAGACAGAAACCCAGACATCTTTGTATCAAACATCAACACTAAACGTTCATTGGAAATGTCCATCTTAAAAGTTCATAAAATGTGAGAGAGTGTGTGAAAAAAAGGGATGGTCTAGATAGTGGACCGAACAAAACAACAAACAAAAACAAACAAAAAACAACAACATGGTGTTTTGCTTATAGTAAAGTGAGATAGTTACGTAAAACAAAAAAAGTGATTAACTTTTGAAATGTTTGAAGGTAATGTTATAGCAAAGTATTATTACAATATCATAGTAACTTATGATGTGTGAAGGTAAAAAAAAGAAGATTACTGTGTTATGTATTGTGTAGTATGAAAGTAAAGGTATGTAAAGTGGAAAAAAACCCAAAACAAACCTGGAACATTACTTACCTGCACTGTTTGAAAAGGTAAAAACAACAACCATGTAAGACAAATACATGTTCCTGGCTATACATAGGCCTGAAGCCAAATAACTTTTCAGTCTCGAGAAAACTAAAAGCATAGGTTGGATTGATCAGTGCTTCAGAATCTGAATGATGGGCAATTGGCAAACTAAAAGGGCCAGCCGCACATCCACTAAAATCATACGACTGTACGATACGATTCGATCACGTGATCTCCAAGAACAAATTGTGATTCGCGCTTCGAGATCATGTGATCGAATCGTATCGTACAGTCGTAAGATTTTAGTGGACGTGTGGCTGGCCCTTAAGACAAAAGACGTGGACCGAAATCACGTCGAAACAACAATATGTAGCCCAGTGGGGACAACTCTGAATATTGCGCAAATGAGCAAACTGAGACATTATGTAGAACTAAGTAATACCAGAACACACAATGCCTACTGTACTCCACGCGGCAGAAACAAAAAGTGCCTCGCTGCATGCAAAACTTCAATTACAAAGCAGAACCATCAAATCCGTCACTGGCTTGAACCCCAGGGACAAATGCAGATCCTGAGAGGCCTCGTTGTAGTCTTCTATGAAGACGTAGGCGTCTTCCCCTCTCTCGAAGAACTTCTGGCCGAGATGAGAGACGATGAGTTTGGCGAACCCTTGTCTGCGGAAGTCTGGGTTGACGTACAGCATCCCCATGGTGCCGTTAGAGTTGCACAGCATGTGTCCCACGTGCTGGCCTTGCTCTGTGACCAGGAACAGAGCTGGGAGCCGTTGGACCAGGTCTGCGACGTAGGAGTCGGAGACGTGCTCACCGTGCCTCCATGTGGACAGGATGGTTTGGATGCCCTCGTTGGAGATGGGCTGAAAATGCATTCTCCCTGGGACGGGTCTGTTAGAAAAACACACGCGTAGATGCATCCATAACACTTTCATCGCATACATCTGTATCGTTAAAAATTCGGGACTTTCCTGGAGTTGTACTGCCTCCGGGCATTGCCTCCAGGATCGTTCCTACCATCTTTATATCTACTAATGTCCCATATGTGTCTGTTTCAGATCGGAGGACGTTAAACAGATTTTCATCATCCATTACACTTTCGTGTCTTGGGTCTTACAAAAGACAAGACCAAAAAACAACAACACACACACAAAAAAAGAAAAACAAGAAGAAGAAGAAAATAAAGCAACCTCCTCCCGTAAAAAACACAACAATCAAACAACAACAATAATTTTAAAACAAACCCACCACTGCGTTCACTGAACTAACTGAGTTTGATTCAACACAGCATTTTGGATGTAACATTTCTGTATTGTTGAAAATTCGGGACTTTCCTGGTGTTGCACTACCACCGGGCATTGCCTCCAGGATCGTTCCCACCATCTTTGTATCTACCAATGTCCATCATGTGTCTATTCTAGACCGGAGGACGTTAAACAGACTTTCTTCTTCGGATGTAAAAAAATGGAAATTCTTGTTGTTTCTTGATAAGGCTACGCTCACTTCCGACTCACTCTCACTGCTCACAGGACCGCACGGTCCGCACGGTCCCTTGCAACAAAGTTGCACATTGGTATTTTGGTGTTTTGGTATTATGGTATTTGGTGTATTCTTATCACGGAGACTTGTCGGACTTGGGACATTTGGCTATCAATGGGAGACTTAGTGGGATTTTTTCACGCTAGGTGGCGTGACACTCGAGAGGGGCTTATCACGCTATGTTCTTAGTTAGGCGTAGTGAGAGAGAGAGAGAGAGAGAGAGGGTTGGACTCCTCTCTATCTCTCGCACTCTCTTTATCCCCAACTAAGAATATAGAGGGGATTAGCCCCACTCGAGTGTCACGCCACCTAGCGTGAAAAAAATCCCACTAAGTCTCCCATTCCCCCCCCCCCCCACCCCGCAGCGCCCGTCCCCCCCTCCCATTTAAGTCCCCCCCCCCCCCCCCCCCCCCCCCCCCCCCCCCCCCCCCCCCCGATTTTCAACTGAGGCGGGGTTTTTACGTACGTAAAAGCAGCGCGGGTCAGACTTGCATTAAGTCCCCCCCCCGATTCGAAGAACTCGACGTTCAGTTTGATTTTCCCATCGAACAACAAAACAAAGGGTTGAGGCTGGGCCATTCACACATATACATTGGCAAGTGAACGTCTTAAGCACTCTGCCACCTTGCTCCCGTGCACTGGATACACTAGGGTGCCTCACAAAAGATGCAATTTTTAGTGAAATGATGAAGGTTTCCGAAACAAGATGCAATCTGAACGA
>CM065687.1:22792350-22794850 GCA_017654935.2 Phymorhynchus buccinoides | reverse complement strand
TTCCATGTACTACTCACTTCCAAAATAAATGCAAATATTACCGATGCCAATTCAAATAGGCCTACTTCAAGAACCATACATAAATCCTGTACGTATGGAATATTCTACCCCCCAAAGCCTGGTATGCTATGCGAAAATGTTGTGTGGTCAGCAGGGTTTCTGAAAACGTACACATTGTGCGTTTTTACGCACTTGACATCGGCAGCGATTTAATGCTCCAAAAAAACATGATGGTGACACAAAAAAACATGCTTGTGGCAAAAGAAAAGACCATCGAACCCTAACCCTATCCCTAACCACGGAAAGAACCAAGAAATAGAGCAGGAGGGTGTAAATCTACATATTTGCCGAGAAATCGATGTACAAAGCCATGCACTTATACTATGTTTTTGCTGGAACCATTCCTTTTTTGGGGTTGATAAATTTTAAGACCTTGACCTCTCATTATCAACCCCTAAAATCTCAAACCATGCGTGATATTTACCCTTTAAAATCTCAACTATGGGGTTATGAGATGACGCTTTAAAGGGACGATTCGTGCGTTTAACAGTCGTTACCTTTCAGTAAGCTAATGACACTGCTCCTATTTCAATGGTCTGCTGTGGGTATACCTAAGGCTGGGCTACTGCCACTGAGTCGCAAGGATAGATCTACTGAAAACTCTAGGCCCTACAAGTACAAGGTTACAAAGATCGTGCAGAAAGCTGTAATCGTTAAAAGTTCATTGCCCATTGGCAGACTGTCTTCTCAGCATCCAATACAATCGTTTCATGCACTTGGTATTCCTTCTATCAATATGGCTCTAGCTCTTAAAGCAAGTTTACAAGAAGCCGTTTGAAAATGCAGGCCAAAGTGAATGTTCAAATGGGATGTATTAACAACAACGTCTCTTGGGAATGTTCAAATGGGATGCATAATTACACGAATAATTACGCTTCTGTTGAGAAAAGACCTTACTGAGAGTTGTACTCATTCTTGAAGCTTCCCGCTAACATGTGATGAGTAGGCCTACCATGTTGCACAAATCACTCGATGGAAAAGATTATCACTCGATAACTTTGTTGCAGATTTTGGAATTTTGAGGTGGTTTTGAACTCACGTTTTAAACCAATAGCGATCACGAAACATTGTTGCTGTCACCGTAAGGCCACGTCTCTTGTGTTTGTAAGTACCAACTTTTAAGGTCCAGACGCGAAGCGTTTTGACGCTACACGTAAATTACCAAAACATGTGTACTTTGAAAGTGTTCCAAGTTTTGACGGTTTGATTTCTAGGAAACTAGAACAAAGTGAGTGTTCCCATCCATGAAAAGGCTGTCTTTCTGGTGACCTCGACCTGTTTCTTGCAAAAGACTCATCCGTCAGGGTAACCCTTTAAAGTAAACAAGGTGAAAATGTTCCCACCACTTCACACCTTTCAGTAACATTCTTGTTCTTTGAAGTTCGTAATCTGTTTCCTTTGACCAAATCGGACCTTCTGAAGAAACTTAGGCCTTTAGGATTGAGGTGGTCACCTTCTGTTCCTCCATTACGAGGCCTACCTTTAGTCCCTCAGGGGTCAGAGTCCCAATGACGGCCTGGGGGTCTGGCCATCTGTCCACGTAGAACTCTCGCTCTGTGGACAGACCGTTGATGAAGTTCTTCAGCTCCCCGTGAATCTGTAATTAATGGACGATTACAAAAGTGTACACTCATGAAAGATGGAGAATTACAGAATGGAAGAAGAAGAAGAAGAAGAAAAAGAAGGAGGAGGAGGATGAGGAGGAGAAGAAGAAGAAGAAGAAGAAGAAGAAGAAGAAGATTGATTGATTGATTGATTGAACTTTTTAATGGGTAAAAGATTTAGGCACATTGAAGGCCTTTTTTACAAATCCGCCCATTTAAATACTAGAAATAAAACGTAACGAGCAACAACAAAAACAACAACAAACAAAATACTAATAACAATTCATGCAAATAGCCAAACAACTCTCTCTCTCTCTCCCTCTCTCTCTCTCTCTCTCTCTCTCTCTCTCTCTCTCTCGATACACACATGCACACAGACACGCATACACACACGCGCGCGCGTACCCTATATATACACATGCAGACACACTCGCACACGTCTGCACGCACATCCTGTACGCACGCACGTACATACGCACGCATGCATCCATAATCACGCATTTCATTTTTGAAAATGCAGCTGCGAGTAGGTCATCTAAACTTAGTCATATGTATCAAAAATTAACGCCTTAATTTCACTTTTGAATGACGATAATGAAGTCTTGAGGCGGAGATGTGGAGGGAGTGTGTTCCATGAAGAAGAAGAAGAAGAAGAAGAAGAAGAAGAAGAAGAAGAAGAAGAAGAAGAAGAAGAAGAAGAAGAAGAAGAAGAGGAGGAGGAGGAGGAGGAGGAGGAGAAGAAGAAGAAGAAGAAGAAGAAGAAGAAGAAGAAGAAGAAGAAGAAGAAGAACCAAGAAGAAGATTCCAGTGTGACGACAACGACGACGACGACGACG
>CM065687.1:22774850-22789850 GCA_017654935.2 Phymorhynchus buccinoides | reverse complement strand
TCATGAAATGAAGCAAATTTCAGTCTCATTTTGCCCATGAGACGAGCGTTAATGTTTAGCATTCGTCTCATGGGCAAATCTGACTGACATTTTCTTTATTTCATGAGATAATTGGGGTGGGCTTCTTACCCGCCCATGCGCTTTTTACCCCGTCTTCCCCTAGTTCGTTAAAGTGTAAACTGAGAAGAGAATCGGGGACAGGACGCGCCCCTGGGGTGCACCAGTGTTCAGAACAAGCTCGTTATACTCAGGACAGATGACCACAGACACTGACCCTTTGTGGTCGGTCACGCGGCAAACATGATCTGATCTACAGTACAATACCTGGGTTGACCTGAAGATCAAGCAAACGAGACATCAACAAATGAGACTGCAAGGTGTTAAAAAAGCAGAGCTACAATCCATGAAAAGTAGGCTACACGGGCGAAGGTACCGGTGTGACGTTCTAAAAATGGATTTGTTCTCAACATGTCTGCGCATGTGTGAAAATATTTTTTGCGTCAGGTTAGGGTTTCAGGTTTCAGGTTAGGGTTAGGAATAGGGTTAGGGACAGGTTTAGGGTCAATTTAGTGTCAATTTGTGTGTATGTGTGTGTGTGTGTACCCAATGGTACGCTTATGATCGATTTCGCACATGCGCAGACATGTTGAGAACAAATCCATTTTGAGAACGCTAACACCGGCTTTATCAAGATGACTTATGATTTGGTTCAGTAGGACAATGGTTGCAACATCAACACCTCTTTTTGACCTATAAGAAAATTGCAATGGGTCCAATTTGTTTTTAGTCGGTCACAGAGGCAGTAAGCTGATTGCACACCGTTCTCTCCGTTAAGAGAGAGAGAGAGAGAGATAGGGAGGGAGAGAGAGAGAGAGAGAGAGAGAGAGAGAGAGAGAGAGAGAGAGAGAGAGAGAGAGAGAGAGAGAGAGAGAGAGAGAGAGAGAGAGAGAGGGAGGGAGACACTTGACACTTGACTGTTTTAATTGCCATTGACAATACAGTCTTCATGGCAAGGGAACACGTGATTTGAACTTAACTAATAATCAAATGAAACGGGAAAAAGTATAATTATAAGAAAATAACAAACCAAAAGGATCATCATATTGACTGCACCCGCCAGTCATTCAATTATAATAAACAGGTCAAAGCAGCTATTAACGCAAACAAAACAAACATAAATTGAAACTTCCACACTTCACACACATAAATGCAACCACTCATGCAGGCTCACATCTGCGTGCGCATACGCCCAATCGCACACACACACACATACACGCACGCACGCGCACACACACACACGTACACACACACACACATACACACACACTCACTCACGCATATTCAATGACATACTCGACATAACAATCATATGGCGACCATTCAAGTGTTAGTAACTGAAGCGGCAAAGGCCTATCTGTCAACAGGTGCTTTTGTATTTCTGAGTTTCCAGGCAAGAGCAATAAATCTTGCAAGTGAAATAATTTCCTTTTCATTGTCAGTGGACAGCAGTCTGGTTATATCCCTTGGTCCTGTAATATGCCTACATCTCACAAAAACTAAACATTTATCACGAATAGTATCGTAGGCCTTACATTTAAACAAAAAGTGCTCTTCATCTTCAATAGATGCACCACACATAGGGCAAGGGAGCTGAGTGGATGTATCAGCGGAGTACCATCTTTTAGATGCGTTTAACCCTATAACTCTTAATCTAAATCTAGCAAGACTGAACCTGTACCATTTGTTATCAATAAGTTTTATATATTTTTCTGTTTCAAAAATGTTCTTAAATGAAAAAAACCAATGATATTTTTCAGACTCTTCCAAGGATGCATGCCAATCTTGCTTGTATGATGCAATTATTCTATCTTTGAATTCATTTAGAAAATGTTGTTCATAACCAACTCCCTGACACATCCAAACAACTCCGAAACCATGAGAAATCAATAATGTTTTCACTGAATATGCCCAGTTTTGATGACCAAATTCAAGTTGATTTAACATCATATCATAAGCTTGCCTGCACAGTCTTTGAGGCGGGAGCTGAAGCAATCTCAGCCAGTATTTAATGCACTTTACCCATGTTCTAATGTATAAAGGGTAGCGACCGGACTCACCATAAAGCATTTTATTTGAGGAGTGTAGAGGTACTGAAAGGAATCGTTTGATTGCATATGTATGAACTTTTTCAATTTCAATATTGTTATTTAATCCCCAAACCTCTGCACTGTAAGTTAGAATTGGTTCAATCTGCGAGTCGAACAGTTTCCAAAAAATAGTGAAATCAATACAATTAAGTTTTCTTAAAGATTTCAAAATTGCTATTGTACCTTTTTTAGCTTTCCTACAAGATTCTGTGCAAGCGTTATGGAGACTCAATTTAGTAGTAAACAAAAAACCTAAATATTTATATGAATTTGATACACTTACTTCGCTGTTTTCATAGTACCACTTTTCATGTGCTGACAAATGTCCGCCTTTTCGAAATACCATAACATTGGTTTTGTCTAAATTTACAACAAGGTCAAGTTTATCAGCTTCAGTCTGTAATGCATCTAATTGGTTTTGTAAACCTACAACAGTGTCTGATAAAAGAATTACATCATCTGCAAACAAGAGTAAAAATATTTCTATTGCTCCTGAAATTAGCTGAATTCCATGTTTACCTTTTTTAACTATTTCACTTGCAAGCTCATTAATGAAAAATGAAAATAAAAGTGGGCTTAGCAAACAACCCTGCTTCACACCACGCGGGCATTCAAACATGTCAGAGTACCTTCCTTTATCACGGACGCAAGCCAGAACAGAATCATAAACACTTCTCAGAGCTTTATAGACTTTACCATTTACCCCCTCATTGCGTAGTATGTTCCATAACAAATTTCTATTAACAGAATCAAACGCTTTGCGGAAATCCACAAATGCTACATATATTTTCTTGTTTCTGAGGAGGTATTTCTGCACTATTGAATATAGAGTGAAAATGTGGTCAGTAGTACTATAGCCTGATCTAAAACCGGCTTGTTCTTCCATAATTTTTTCTTTTTTTTTCTGCCCATTTAGTAAGTCGTTTGTTTTAAATATTTGTATAAACTTTACCCAATATGCTTGTAAGGGCAATACCTCTGTAGTTGTCCGGATTATTCTTGTCGCCTTTCTTATGTAACGGAATTATGATAGATTTAGCCCAGTCATGCGGAAAAATGCCTTGATCAAAAATATTATTAAATAAAACTACTAGAAAGTCAATTACTACTGTATTAGAATGTTTTAACATTTCACCCAAAATTTTGTCAGGGCCTGCACTTTTACCAGATTTCATCTTTTTAATACTATTAACAATTTCCTCTTTGGATATTGGATCATTAAATAGTGGTTCAACAGCATCATCAGTCTCTAGTTCCACACTCGTTTCTTCATTTCCGCCGACAGAATCTAAACTATTAAAAATGCTAAGTGTTTGAACCATTTGTCAAGGGGGATATCACTATAGCTTAGGACTTTATAGTTAATAGTTCTTATTGTTGACCAAAACTGTTTTGAGTCATAAATGGAATCTTTTAATTTATTAATTTTTTCCTCATCAAATTTTCGCTTCTTTTCTCGTTTCATTGTTACATAATTTGACCGTTCTGTGACATATTTTGTATGTTTTTCTTTTTTTTTAGCTTTTGTTTTAGTCCTTTGGAAAGATTTAAGTAAATTTCTTACTTCCTTTTTCTTTCGATTACATTCATCATCAAACCATTCATCTTTACCTTTCTTTCTCCCACCAACCATTCTCACCATACAAGTAGCAGCACCACATAAAGCTTGAACAAAAATGCCAACGCATTTGTTAACATCAACATTCATCATCTGATATGCCTCATCAAGCTTTTTCCTGAAATCATTAGAATTCTGTTCATTTTGAAAAATATGTGCATTATCAACAGACCAAATTATTTTTTCTTCAGCAACAGGTTCTTGCTTTTGTTCATGTTTATCCATACCATTTTGCCAAAACATTTCTATGGGCAAATGCCAGGATTCAAGACAATCTCCAACAATCATATTGCAACAATGAGAAAAAAATTCTGGAACGAGAAAATAATCAATAACACTACACCCCTGTGATGAGACAAAAGTAAACTCCCCTTCCTTGTCACCCTCACAGTATCCATTCATGATATCAAGATTAAATACACAGCATAAATCTAGCAAAGATTTCCCAAAGTTATTTAGAATGCCATCTTTTGAACTTCTGTTAATATAGTCTCCCACCGCCTCACCGCAAAAATGTATGCTAGGTTCAAAGTTTACTATGTCCTCATTGTTTGGTTGGTATGAACTAGTTCTGGCATTTAGGTCGCCGCATATCATCACGTAAACATCATCATCTCCAATAGCCTGAAGTAAACTTTCTTCTAATATGACAACACCGTCTTTTAATTCAGTGGTATTATACAGAGGCCCACCTTCTGGAACAATATAACAACCAACCAAAACTACATCTTTATCAATTCCAAGCACACACTTGTCTAATTTAACTGCTACAGCATTAGCACAATCAATAGTTATTTTTTTTATAAACCGTTTTAAATGTTTCTTAATAAGAAGCAAAACTCCCCCAGAGTTTCTGCCAAAATAAGATAATTTCTTGGCTGGAGCAACAAACTTGAGAAAGTCACAAAATATTCCATCATAATCAAAGGATGTATCAACAAATGTCTCTGTTAAACACACAAAATCAAATAAGTTAATATACTCAACAAAGGAAGAAACATTTATTTTATTATACAAATTCTCCACATTATAGGCTAGAAATGTCCATGGAGTTGAACGGTCTTGCCCGTCTCATTTCTTTTTATTAGCATTTCGCGAAGGCCTAGTAGGGTTTCCATTGTTACTAGTCTGGTTTCCAAGGAAGCTACGCAATCCGAGTTGTCTCCCCGAAGACCCCCTCCTTCCACCCGCCACCCCACCACTACTACTACACGCTGCGTCACGATACGAAGAACCACTTTCACCCTTCTCAGCACTCCCTTCACCACCTTTCCCAACCCGTTCTTTACCACCCCTCTGTTGGCTCCCCCCTTCATTTTGTTCACCACCTCCCTCCTTACCACCCTGCAGAGAGCCCTCTTCACTTTTTTCTTCACACCTCACTGACTTACTTTCCTCCACCTCATTCCCCACACCACCCCTTTGCAGTCCTTTCTCATTGTCATTGCGTTGAGTTAGCTCTTTTTCGTTTTCCCTTCCATCAGACACTAGGCCTAACTGGTTTGAACGCTTGCAAACATTGTCTGAACTTCCCCCACTTCTCTCCACTGACGCAGACGAAGCGAAAACAAGGTCATTACCACGCACCTCGCCCCCACCTTCACATTCACCCTCCCCCCTTAATGCAGGCACAGAGATGGAAGCTTTGATCTGTCCGTTGATAGTTTCGCTCAATCGACCTTGAACCCGACCCTCTCGTTGCGGTGACGTCACGCCTTCAGTGTTGTGTGTACCACCAGCTGCTGACCCCACTCTGTCGTCTGCTGATCTCGCGTTTTGAACGTAGGGGCGATGTTGTTTTGGCATGGCGGGCTCCAGGACTAACTGACCGTTCTTGAAGATGGCTTTCATTCCTGACAATCGAGCGCGTGTTACCGTTTCGTGTTGCTGGCGTGTCAGATCATTGCTAACGCGAACACCGATTCTGTTGAGCTTGTCTCGTGTTTCTCTGTGTGTCAAAATAAACATCTTGTCTCTCCACCGTGTGAAACGCGCAATCATGGGCCTAGGCTCGCGGGAGGGAGGGAGAGAGAGAGAGAGAGAGAGCGAGAGAGAGAGAGCGAGAGAGGGAGAGCGAGAGAGAGAGAGGGCGAGGGAGAGAGGGCGAGGGGAGAGAGGGAGAGCGAGAGAGGGAGAGCGAGAGAGGGAGCGAGAGAGAGAGAGAGAGAGAGAGAGAGCACTTACTGGGCCAACACAGTGACACTGATGCGTCTCCTCGCAAGGAGACCAGCCGCAATAACACGCTGACAGAGCTATTCAGACACACTACACAATCATACACATAGGCTTACATATCCCCCCCCCCCCCCCCCCCCACACACACACACCATAGGGCCTACCCCTAATACACCTACTGAAAATAAGAGTGTTGCTGTATTGAACGGAGCTTTCAACGTTTCTTCAATTCCGGTCTTTGTATCACAAGCTATATATAACCTGCTGAGCAAGGAAGGGTTCAGTTGAACCGATACAGTTCTTATGTAAAAATAACGCTCTCTAAAATAATCGATGGCCTGGGTTGAACCATATTCACGCGCAGGGCATGAGATCATAGGCCTCCTGTCGCATGAAAATAGGTAGCTCGTAAAAATAAGTAGCTCGCTATTATGAGAGTCTGTATTTGCGACAACCACAAATTTCACTTTTTCTGTACTTTAACCATTTAACTAACCCTAACCCTAACCCTATCCCTAACCCTAGAAAAAAGTGAAATTTGTGGTTCATGCTCAATGTCGCAAATACACACTGTCATAGGTAGCGAGCTACTTATTTTTACGAGCTACCTATTTTCATGCGACAAGGCCTACTCAATGTTAATACGTTTTCTGCACGAGACGCGTGGAAGTGATTTGTTTCACTGTGACTTCAGGGTTACTGTTTTGCCTTGTTCAAAACCATGCTGTTGTGCGAGCATGCCTTTCTTTCTTATTTTATTTTATTTTTGCAATCCTTCTTCTTCTTCTCCTCAGGCAGCCAACTGCATCACGTTGAAGATTATGCTGCACTTTAGGGGGTAGTACCACACAAAAACTAAGAGAGAAACTGGCAAAAGATAGAGTAGGGGAAGACGGGGTACGCGGGTAAGAAGCCCACCCCAATTATCTCATGAAATAAAAAAAAAATTTCAGTCAAATTTGCCCATGAGACGAATGCTAGACATTAACGCTCGTCTCATGGGCAAAATGAGACTGACATTTGCTTCATTTCATGAGATAATTGGGGTGGGCTTCTTACCCGCCCATGCGCTTTTTACCCCGTCTTCCCCTACAAAGCGAAATGATAACATTATGGGGGGAAAAAGAAATGATTGCAAGATAGTCAGGAAATAGCTCAAGTATTTACAGATACACAAAAAAATGTAGAAAGATATTCATGGGATTTAAAACCGAAGGAAACTAGTTATATTTTTGAAGATTTGATTTGGGGAAGAAGAAAAAAAAAGTGGAGCGGGATGGAGGGGGTTGGGGTGGGGTGGGTGGGTGTGATAGAGGGAAACTGACGAGTTAAAAGTCATGCCCGACCGTTAAATGCCCCCAGTCTAGCCAGGGACACCCGGGCCCCACATGATGCATGTAGAGTGCATGTAGAGTGTGTCATGCACGACCGTTAAGTCCCCCCAGATCAGCCGGGGAAACTCGGGCCCCACATGATGCATGTAGAGTGTCATGCACGACCGTTAAAGTCCCCCCAGATCAGCCGGGGAAACTCGGGCCCCACATGATGCATGTAGAGTGTCATGCACGACCATTAAGTCCCCCCAGATCAGACAAAATTCGGGCCCCACATGATGCATATACAGGAGTAAATTTTTGTATTTAGGGGACATGCATGTAAAGGGGGGGGGGGGGCATCCGTTTTTTAGGTGTGGGAATGCAGGGTGGGAGGTGGGGAGGGGAGGGCAGAGGAATGGTATCACATGCTAACAATCATTTACAATAATCCTGCTTTGTGGAATTAAAACAAAAAACCCCACTATTAATGCAGAAATGGAAGGAATAAATAGAACTAAGGGAAGACGGGGTAAAAAGCGCATGGTCGGGTAAGAAGCCCACCCCAATTATCTCATGAAATGAAGCAAATTTCAGTCTCATTTTGCCCATGAGACGAGCGTTAATGTCTAGCATTCGTCTCATGGGCAAATTTGACTGAAATTTTCTTTATTTCATGAGATAATTGGGGTGGGCTTCTTACCCGCCCATGCGCTTTTTACCCCGTCTTCCCCTACCAAAGAGAAAAAAACACCTAGAAGTGCGAGAGAAGGAACATGCTGCTGGTGCTTCTGCTAGAACAACACTTACTGTTGCTGCTGCTGCTGCTGCTGATGATGATAACGATAATGACGATGCCAAAGATGCAACAAACGAACAACTACAAAACAATGTAAAGTGACGTTATTTTATCCACAAGAGACAAAACAAAATTGCCATACTTCCCCTGTACAGGCTGTATCATTCATGAAAAAATGAAACAGACTCTGGAACATACAACAAACAAACAACTACACGACAAGTGCAAAGTGACGTTATTTTACTCACAAGAGACAAAACAAAACTACTGGATATTTCGGCGAATGCGCCTTTATCAACACAGACAAACAATTAAACAGCAAACATCAAATAGAGCAAAAGGAGCAAAAAGTAGGCAACAGAAGGAGCAAAAAAAACATCAAGATCAAAATAAAAACAATACTTCCCCTCTACAGTCCAACGCGTAAATGATACAACAAAGTTGAAACCAAAGAGCAAGGCTGTGGGGAGGGGGTGGGGGGGGGGGGGTGTTGGGGGGTGGGGGGGGGGGGGGGGGGGGGGGGGGGGGGGGGGGGGGGGGGGGGGGGGGGGGGGGGGGGGATTGAAGTGAGAGAGGTTGGGGACAGTGAGTACGCAATCACAGATGGTAGAAGTTGGAAACAAGGGTCAGTTGTGTTTAAGGGGTGGGGAGGGGGAGGTTTGGTGAAGAGAACAAATCTCGTGCTAAAGTGAACACATGTAGCAAAAGCTGACATTACATTTCAATTGAAAAATGAAAAGGACAGAGAGAGAAGGGGGGGGGGGGGGGGAAATAGAAATAGAGGGGGGGTTCGCCGCCTAGCGCACCAAACCCAAGTCTGACCCCAAAGTGGGTTGCCCCACCCTGGCACCGAGGGGTGAGGGGGAAAACGGAAGTTCTCCGAGAAAAAAACCCCTAGTCAGACACACTTGTCTAAGACATGAAAGGTGGAAACAAATTTAATTTAAATTTTGCAAATTTAAATTCCCAGAGAGTTTTTTCCCCCTTAATCCTTTATTCCTTTAAATTTGTTTCCACCTTTCATGTCTTAGACAAGTGTGTCTGACTAGGGTTGTTTTTCTCGGAGAACTTCCGTTTTGTATTTGTTGTATTTTGTTTTGTGTGTGTGTGTGTGTGTGTGTGTGTGTGTGTGTGTGTGTGTGTGTGTGTTGCTGTTGTGTGTTGGTGTGTGTGTGTGTGTGTGTGTGTGTGTGTGTGTGTGTGTGTGTGTGTTGGTGTGTGGTGTGTGTGTGTGTGTGTGTGTGTGTGTGTTGTGTGTGTGTGTGGTGTGTGTGTGTGTGTGTGTGTGTGTCTGTCTGTCCCTGTGTCTCTCTCTCTCTCTCTCTCTCTCTCCTCTCTCTCTCTTCTCTCCTCTCTCTCTCTCTCTCTCTCTCTCTCTCTCTCTCTCTCTCTTCTCACTCTCTCTCTCTCTCTCTCTCTCTCTCTCTCTCTCTCTGGCTGTGTGCTATGTATTACTTAGAATTATATAATAATAATGTCTTCTAATAAATAGTAGGCAATTTTCGTCCTGTCTGTTTGATTGTGCAATCTGTCCCCAAACCTATACATTCTTGATCAGCATAGCCTCCAAAAGGTAGTGAAGCACATTTTTTACTTATTTTGGCTATTCGGAAGGGGGGGGGGGGGGGGGGGGGGGGGGGGGGGGGGTGTGGGGGCAATCTGGGGGGGGGGGGGGTGGGGGGGGGGGGGGGGAGGGCGTGAGAAAGGGCGTGTGTGTGTGTGTGTTAGGGGGGGGGGGGGGGGGTACGTATGTGTGTGTGTGACTGGATTGTGGATTGTGTATGAAATTGGGCCAGAAGAGAGACAATTATGGTTTAGTGTGATGCCTAACGAAATAAAAGAAGCAAAGAAAAAACGAAGACAGGCCCAAGCACAATCAGATTCTTCAGGGCTCACTGTACATAAACAAATATATAATAAAGCTAAAAATTGTGTGACTTTCTTGACAGATCAGGCAAAAACGATGTACTACAGTACCAAAATTGCAGCGGCAAGATCTAGTAAAGAACTGTATTCTATTACAAACAAACTGTGTGCAAGGGTTAAACCTACCAAACTTCCGACTGTTTACCCCCCACCATCATTGCCATGTGTGTTTTCTGATTTCTTTCATTCCAAAATTGAGAACATTAGGAAAGAGCTTGACTTGCAGCCCACTGTTTCACACCCCCTAGGCAAAGATTTTGTAGGCTCCCCTCTTGTTGCTTTTTCGCCTGTGTCTGAGAAAGATGTCGTTGATGTTTTGAAAAGATCTGCCCCCAAGACGTGTGACCTTGACCCTTTACCAACCCCTTTGTTGTATGAATGTCTTGATGTTGTTGTGCCTGTCATGACTCAGATCATAAACGACTCTTTACTGAGTGGTGTTTTCCCTGACCTGTACAAAACTGCTCTTGTTAAACCCTTGATAAAGAAGCCTACCATGGATCATAATGACTTGAAAAGTTATCGGCCTGTGTCCAACTTAGCGTTTGTCTCCAAAATAATCGAGAAAATTGTCCTTGCACAATTGTCTAACCATCTGTCAGCAAACAATTTGTTCAACCCCCTCCAGTCTGCCTATCGACCTGCTCACAGCACTGAAACGGCTCTGACTAAAGTTCTTAACGATCTCCTCTTAGCTCTTGACAATGGAAAAGTGTCAGTCTTGACCCTCCTAGATCTGTCAGCAGCATTTGATACAATAGATCACACCATTCTTCTATCCCGGCTGGAACGTGTTTTTGGAATCCATTCTACAGTTCTACAGTGGTTCTCCTCATATCTAACAAATCGCTTTCAGACTGTCTTGATCAACAACTGCAGTTCAGATCCGAAGTTAATTTCTTGTGGTGTACCTCAGGGATCTGTATTGGGGCCAGTTCTCTTTGTCCTGTACACTGCTCCTCTCTCTGATGTTTTTGCTAGTCACTCTGTTATTGACCATTCCTTTGCTGATGATACCCAGCTTCAAAAATCGGCGGAACCTACCCAACTTGACAGCGCTATTCAGTCTATGGAATCCTGCCTTCATGATGTCAAATCCTGGATGACATGCAACAAATTAAAACTTAATGATGACAAAACGGAAGCTCTGATTGTTTCCTCTCAGCGTATGTCTGCAACGATATCTCTTCCAGAAACTCTTGCAGTTGGCAATGCTTGTGTTCAGTTTTCTAAGTCAGCAAAGAATCTCGGAGTTACCCTCGATTCAAATCTTACAATGCATAAACAGGTTATTAATCTCATACGTTCCATCAATTATGAGCTCAGACGAATCAGTGCTGTTCGACACTTTCTGTCTGTTGCAGCCACGAAAACTCTTATTTCTGCCTTTATTCTTTCCCGCATTGACTATTGCAACTCTCTTCTCTGTGGCTGTCCTAAGTATCTCCTGCAACGTGTTCAAAAACTGCAAAACAGTGCAGCACGCCTCACTCTCAAGATTCCACGTTCTGATCATATAACACCTCATCTTCGTAACTTGCACTGGCTTCCAGTAGAGGCTAGAATCAAGTATAAAATAGCTTGCCTTTGTTTCGGTGCTGTTCACTCTTCTGGTCCCGTCTATCTCTCCGAACTAGTAACTGTCTACACACCTGCTCGCTCCCTACGTTCTTCCTCTGACTGCTGCACACTCAAGGTTCCTCGGGTCCACACGAAATCGTTTGGTGAACGATCCTTCTACTATTTAGCACCTCACTTATGGAATTCCCTCCCACAACATGTCCGCTCATCTGACTCTATTTCCGCCTTTCGCTCTGCCCTTAAAACTCACTTGTTTCGGACATATTATGATTGATTAGTGTTTGTGTGTGAGGTGTGTGTGTGTGTGTGTGTGTGTGTGTGTGTGTGTGTGTGTGTGTGTGTGTGTGTGTGTGTGTAAGGGGGGGGGGGGGGTCCGTTTTATTGCAGAAATCTTGTAAAAAATGTATTTACAATTGTTTTATTATTCGTATTTTGTATGTAGAATGTCTACGTCTTGTAAACTTTAAATGCTTGTAAATGAGGTAGAAGGGTATTTTTGTTTTTGCAAAATTTGTCTATTATAATTAGTCATGTAATTGGTATGTCGATGGCAGTATGATTTTATTTCAAGTTGCAGTATTGTATTCAAACTTGATTGGGAATGTGAATGTGGTCTCTATGTTTCTTCTTAGAATGTTCATATTGTAACTATTTTACTTGTATAATTAATTGTGTGCGAATGTGCGTGTGCGCATGCATGTGTGTGTGTGTGTGTGTTGTGTGTGTTGTGTGTGTGTGTGTGTGTGTGTGTGTGTGTGTGTGTGAGTAAGGGAAGTAAGAGAACGTTGTGTGTAGGCATCGTGCTTATTTTACTTTCTAATGATTAATTATTTGTTTGCCTTTAAATTTAATGTTCTTGTTATCAATGTAAAGCGCACTGAGCTCATGTGAGAAAGAGCGCTATATAAATTCCCATTATTATTATTATTATTATTATTATTATATAAACAAAGACAAAGGGAAATAAGTGGGACCGGAACAGGTTGGTTTCTTTGCAGGGGTTTCCTCCCTTGATCTCTCTCTCTCTCTCTCTCTCTCGTCCCTCTCCCCTCTCTCTCCCTCTCTCTCTCTCTCTCTCTCTCTCTCTCTCTCTCTCTCTCTCTCTCTCTCTCTCTCTCTCTCTCTCTCTCTCTCTCTCTCTCTCTCTCTCTCTCTCTCTCTCTTAGTGTCATAGAATAATTATTTAGTATACAAATTTAGGTTTTTTTCTTTAGGCTTATATTGTTATGTGGTTAATTATTTTGTTTATTGTGATTTAGCCAGAATGTTTATATTTATGTAACGAAAAGTGTCTCTTTGATATTATTGTATTGGGGATCCTGTATGATGAGAGAGAGAGAGAGGGAAAGAGAGAGAGGGGGAGAGAGAGAGGGGGGATGGGGGGAGAGAGAGGGGGGGGATGGGGGAGAGAGAGGAGAGAGAGAGAGAGAGAGAGAGAGAGAGAGAGAGAGAGAGAGAGAGAGAGAGAGAGAGAGAGAGAGAGAGAGAGAGTATGGGCCATGTGTACGCACGTATTAATTGGTGCATTCCTTCCTGTTGCTTGTTTACATTTTTATTTGTTTTTGTGAGTGTGGTGTGTTATGAGAGAGTGACAGTGCTTGGTGAACGAGGGTGGGTGTCTTTGTGAGTGAAAATCATGCTATTTTGTTACTTTATTTCTTTGCATTCGAATGTTGGTGGTATGACTTTCTTGCTGATTTTAATTAAGGTTTTCCATCTTTCATTGTTGCTTTTGTAACGCGCAACGAGCATACTACTATATGGATTTTTAGCGCTATATGAATTATTATTATTATTGTTATTATTATTATTATTATTTATTATTATTATTATTATTATTATTATTGCTACTATTATTATTATAGGATTGGGTTTCATCTTGTTATGTATAAGTGTTTACTCCAAAATGCGTGCATGTTAAAGATGAGTATGTAGAATAGGATTTGGTTTTATTCTGTCATGTGTATGTGCTTACATTTACGCTTGATGTATTTTTAAGATTAGTATGCAAAATGGGCTTAGGCTTGATTTTATTATGTGTATCGGCTTTAAATTTAAAATGTGTACATGTTACGAGTTTGTAAAATAAGGATTAGTCTTAATTTTGTGAAGTTTTACTTATGTGCGTGTTAAAGATGAGGACTAGAAAGTAGGTTCAGGCTTGATTTCGTTATGAGCAGTATTTACTTTTTAATATGTGTATTCGCTTGCAAACAATATGACTAGGTCTGCTTTTGTTACGAGTGTGTGTTTACTTTTTAATTTGTTCATGCTAAAAATGAATAATGTAATGTAGGAATAGGTTTCATGTTGCCATGGGTACATGTATTTACATTTTAAATTGTGCATGCTAAGATGAGTAGGTAAAGTAATACTATGTTTGACTTATTATATGCATGGGTTTCTTTTCAAATAAGTACATTTTAATGATGAATATATTAAAGTATGATTGAGGTATTTTTTTTATGTTTGTGCACTTCTCTATTTTTGAATGTTTAAAGATGAGTGTGAAAAGTAGGATTGGGTTTTATTTTCCCGTGTGTATGTGCTTACTTCACACATTTTGAATGTTAATAATGAGTATTGTTAATAATAATAGGTTTGATTTTGTTATTGATGTGTTACAATATAGGGATGTTTTTTGCATGCTTTATATTACTTTGTATGTGTTTATTTTCGTTTTTCCATTTTCTACTTTTATATATGTAGGCCTATTCTGTCCAGAGGGCTGGATGTAAAAACGCATGTTATTGCTTACTCTATTACCCTCTATAAATAAAATTCATTCATTCATTCATTCATTCATTCATTCATTCATTCTCTCTCTCTCTCTCTCTCTCTCTCTCTCTCTCTCTCTCTCTCTCTCTCTCTCTCTCTCTCTCTCTCTCTCTCTCTCTCTCTCTCTGTGTAAGAAGAAAGGTAAATATTCCCCACCTACCCCCCTTCTCGCCTCTCCCTCAAAAAATCTCTCCCTCCGTCCTCTCCTGATTCTAAGCAAGGGTTAAGCTATAATAGCTTAACCCTGCAGAAGCAACAGTGCCAGACTCTGCCTTCACCCGCAGCAGGAAGCCTTTGCACCACCCGTACCAACTGCATGGACACACCTTGGACACCGTCCAAACAGCCAAGTATCTGGGTGTCACCCTACAAGCAACTGGCAGCTGGGATGTCCATGTGAACACCATTACGGCAAAGGCCAGCCAGACACTCGGCTTCCTACGAAGGAATCTGAAGATAGCCTCCACTGAACTGCGAGAGAAAGCCTACATGGCATTTGTCAGACCTCTCCTTGAGTTTGCATGCACGGTCTGGGACCCCTTCACTCAGAAGAGTATAGACAAGGTGGAAGCAATCCAACGCAGGGCTGCCAGATTTGTCTTAAATAGATACCATAGGACAGCCAGCGTTACCGACATGCTACAGAGGCTCAGATGGAATCCA
>CM065687.1:22762350-22764850 GCA_017654935.2 Phymorhynchus buccinoides | reverse complement strand
TCCTCCTCTAGCTCCTCCTCCTGCTCCTCCTCCTCTTCTTCTTCTTCTTCTTCTCTTCTTCTTCTTCTTCTTCTTCTTCTTCTTCTTTGGTCTTTATCCCATTTTCCTTTTATCTACTTATCAGGCGCATCTTTTCACGCAGTTCTCGTTTGGCTAAGATAATGCTGCCACAGTGAACGCTTTCTGAGGTATAAAAAAGGCACACAGTTTCAACTTTATCTTTTACAAACCGGTTTTGATAATTATGCTGTGGGGAAAAAAACACTATTTTAAAGACCCACCAGATCACGTGTCAAAATCACGGGTTTCACGAGTTTTCCCTCTCATAGCTGATAAGAAATCTTGCTTTGACCAGGTTTGACTCCCATACAAATGTCCCCAAATTAAAAACGAAACATCATTTGAAAGAGCAGCCTCAAATGGAAGTCGGGGGCATTTGTATGTGGGTCACAGCTACCCAGAAAAACAACAACAGGGACTTAATCGTGGTGAGGTCAGTGTGTCTTTAAAGGAATGGACCTAACAAGCGGAGAAAAACAAAACTTCCCTTCACAACCTCTTTATCCCCTCCTTAATTCTTCTTTTCGTCGTCTTCATCTTTTCTCTCTCTCCTTCTACTTTTCACACAGCATTCTATGTTAAATATAGTCTCTCTCTCTCTCTCTCTCTCTCTCTCTCTCTCTCCATTTCTCTCTCTCTCTCATCTCTCTCTTCATCTCTCTCTCTCTCCCCACTCTCTCTCTCTCTCTCTCTCTCTCCCTCATTCCTCTCTCTCTCTCTCTCTCTCTCTTCTCTCTCTCTCTCGCTCTCACTCACTCTCTCACTTCTCTCCCTCTCCTCATCCTCCTTCTCATTCTCTCTCTCTCTCTCGTTCTCTCTCTTCCTCTCTCTCTCTCCTCTCTCTCTCATCTCTCTCTCTCTCTCTCCCCCGCCCCCCTCGTTCCTTAAACCCGTCTCTTCATTTTTAGTTGTGTAAAAGGGAAATTCACAGTAAGTCAGTCACACGTCAGAGAGTGTCAAAGGATTTAAAATAACCATATTCTGAAGATGATAAAAAATGTTAGTTGACACGTGAGAAACAAAATAAAGATTACAATAGAAGGGTTTTCTTTTTCTTTTGTTTTGTACTGGTTAGTCACGTTTGTTTGTTTCACTCTCTCGCGTGATGTTTATTATATGAACCGGAGTGTGGGGGTGGGGATGTTAATGGTCTTAACCCAGTGCAAGCACTAGTATTTATTCTTCTATATTTGTTGTGTGTAATAGGCGTATGCGGCCTCCTACTCACCCGTCGCGATTTATCGTCAGAAGTGGCGTCTGCGACTGGATCCAGATGATACAGATCCAGAAGTCATAAGTCAAGAGCCTTAATAGGTGTTGTTTTGATGCACAAATGTCTGGGTTTCTGTGTGACCTATTGTTTGGTGTACTGACACATTCATACTGTGTGAGGCTGGTGTAAAATGTTGTGGGAGATAGAGAGAGAGAGTGTGTGTGTATGGGTGTGTGTGTGTGTGTGTGTGTCGTTGGTGTGTGTGTGTGTGTGTGTGTGTGTGTGTGTGTGTGTGGCGGTGCGTGTGTGTGTGCGTGTGCGTGCTTGTGCATGTGTGTGTGTGCATGCGTGCACATCAATATCAGAGGATACGAACAGGAACTAATATAATTTAAACGTAGGCTAATCTTACAGAGCAGAGGCATGTACCGAAAATGACAGCCCTGCCCTTATTTCAACATCAAAGTGAACTTCGTCATCAATCATTGTGTAGGCCTCTGGCCAACGAACGTCAGCCAGTCACGTCTGTTAAGTCCTCTCGGTCACATTTTGTCCTTATGTGCACATTAGTCTAAAATGACCCTGTTTTGATTTTGTTGTGTTGTATCTATGGCAAGTATTGATTTCAGTAATCGCCATGTTACATTATCACACAGAATATGTTGCCATTCTTAACCCAATGGTTCATGAGATAGGTACACCTTCGGATATGAAAATAAGGAAATGTCGGTTTTAGTGAGTTTTTCCTTGGCGGAGGTTTGCACTGGCGCGTTCAAAATTCGGATTGAAAGGTCGTGACATTGCTGATCAAGTATATATGTGGCTATAGGATATCATTAGGCCTTATTGTAGGTTCATGTGTCCGCGAGGAGGACAAATTACGCGAAAGCACTTAACACCGTCGTTCCCAGCATGCAGAGGAGGCGACTGATGCTCGAAGAACTGGGCGCGAATTTTGCTGTAGCGGAGACGCCTTTGTCCAAGGGGACCATCCCCACTCTGATGTTCAAGAAGATGGAACACAGCTGGAGTTGGGGAAGGTCCCCCAAAGGGCAATGCTAATCCAATCGGCTGCCAGCGCTAAGAGAACCAGCGTCTCTTTAGATCAGGAGTGAAAGTCATTACAAGAGATGTTTTGTTTGTTGTTGTTGTTTTAATTGAAGTGGGATTTCATTAATGAAGAAAGTCGTTTAATTGAGGAAGCTCTCCTTTTACCAACAGCCATAA
>CM065687.1:22756467-22758967 GCA_017654935.2 Phymorhynchus buccinoides | reverse complement strand
ATCGACCTGGGTCAGCAAGAACTAAGGATCGGCGCTATTGGCGACGATCGGCCCTACATATTTTGACAATCAGCCCACTCCAGCACCCCCCTCTCTCTCTCCACTTTCTCTCTATGATGATGAACATGATGATAATGACGGTGATGATGATGATGATGATGGTGATGATGATAATAATGATGGTGATGATGATAATGATGATGGTGATGATGATGATGGATGATGATGATGATGATGATGATGCACATGTATAATGTAGTAGTGTGAACTAGTTTACAAGCAGTAGTATGAGCTGTTTGTTAACCAGTTCCTATGACCGGCTGCTTTTATGTTAATGGGGTGGTCCTGTATTTTTACTCGAAATAAAAAGGCAACTTTGAATAACGTAATAAACAAAGACTGAAAATTTTACTTGACTGAATAACACATACATAAGCACGTACACATACTCTCTCACTCTCTCTCTCTCTCTCTCTCTCTCTCTCTCTTCTCTCTCTCTCTCTCGTCTCGTCTTCAGTCTCTCTCTCTCTTCTCTCTCTCTCTCTCTCTCTCAGTCCCGCCAATCTCTCTCTCTCGGTTTCTCTCTCTCTCTCATTCTCCCCTCCTCGCTGTTCCCTTGTAACATGGGCAGAAGGCCTAGTCAGTAAACGGAGTTGAGTTGAGTTGAATCTCTCTCTCTCTCTCTCCATCTTGGTCTCTCTCTCTCTCTCTCTCTCTCCCTCTCCTCTCTCTCTCTCTCTCACACACCACTTCACGCCTACTTTCAATCACGCCTACTCTTGAAACCCATTATGATCTCCCAACGCGGATTCCGCCATGACTTGCCCCAGGTAGCCCCAGGTCAACTTGACCACTCCTTAAGGAGTCCTCCTTAAACTGATTGAGAATGGTGCCTGTCATGTCCTCTTCGTTGACCACTTCTTCTTCAAACTCCGACTCCCCCACGATTTGGAGCAGGTAGCCTCATTGTAAACTTGATCACTTCAAATTGTGTCTGGGTTAGTTGAAGAGCCGCTCTCATGTCTCAGCCCTATTACTTGATTCACACTGAACACATGATGCTCTACGACGCCAAACCTGGCCAAGGGTGGTGGAGCTGCAGGTGCAGCTTTGGGGCAGCCGCTCCGACCTGGAGAAGACAGTGGACTTCGTCATGGCAACCAATTTGAAAAGTCTGACGCTGCCAGCTACATCGACCGCTGAAGAAGGAGAAGATTCACACTGGACTGCTAACCTCAAATAAGGCGCGCACGCACACACACACACACACACACACACATAATCCACACACATATCCACACACACACACACACACACACCACACACACACACACACCACATACACAAACACACACACACACACACACCAACTTCCTGCGAAGCATGATTTTGTTGTCCATTTTTCCTTACTTTTGTTTCCATTTTCCATGCATGCCCGCAAATGGCTTCCTTATTGTGCTTGTACGAGACCACGCTGTAATCTCACCTAACGTGATAATAATGTATTTTTTGAATTTGACCAAGGACTGTCCCTTATTTGACTTTTGACTTGACACACACACACACACATACACACACACGCGCGCACTCGATTGTGCGCGTGCAGCATACTCACACTCAGAGAAAAACGCAACTATGAACGGACAGACACACATAAAAATACATACACTCACGCACAAAGAGACATTGCGTGCTTTCGAGAGGGAGAGGTTGGGATGGAGAGAGAGGGAGGAGAGAGAGAGAGAGAGAGAGAGAGAGAGAGAGAGAGAGAGAGAGAGAGAGAGAGAGAGAGAGAGAGAGAGAGAGAGGAGAGAGAGAGAGAGAGAGAGTGAGAGAGAGAGAGAGAGAGAGAGAGAGAGAGAGAGAGAGAGAGAGAGAGGAGAGAGAGAGAGAGAGAGAGAGAGAGGGAGGGAGGGGGTGGTGGTGTTGGAGTGGGCTGATTGTCAAAATATGTAGGGCCGATCGTCGCCGATCCTTAGTTCTTACCGATCCGGGCCGATCGTCGCCAATTGTTACCGATCGTCGCCGATCGTCAGTTCTTACCGAACCCTTATTGGCCCATTCTCCTGACTTAAAGAAAAAACACAAAAAGTCCCCAAATAATGTTCTGCTTTGAAATCCTTCGAACTCAGAATGTGTCGGCTGCATGCAGCGGGCAGACCAGTAAAATCTGAAAGCCGGACACATAGGCTACGTACCTTACCCATTATAGCCATATGGCCTGGGAACCGCAGAAGAAGAAGAAAGAAAGAACGTCATACCAGGCAGCAGGATTTCTCCCTGTTCTTGTCGATTTTGTAATTTCCGTGGGGCTGTTTAGCCGTGCGTAACGCGCAGAGGGTCAGACTAGTCTTTAAGTCCCCATCCGAAGGACTCGACGTTCAGTTCGATTTTCCCGTCAAACTTAGAAAGAAAGGGCGAGGAGGCCAGGGTAGGAAACCGGTCACTCACGTATTGAAA
Organism: Phymorhynchus buccinoides; assembly: GCA_017654935.2. NCBI lineage: Eukaryota > Metazoa > Mollusca > Gastropoda > Neogastropoda > Raphitomidae > Phymorhynchus > Phymorhynchus buccinoides. Next base: position 22,756,507 of record CM065687.1, on the reverse strand, counting down.
TTGGCAGGCGGGCGTCTTAACCTCTCTGCCACCTTCCAAT
>CM065687.1:22726467-22751467 GCA_017654935.2 Phymorhynchus buccinoides | reverse complement strand
TCACTGCAAAATCTGGAAACCAAAACAAAAAGTAGATAGGACCTAATATTGTTACAAGATCATACGGTCGAATTTTGCTCAACAGCCATCTTATTCACAGAGGACAAATACAACATCAGTCACTGGCTTGAACTCCAAGGACTGATGTAGATTCTGAGAGATGATGTTTTCAAAGCCAATGTAAACATAAGCGTCTTGTCCTCTTTCGAAACATTTCTGGCTGAGCTGAGATACGATGACCTTGCCATAACCTTTCCCGCGGAACTCTGGGTTGACGTACAGCATCCCCATGGTGCCGTCAGGGTTGCACAGCATGTGTCCCACGTGCTGGCCTTGCTCTGTGACCAGGAACAGAGATGGGAACCGCTGGACCAGGTTTGTGACGTAGATTTCTGAGGCCATTGGGCGTGACTCCAATTGGGACGGATGGCTTTCGCGTCCTCGCTAGAAATGGGCTGACATGTCATTCCTTCTGGGACGGGTCTGTATGAACACACAAGTACACGGGCACGCATGCAACACATACATTTGCACAGACATGTGTGTACACAATGCACTATCACAAGCAAACTTGTATATGCACGTGCGCACCCATATTGCATCTAAATGCACTGTTCAATAAAGTGAAGGACCACAGCTACGGAATTTTCAGTTACCGTTTTGAGTGCTTTAACTACCATTTATAATCTTTGCACTGTAGAAATATCATAGCCCAAGATCCGAACTCTTATGCAAAGTAAATTATCCTGCACAACATGAACAAACAATGCGCCAATTGGAGACCGTTTAGTTAAGACGGTATCTTAAATGATCAAACGGGATGCATTTGCACACCGTGCCGATAAACTCTAATGCATAGCAGTGTTAATATAATATGACTAAAACCGCGACTTGCATTTTGTTCTCACCCTTGTCATTTGCACGTAAAATAAATCCAAAGACTTCTCCCAAAGTGCGCAATTTGCCCTTTGGAACCTTGTGCTTTGTGCCTAAACACAGATAGCCCTATTATTTTGATGGACTTAACACAACATTTACATCTCTTATTTCAACTGAAACTGTTTTATGATAGGTCATGTCTCTTACCGCCATCTTTGCCTGGATCTGTATTCCCATTGATGTAGTATAAGAGCTACCATGATGATACCTTAGAAGCCCTTGAAAAGTAGTGGGATTTAAGAAGACTTTAGAAGGACTTCTAAGATGGCATGATGGTCAGTCGCATGTACTATCTCAATGTGAAAACAAGGCCCTGGTCATTAATTGTAAGGATGAATACGTCAGAAATGTTGCTTATTGGAAGCATGGACGTCGCTTATTTTAAGCGCAGGTCTACACAAAATGACTAGAAAAATCCGCAAAAGTGCTACAAATGGCAATGACATTGCAGAAATGCTTCACAGTATGTCAACACACGTAGATGTATTCGCGTACGTAGGCCTATGCATTCTTATAAACTCCCACAGACACACATACAGCCATGCACCATGACTCCACCCACTTTATCCCTGCCTCCATACTAACACACACACATACACACACAGATACACACACAGACACACACACACATATACACACACAGGTACACACACACACACACACACACACACACACACACACACACACACACACACACACACACAGTCCCATGTTTACACAACCATTGTGTACATGCCTGCATAAGCACACTCATCAACAAAACTCCTGTCCAGCCTGCTCATCACTAAACCACTCACAATGGTTTCAGGTCTCGTGGGGTAGCTCTCAGTAGCGTAGCAGGGTATAGGGTGATCTTCTTCCCCTTCTCTTCAATCAGTGCCATCACCGAGGGCTGAAGGGGCTTTGGCACCGCTGGAGGACACAAGACCCAGAGAGAAATGGTGTATAATTGTATTGACTGCCAAAACGAACGCCTACATTTCAGCTGCCTGATCTCCCGTGCAATACAAAATTAGTTTCTCTAGATAACGGTCGCCGCGCGAATAACGCTTACGCCAAACACGTTAGAAAACGTTTGCGGAAGAATATTACAAGCTCTTGTCTGATTGGACAAATTATTTTTAAATTTTAAACAAACTTTAATGGACCAATCAACAACAAAAAACGTATTCACCCCCTACTAGTTCCGGATTGTTCGCCGCTTGCTCGGTGTTTGGCAAGAACAAAGCGCCACGCGAACTATCGGCAAACGAAGGGTGTTTCAGTCTTAGACCGTTTTCGCTGATTTCCGCTCACGCTACATAACGTTAGCCCTTGCGAAACGGCCCCCTGGAAAGACCCGTGTGGTTAGTTTACTAACCAGCGAAAACAACCTTTCTTTCCCATGACACAATGCTGGGATATTTGAGCAGGTTGACGATTGCTCCACCAGTCACACCGAACACCCCCGCCACAAACTGTGTCCCGTTCATCATCTGAAAATAGAAAACAAGAGCCAGAGAGAGAGAGAGAGATGGAGGGAGAAAGAGTGAGTGAGTGAATGAGTGAGCGAGTGAGTCAGAGATTGAGATGTGCATAATTATGTGTGTGGTGAAGGCTATGTGTGTGTGTGTGTGTGTGTGTGTGTGTGTGTGTGTGTGTGTGTGCGTGCGTGTGCGTGTGCGTGCGTGTGCGTGCGTGCGTGTGTGTGTGTGTGCGTGCGTGTGCGTGTGTGAGTGCGTGTGCGCGCGTGTGTGTGTTCTGTTCATGCATTGCGCCGGATTACTAATGGAGTTACGTAGTCTAAGGCTGCGTGTACACAATTCGTAGACGCTGAAACCCATGCGCAATCCGTAAATAAGTAAAAGAATTAAATGAAAAAAGTGCACGCGTCCGAATTTCTTTTATGCGTAAACTTGTATCCTTCTTTTTTCCACTTACTTATGGTTTCCGTACGGAATTTACGCGTCTAATGTGAACCCGGCCTTATTCCGTATATTTTTGTCCTTCTTTCTCTTAGTTATTTATGGTTTTCCGTGCGTAACTTCCGCATCTAATGTGTCCCGCGGCCTAAGGATGTGTGCACATAATAAAGCGCAACTTCCGTACGGAAATCCATCCGCAATCCGCGTAAAGAAAAGAAAAAATATCTGGAATTAAGAAATATGAAGGCGTGTGTACGAACACTCCGAACCCCATCTGCCTATATCTTACTTTCCTTGACTTTATTTGCGAATTGCGGATGGGTTATACGCATGGGTTTCCACGCATAGCCTATCCGCATACGCCCTAAATCAATAAACCATTGTTGTCATTCACTTTCGCATCATTAGGTCATTAGGTACAATAACTTTGAACTCTTCAAACCAAAACAGCGTCTTTCATCGTTACCTGTTCTCCCCCCCCCCCCCCCCCACGGGGGGGGGGGGGGGGGGGGTCTTTCGTACAAATAGTTCCCCCACTTTCTGGAAGTTCTGTGCTTGTAATTTCCTCTAATCTGTCACTCTCTTTGACTCTGCCTTCCCCCTTTGCTTACCGTCATCTTGCTATCTTTCTATCTCACTGGGTCCATTCTCCTGCCTATCTTCGATAAATTCTTACAAAGATTTCTTCAGCCGTAAAGTCGGACGGAGGCTTATTTCTTAGTTAGGCGCATAACGACAGCATGACGCATCTACGCTCATATGACAGGAAACTGTCTGAGCAAAGAAGAAGAAGAAGATTACCTGTTCTCGCCATTCCTGGGTCAGAACCCCCACAGCGGCCTGGGGATGTGGCCAGCTGTCAACGTAAAATTCCAGGATTTTGGATCGACCTTCGACGCAGCTCTTCAGCTCCCCGTGAATCTGCAATCAACGATTTGTTTCAGACGCGAGTTCATTTATCTGAAAATCAACGCATCAATCCATCTTTCGGACACGAGTATATTTATCAGAAATCAACACAACGATCAATCTTTCGGACGTTAGTTTATTATTCAGAAACAGAAGCATTAATCCATATTTCGGACGTGAGTTTCTTTCTCTGAACATCAACGCATCAATCCATCTTTCGGACGTGAGTATATTTATCAGAAATCAACACAACGATTAATCTTTCGGACGTTAGTTTATTATTCAGAAACAGACGAATCAATAAAACTTTTGGACGTGAATTTATGCTCCAATCCATATTTCGGACGTGAGTTTATTTCTCTGAAAATCAATGCATCAATGAATCTTTCGGACGTGAGTTTATTTATCTGAAAATCAACACATCAATGAATGTTTCGGACATGAGTTTATTTCTAACGCTTCAATCCATCTTTCGGACGTGAGTTTATTTCTCTGAAAATCAACGCATCAATCAATCTTTCAGACGTGAGTTTATTATTCAAAAATCGACGCATCAATTCATCTTTCGGACGTGAGTTTATTTCTCTGAAAATCAACGCATCAATGAATCGGACGTGAGTTAAATTCTCAGAAATCAACGCACCAATCAAACTTACGGACGTCAGTTTATTATTCAGAAATCGACGAATCAATTAATTTTTTGGACGTGAGTTTATTCCTCAGAAATCAACGCATCAATCAATCTTTCGGACGTGAGTTTATTTCTCAGGAATCAACGCATCAATCAATCTTTCGGACGTGAGTTTATTCCTCAGAAATCAACGCATCAATCAATCTTTCGGACGTGAGTTTATTCCTCAGAAATCAACGCATCAATCAATCTTTCGGACGTGAGCTTATTTCTCAGGAATCAACGCATCAATCAATCTTTCGGACGTGAGTTTATTCCTCAGAAATCAACGCATCAATCAATCTCTCGGACGTGAGTTTATTCCTCAGAAATCAACGCATCAATCAATCTCTCGAACGTGAGTTTATTCCTCAGGAATCAAGAAACCAACGATGTGGAATGTATATCAACGCATAAACACAGAGTGATGAAAGAGAAACGAGGGAGGATATTTGGGGATTCCACTCTTCACGATCGAACACCATGTTTGTTTGTAAGATGATTATGGTTCTCCCAGTGATAAATCTTTCATTAGACAAAATGCGACACTGAAGCTATCCGCATGACAATACAGCTGTAATTGTCTAATTGGTAAGTTGCAACATTTATCAAAAATAAGTCTTCATCCGTATTCTATAGCTTCAAGAACAATCAATCCTTTGATTAACAAAAGAACGAGAGAGTAAATAAATTGAAATAATTCTGAAGTCCCAAACTCCCAAACAGAATAGGATGTTGTTGGGTGATCTCATAATTTTTGTACATAATTTACTGAATAACCCATTCATAACATTTAATTGGATCAGGTAGGTTCACCTTTATAAGCACAAATAAGACACTCACACACACAGAAGCTAGCAACATTACCTTTAAATTTAAACCCATCACCATGGGAATTAAGAGTCAAAATGACAATTCCGAGAAAGTGTTACAGTTGGAAACTAATGCAGACAATCCTCTTTTCTAATGATATCATTTTCTACTTATATTATAAGAACAATTCTTATATTGTTTTATGTTCCAGAGTTATGAGCATTTAAAACTGGTAGGGTGACTGTCGGCCATCAGTCTTAAATTAATGTAGCCTAGTAAAATTCATCAAGAAAATGCATGAACCTTCAAACGGCAACCTACTAACTTAAAGCACTTTTTTGAGAAATTAGAGACCATAATAAAGATTATCCTTTATACATATGAAAGATAAGATGTTAGAGAACACTAAAACACGCGTTGTTGCTTCAGTTATGCCGTTGTTGTTCATGGTCTTTGGAAAAAACAACAATTTAAACCAAAATACGCGTAACTCAAAATTTAATGTATTTAATTAAATGGGATTTTTGACTTTCCAAGCCTGTTGTGAAAACCTAGCCCAGCGACTTAGCCTACCCGTAATGTCCTCTTGGTGGTGACGGGTCACTAAGACAAATAAATACATGATGGCAACCAAACAATAAACAACATTGGCGTAGATACACACTATGAGTGGGTATAACAGCAAACTTAGGGCATTCATTTTTAAAAAAAGACGTTCCTGGGTCTTTACCTCGAAGCCTCTTTCTTGCACTGGGCTAGGTGAACGGGTACTGAAGGCGGTCTTGATAGGAGGATGTCTAGTTCTGTGACTTTTAAAGAAAGGGGGTTCTCCTGTCTATGTGGATTGTACTTACCTTAAAAGATTGTGGGAGAAACTCCTGAAGCCAGCAGGATAGCAACTGGGGTAATTCTTTTGAGGATAACTTCACTGCCATTGCTATGCCTGGAACAATTTTTTACACGTGTTCGCGCGCACATACACGCACGCGCGTGCATACACACACACACACACGCACACACACAACATATGCGCGCGCACACACACACACACACTACACAATACACACGCGCACGTCGTACACACACACACACACACACACACACACACACACACCACACACACACACACACACACACACACACATGAGCAATATAAATGAGCGAGATACACATCTTTACATTTACAATACATAATTTGGCACGCATTAATCTACTATCATCAAATGACTTTGTATGTAGGCTAGCTATAATACAACACAGTCGAGTCCGCTTCGCTTGAGCATGCGGACACACAAACACACACACACAAACAAACACACACGCACGTGAGCATGCACACACATACACACAAACACATAAACACACACTCACTCGCTAAAAGAAACACACGCACAAACACAAAATAAGCAAACAAACAACAACCACAACAAACAGCAACAACAAGAACAAACCTACCTGCCAGCATAAGGTAGAGTCGATGTAGGTATGGACCGAATCTGTCGAGTGAAACCTTTCAAAGTACTGGGGTGAGTTTCACTAGGGGACGCTCTTCACGCGAATAACGGCTACGCCAAAAAGGGACACAAAACCACCAATAACGTCATCAAAGTTGAGATAGCCCTAAAAGCTTTCTCTTCACTTTCTAGGAGAGAGAAAAGAGTTGCCATCAAAAGGGAGTTAAATCATATAGCCCTAAAAGCTTACTCTTCACTTTCTAGGAGAGAGAAAAGAGTTGCCATCAAAAGGGAGTTAAATCATATAGCCCTAAAAGCTTACTCTTCACTTTCTAGGAGAGAGAAAAGAGTTGCCATCAAAACGGAGTTAAATCATATAGCCCTAAAAGCTTTCTCTTCACTTTCTAGGAGAGAGAAAAGAGTTGCCATCAAAAGGGAGTTAAATCATATAGCCCTAAAAGCTTACTCTTCACTTTCGGGAGAGAGAAAAGAGTTGCCATCAAAAGGGAGTTAAATCATATAGCCCTAAAAGCTTTCTCTTCACTTTCTAGGAGAGAGAAAAGAGTTGCCATCAAAAGGGAGTTAAATCATATAGCCCTAAAAGCTTACTCTTCACTTTCTAGGAGAGAGAAAAGAGTTGCCATCAAAAGGGAGTTAAATCATATAGCCCTAAAAGCTTTCTCTTCACTTTCTAGGAGAGAGAAAAGAGTTGCCATCAAAAGGGAGTTAAATCATATAGCCCTAAAAGCTTTCTCTTCACTTTCTAGGAGAGAGAAAAGAGTTGCCATCAAAACGGAGTTAAATCATATAGCCCTAAAAGCTTACTCTTCACTTTCGGGAGAGAGAAAAGAGTTGCTATCAAAAGGGAGTTAAATCATATAGCCCTAAAAGCTTGCTCTTCACTTTCGGGAGAGAGAAAAGAGTTGCTATCAAAAGGGCGTTAAATCATACCTCTCTGTCAGTTTGTGCACACTTTCGATTTCATTCACGTCTATTTGTGTGTAGAAAATTAAGTTTGCACTATATTATGCCATCTAACATGATGACACCAATAAGAAAGAGCACTCAAAAACCCACTTGCGTTTGTTTAATTAATTTGCTAAAATCAACCCGTGTACTTTGTCGATAGAGTAAAGAAAGCTTGTCTGTCTCACAATAAGAATTGTTCGGAAATAATTAAGGGGAGTAATTTCATGGAGTGTGGGAGTGAACTTGTCTAATTCAATCGGTCAAACCATCAGCTCTCGTAGCCTATCGACTCGTGTGTTTGAGCAGACACACAGCACTTAGAACAGTGTGCATCATTCTAAAAATATTATATCATTCATATTTTGCAAGTTTTATCAGTTTGTGGCCACTGGCCACCCCTCTTTAAAAAAAAAAGAAGTTTGCAAGTCGCCGACTCACATCCTGCGGTGTCAAGCTTTGACGCCATTGTTGCATTGTTGCTATGGTGTTTGACCGAGTAATGGATGTAAGCAACTCTAATTTTCACGAAGTGCTCTCCCCTAGTTTTTTTTCTCCGAAAATCGTTTATTGTTGACTTTGGGTGCCATTTTGAAACAAACAAAAATCACATTCTCGCGAGAGGCCAAAAGCACCGGAAGTAGAAAACAAGTTGTACATTTCCCATGATTCAACAAATAGTTCGCCGCTGTCTACCCCTAGAGCATGAGCGCTAACGTCCGCGAACTATCGGCAAAAGAAGGTGTTTCTTAGGACCGTTGTTTGTGGAGTTGCGCCAACAGCTACGAGCGTTCCCTCTTGTGAAACGTTCCCCTTGGTCTGGTGCACAATGCAATGCACACCTATGCCCTACTTGTAATTCTAGGCTAGCTTTCATTATAATTACCGGGGGCAAGCAAGTTCAAGTTCAAGTTAAGTTTATTTCCAAAAACCCCTAGGGGCACAAGAAAACAATCACAATTATGTTGCAGAGAATTGGTGCATAGATAGAATGTGATGACACCAATATTACTACTCTTCTCCCTCTTATCTTGGCATACTATGTCACAATGCATTATAAGTTAGGATCTTAGTGTATACTTTATATAAAAAAATAACCTCGGTTTCTATAGCTAAGTCGTACAAGGACTAGACGGGAGTGCACTTTGCCTGGGGGCGAGGGCATGTACGTCCCCTCTCTCTCTCTCTCTCTCTCTCTCTCTCTCTCTCTCTCTCTCTCTCTCTCATTTGGCACACTCATTCCAGTCCTTGCATTCCCCCGTGGGCGGGGATACCTGGGGAGGTCTTCCGTAAAATTAGTGCCCCCACCTTCCGGCAGTTCTGTGCTAGCAACTTCCTCTAATCTATCACTCTCCGGGCTTTGACTCTTGCCTTTTCCTTACTATCATCTACTATCTTCCTGACTTATTGGCTCATCCTCCTGCCATAAAAAAAATCCCAAATAATTTTTCTCCTTTTTGAGCTCCTCCGAAATCGGAATGTGTCGGCTGTACGCAGCGTGGAGACCAGTGGAAACTGAAAACAGGACACATACGTACTTTACCCATTATGACCTTAATTATGGCCTGGGAACGCAGAAGAAGAAGTCTTTGCATGTAGCCAAGTTTGATTGTGAGGGCGGTGAGGGAGGAGAGGAATGGTCTGGTGGGAGGTCGAGGGGGGATGTAGGGGCTTAAAGGGAGGGACTGAAATGAGTGGGTGTATAGCCAATGAACATTAACATTCATGGTATGAAGCACCGTCTGTAATACATAAAGCTGTATTTTAGGAACATTTTTTAGCTAATAACCTTTTTGGAATACTAACCCTATCCCTAACCCTAGCCCTAAACCTAACCCTACCCCCCACCCTATAAGACGGGAAAAACGCAACGAACCACAACTGTGACAAATCGCGGTGTACTGCAGTACATAGTGGGGGGTAGGGTTAGGTTTAGGGCTAGGGTTAGGGATAGGGTTAGTATTCCAAAAAGGTTATTAGGTGAAAATGTTCCTAAAATACAGCTTTATGTATGGTAAGAAAGGCAAACACAGAAAAATAGAATTAACCGAGAAATGCAGGGGGGTGGCACATCTTTACCTTTACCGAATTCTATAATATTGAATTAAGGAAAGAAACGATCCTTTAGTGTCAAATTTATTCTTTAACAGACATTATATTATACTAGATAAACCCGTGCTCCGCACGGCAGCACCCCTCCCTTCCGCCCACTCACCCGTGATCCGCACGGCAGCATGAAGCATCTGCGCTTCCTAGCTTCGCTTGGGGTTTCCCCTATCCTGCTTTCCCCCTCCCCGTGTTCCCCCCTCCGCCCACCCCCAGCTTTCCAAACTTCCAGAAGGTACTCGCCTCCCTCTTCTCCTTCATAGCTTCGCTTGGGGTTTCCCCTAGCTTTCTTTCAAACTTCCAGAAGGTACTCGCCTCCCTCTTCTCCTTCATAGCTTCGCTTGGGGTTTCCCTCTGCCCACCCCCAGCTCCAAACTTCAGAAGGTACTCGCCTCCCTCTTCTCCTTCATAGCTTCGCTTGGGGTTTCCCCTATCATGCTTTCCCCCCCCCCCTCCGCCCCTGCCCCCACCCCTCCCTCTGGCCCACCCCAGCTTGCCAAACTTCCAGAAGGTAATCGCCTCCCTCTTCTCCTTCATAGCTTCGCTTGGGGTTTCCCCTATGTCCCCGTGTTCCCCCCCCCCCCTCCCTCTGCCCACCCCCAGCTTTCCAAACTTCCAGAAGGTACTCGCCTCCCTCTTCTCCTTCCTAGCTTCGCTTGGGGTTTCCCCTATCCTGCTTTCCCCCTCCCCGTGTTCCCCCCTCCCCCCTCCCTCTGCCCACCCCCAGCTTTCCAAACTTCCAGAAGGTACTCGCCTCCCTCTTCTCCTTCCTAGCTTCGCTTGGGGTTTCCCCTATCCTGCTTTCCCCCTCCCCGTGTCTATCCCCTCCTTGCCCACCCCCAGCTTTCAGATGTGTACTCGCCTCCCTCTTCTCCCATAGCTTCGCTTGGGGTTTCCCCTATCCTGCCCCCTCCCCGTGTTCTTTCCCCCCCCCCTTCCCCCTCCCTCTTCCCACCCCCAGCTTTCCAAACTTCCAGAAGGTACTCGCCTCCCTCTTCTCCTTCATAGCTTCGCTTGGGGTTTCCCCTATCCTGCTTTTCGCCTCCCTCTTCTCCCCCGTGTTTCCCCTATCCTGCTTTCCCTTCCCCCCTCCCCTCTTTCCCTCCCCCCTCCTCTGCCCACCCCCAGCTTTCCAAACTTCCAGAAGGTACTCGCCTCCCTCTTCTCCTTCCTAGCTTCGCTTGGGGTTTCCCCTATCCTGCTTTCCCCCTCCCCGTGCCCCGTGTCCCCCCCCCCCCTCCGCCCACCCCCAGCTTTCCAAACTTCCAGAAGGTACTCGCCTCCCTCTTCTCCTTCCTAGCTTCGCTTGGGGTTTCCCCTATCCTGCTTTCACCCTCGACACAGAGTCCTAACTTATCGAGCTACTAAGGTTTCGTCGAAAGTCGCTGTAAAAATGTCATTATAAGAGGAAGAAGGGAAAGCAGTAAAGTCGGAACAATTGACGCAGCTTCAAAATAATGCCAACCCGCACGGCACGGCACAGCAGCATGAAGCATCTGCGTACATAATTGATAGGAACCTGTCCGAAGAAGAAGAAGAAGAACTGGCTAACTGTACATTATTGAATATAGCAAAACCCGTGATGTCATGAAAGCAATTGTAAGCTCCGCATAGACTTAGGTTTTGTCACTTTGAGAAAAGTAGGTGCCTAAATGTTGTGACCCCCCCCCCCCCCCACACACACACACACACTGTAGTAGACAGCACACACTTAATCATTGCTTGCTCGGTTTCCTGTCATTTCATGAGCACAGATCCGTTATGCACCTTTCAAAACAAATATGGTTAGACCAAACGCAAAACTTCCAGAAGGTAGAGGAACTATTTGTACAAAAGCCCTACTCGCCTCCCTCTTCTCCTTCCTAGCCACCCCTCCCCCTCCCCCTCTCCCTTCTTCTAACCAAAGCAACCATAGAAGTTTCTAGGTGCAGTGAGTTAGCCTCGGCTTTCTGTTAATTAGCACACGCACGTGTCTAAAAATGAACCGTCTTGAAAATGCAAATGGATTCTAATGGAGTCCGCCCCAAATTAGACAGTTTAACTCACCAGTTTTACGACGGAATTTTAGCAATTTGCATCATGATATTGCCTTCGATTGTCAAAGTGGTTCGTTCATTCAAATAACCATTACCACGGAGAAGAAAAAAAGAATATTAAGTTTACAGATTGCAGTAAAGTTGACGGTCTCTGTATAGCCAACTTGAAATATGACCTGCGTAACTTCGGCAATCTTCGTGTTTTCCGAAGGTAGCTTCGGCAATTTTCGGGTGACCTGAATAACTTCGGACGTCACGGCTATTCCACTGCCGTGAAACTGTCTTTCTTCAAAATCACTCCCTCCGTTAAGCAAATTTTATGTGAAATCCCGGCTTTAAACGACGACTTGGCGAATTTCACTTGGAAGAACTGTTAAGCACCTACACGTGCCCCTATATTTCACAGTTGAAGGCAAAAATCGCCGTGACTTAGGAGAAAATAGAGATTAAAAATTCTTATCGGCACGCGTATTATAATATAGATTATATAAATAAACAAAAATGCTTTATATCATAGAATATAGTTTGTCTTCTCATATCTATATTACAGTTTAAATAGTATCCATAAATTTTACATTCTATAACATAGAATGGTCACAACATCATAGAAAGTTATTCAACATTACAGAATTAATTCTTAATTTTTGAAAGAATTCTATATTTTTGAAGACAAGGAACCATGGGAAGCATTAACTTTTGCTCCAGCTGAGGCCCTGCATGGGATGCATGAAAGAGGTTGTGTGAAACATGTCTAATATATCCTTTAAAAAGTCAAATGGTTTATTATTTTGATTATGTATGTACATAGTAAATATAAACGTTACTGATTTTGAGTGACTGTGTTTTTATACGAGAAACCAAACAACTCCCAAGACCAACAAAAATGGTTTAGAGAGTATTTCTTGTGTACCTATGTGCGAGCAAGATGGCGGAAGGTAGAACCGAGGGAGAAACAGAGCAGCCCCAACAGGTAAAGAATATTAGTAGGTCAGGTCAAAAAGGACAGCTAGACCTCACGGCCTCTGGTTGAGCCATACTTTATTTGAATTGTTCGTACATTTGAACTGGCACTGCTGGAATGGTTTTGAATGCATGGTTGTGTTGATCTAGTCGTTTGCGGATGTGGTGGGTTCGAACCCGGCTGGTCACGGTGTTGCATCCGTGGGAAAGATACTTTACTCCTATTTCCTGGTCCTTCGGATGAGACCTAAAACCGAGGTCCCGTGTGCGAACGCATGCACAAGATCTTGCGCGCACATTAAAGCCCATTTCACTATTCGGTACGAGTGTGTGCCGGTTGAATGGATGACACAAACTCACAAAGCACGCATCCTGTGTGCCAATAGCAGTCTAAACGAAGGACGCTTGGCGTGGGGCAGGATAAACATCCCCAATCGGAAGAAGAAGAGACAGACTCACAGACTGATAGAGCACCAGAGGCAGATCTGCAGTCAAACAAGAGAAGCCTGGTAGGCCGGCCCTATGGTGATATTTTGTGGGATATATCGTTTATTGATATTTAAAACATGTCACTGTCATGAAACATAGCAACCAAAAAACTAACAACAACACTCTTTGGCAGGGGTTGAAAAGGGATATTTCATTAATGAAGCATGCAGATCGTAAGTTGCACAATAATCCTATATCATTTTTATATGTTAACCTAGATAACTACGAATCAAGTGAAAACCAGTATAATAGTCTGTTTCTGGGGGAATCCTGCTAGCTAATACAAAAAAAAAACCACCGAGAAATAACAGCCATTAATTTTCAAACAAACAATCCCGACGAATACCAATGTTGAAAAACAACTTTTTAGCATCTCAAAGGTGTCATAGACCGTTTCATTTGTCACAACACAGCTCTTTCCTAACTCTCATGAATAAGCGTGACGACTAGAATTTGCTTAACACACCACCATCAGTATTGCAGTCCAAAGTGTTCTTTTTTCCCATTTCAAGTAGAGTATTCGTAAACTATTTTCCTCATCCCATCAAAAACTGATGGTCATGCAATTAAAACCCCCAAAAAACTTAACTGGAACGAAACTAACTGGAACTAATGGAAGTTGTTACATAATATCTACCCAACAAATATACTGCTCCATAAAATGAAACTTGTAGAAGACAATAAATGTTCTATCTGCAGAAATGATATTGATTATTTAGAGCATTTTTTCTTCAACTGCCCTCCATCAAGAGCCTTTTGGAAGAACATTGAAAACTATATTCCCACCCAAATTGGCATACAAATAAACCTTACATTATTTGATGTGTTATTTGGAGTAAAAAGAATTAACCTGGGCCTGTATTCACGTTGAGATAGCATGAGACTTAGCATGATGCTAACTTAGAAGCTCTTCCAATGTCCTGTAGGATTTAATAGGACTTTTGGAAGAGCTTCTAAGTTAGCATGATGCTAAGTCTCATGTTATCTCAACGTGAATACAGGCCCTGAGCGCTAATATTTTAAATGTAGTTAACCATGTAATCTTAGTCGGAAAAAATGTGTATAAGTATTCAAAAGAAAACAAAGGTAAATGTTGAAATATATTTCATATTTGAACAACAGATGCAAAGTAGATCTTCTGTGTGAAAATTAATTAACCTAGAACTAATATTCCTTTTTTACTTAGTTTTTGTAAAGGGATCTTTGCTTTTTGTTATATCTGTTAAAGTGTTTCTCTGCACTCACACATATGCAACACATGCTTACATAAACACTCATATGCATGCACACACATTGAACAGGATGAAAGTGTCAGTACACCATACACTAGATCAGACAGAAACCCAGACATCTTTGTATCAAACATCAACACTAAACGTTCATTGGAAATGTCCATCTTAAAAGTTCATAAAATGTGAGAGAGTGTGTGAAAAAAAGGGATGGTCTAGATAGTGGACCGAACAAAACAACAACAAAAACAAACAAAAAACAACAACATGGTGTTTTGCTTATAGTAAAGTGAGATAGTTACGTAAAACAAAAAAAGTGATTAACTTTTGAAATGTTTGAAGGTAATGTTATAGCAAAGTATTATTACAATATCATAGTAACTTATGATGTGTGAAGGTAAAAAAAAGAAGATTACTGTGTTATGTATTGTGTAGTATGAAAGTAAAGGTATGTAAAGTGGAAAAAAACCCAAAACAAACCTGGAACATTACTTACCTGCACTGTTTGAAAAGGTAAAAACAACAACCATGTAAGACAAATACATGTTCCTGGCTATACATAGGCCTGAAGCCAAATAACTTTTCAGTCTCGAGAAAACTAAAAGCATAGGTTGGATTGATCAGTGCTTCAGAATCTGAATGATGGGCAATTGGCAAACTAAAAGGGCCAGCCGCACATCCACTAAAATCATACGACTGTACGATACGATTCGATCACGTGGTCTCCAAGAACAAATGTGATTCGCGCTTCGAGATCATGTGATCGAATCGTATCGTACAGTCGTAAGATTTTAGTGGACGTGTGGCTGGCCCTTAAGACAAAAGACGTGGACCGAAATCACGTCGAAACAACAATATGTAGCCCAGTGGGGACAACTCTGAATATTGCGCAAATGAGCAAACTGAGACATTATGTAGAACTAAGTAATACCAGAACACACAATGCCTACTGTACTCCACGCGGCAGAAACAAAAAGTGCCTCGCTGCATGCAAAACTTCAATTACAAAGCAGAACCATCAAATCCGTCACTGGCTTGAACCCCAGGGACAAATGCAGATCCTGAGAGGCCTCGTTGTAGTCTTCTATGAAGACGTAGGCGTCTTCCCCTCTCTCGAAGAACTTCTGGCCGAGATGAGAGACGATGAGTTTGGCGAACCCTTGTCTGCGGAAGTCTGGGTTGACGTACAGCATCCCCATGGTGCCGTTAGAGTTGCACAGCATGTGTCCCACGTGCTGGCCTTGCTCTGTGACCAGGAACAGAGCTGGGAGCCGTTGGACCAGGTCTGCGACGTAGGAGTCGGAGACGTGCTCACCGTGCCTCCATGTGGACAGGATGGTTTGGATGCCCTCGTTGGAGATGGGCTGAAAATGCATTCTCCCTGGGACGGGTCTGTTAGAAAAACACACGCGTAGATGCATCCATAACACTTTCATCGCATACATCTGTATCGTTAAAAATTCGGGACTTTCCTGGAGTTGCACTGCCTCCGGGCATTGCCTCCAGGATCGTTCCTACCATCTTTATATCTACTAATGTCCCATATGTGTCTGTTTCAGATCGGAGGACGTTAAACAGATTTTCATCATCCATTACACTTTCGTGTCTTGGGTCTTACAAAAGACAAGACCAAAAAACAACAACACACACAAAAAAAGAAAAACAAGAAGAAGAAGAAAATAAAGCAACCTCCTCCCGTAAAAAACACAACAATCAAACAACAACAATAATTTTAAAACAAACCCACCACTGCGTTCACTGAACTAACTGAGTTTGATTCAACACAGCATTTTGGATGTAACATTTCTGTATTGTTGAACTTGAAATTCGGGACTTTCCTGGTGTTGCACTACCACCGGGCATTGCCTCCAGGATCGTTCCCACCATCTTTGTATCTACCAATGTCCAACATGTGTCTATTCTAGACCGGAGGGCGTTAAACAGACTTTCTTTTTCGGATGTAAAAAAATGGAAATTCTTGTTGTTTCTTGATAAGGCTACGCTCACTTCCGACTCACTCTCACTGCTCACAGGACCGCACGTCCGCACGGTCCCTTGCAACAAAGTTGCACATTGGTATTTTGGTGTTTTGGTATTATGGTATTTGGTGTATTCTTATCACGGAGACTTGTCGGACTTGGGACATTTGGCTATCAATGGGAGACTTAGTGGGATTTTTTCACGCTAGGTGGCGTGACACTCGAGAGGGGCTTATCACGCTATGTTCTTAGTTAGGCGTAGTGAGAGAGAGAGAGAGAGAGAGAGGGTTGGACTCCTCTCTATCTCTCGCACTCTCTTTATCCCCAACTAAGAATATAGAGGGGATTAGCCCCACTCGAGTGTCACGCCACCTAGCGTGAAAAAAATCCCACTAAGTCTCCCATCCGCCCCCCCCCCCCCCCCCCCCCCCCCCCCGATTTTCAACTGAGGCGGGGTTTTTACGTACGTAAAGCAGCGCGGGTCAGACTTGCATTAAGTCCCCCCCCCCCCCCCCCCCCCCCCCCCGATTCGAAGAACTCGACGTTCAGTTTCATTTTCCCATCGAACAACAAAACAAAGGGTTGAGGCTGGGCCATTCACACATATACATTGGCAAGTGAACGTCTTAAGCACTCTGCCACCTTGCTCCCGTGCACTGGATACACTAGGGTGCCTCACAAAAGATGCCAATTTTTAGTGAAATGATGAAGGTTTCCGAAACAAGATGCAATCTGAACGAAAGAAGAAGACTTGAATTACATTGTTAGGGGAAGACGGGGTAAAAAGCGCATGGGCGGGTAAGAAGCCCACCCCAATTATCTCATGAAATAAAGAAAATTTCAGTCAAATTTGCCCATGAGACGAATGCTAGACATTAATGCTCGTCTCATGGGCAAAATGAGACTGAAATTTGCTTCATTTCATGAGATAATTGGGGTGGGCTTCTTACCCGCCCATGCGCTTTTTACCCCGTCTTCCCCTAAATGGGCGTTTGCATGTTGAGTTGCTTTAATTTAAATGCGTTCAGATACGGAATCGACGCATGAAGTAGACCTCCACCGTCATGACGTACGTATCACCTATCGTCATTTCTCGCGTGAAAAAAACAACCCACGCAAACGGTAGAAGATACGTACGTCATGACGGTGGAGGTCTACTTCATGCGTCGATTAGGGGAAGACGGGGTAAAAAGCGCATGGGCGGGTAAGAAGCCCACCCCAATTATCTCATAAAATGAAGCAAATTTCAGTCTCATTTTGCCCATGAGACGAGCGTTAATGTCTAGCATTCGTCTCATGGGCAAATTTGACTGAAATTTGCTTTATTTCATGAGATAATTGGGGTGGGCTTCTTACCCGCCCATGCGCTTTTTACCCCGTCTTCCCCTACGTATCTCAACGCATTTAAATTAAAGCAACTCAACATGCAAACGCCCATTTAACAATGTAATTCAAGTCTTCTTCTTTCGTTCAGATTGCATCTTGTTTCGGAAACCTTCATCATTTCACTAAAAATTGCATCTTTTGTGAGGCACCCTATTTGGTTGTCACCTTTGGCTGACGGTTGCCTATCTAAATTCTGAATTCAGAACGATATTTGGTTTTGAGCTTTCCATTCGGGTCAAAACAACCCGTTAAGCTGGCCAATGAAGATGCTTATGGAACCCAGCCTTTATTTCAAGGTGTTCAAGTAATGAAAACGACAATGTATATGCACTTTGTGTTTTTCAGTAATCAATAATTGATCACCAAACAGTGTTCGTTTGAGCTGTCATAGATCATTTCAGTAGAACTAGACACACGACATACACATTTGGGCCCACGGGCGCCTGAACATAGAGTAAAAAAAACCCTAAGCTTTATATTTTTTACTACTGATAAAATGAAAACAGTTAAACTTAATTCATTAACACATTAACCTATAAAAAAAACAGCATGCACGCACGCACGCACGCACACACGCACGCACACACGCGCGCGCGCGCACGCACACGCACACGCACGCACACACACACACACACACACACACACACATGTCCGTCCATTGATTCTAAAACTCACATCTGTTTCAGGTCTTGTACAGTCGCCTTCAGTAGCTGGGTGGGGTACTTAGTGACCTTCTTCCCCTTCTCTTCAACCAGTGCCGTCAGCGAGGGCACAAAGGGTTTGGGTATCGCTGGTGGAAAACCAAACCCAAATGCCTAATGAAGCCTATGCAGTTCTCAGAAAATTTTAAATCAGCAATTCGTAAAAAAAGAAAAAAAGAAGCAATTAATGGTCAACCTAGCTCGCCAATTTGACCGCCAGGTGGCAACCAATGAGAGACTTAGTGCGATTTTTCTCACACCAGAGGGCATGACGCTCGTGTGGGGCTAATCCTCTCTATATTATTAGTTGGGGATAAAGAAAGAGAGAGAGACAGTGAGTGGTCCTACCATCACTCTCTCTCTCACTACGCCCAAGTAAGAAAATCGCGTGATAAGCCCCTAGTGCATTGACTGCCCTCTGGCGTGAAAAATATCGCCATAGGTTGACCATTCAATAGGGGCTTATCTCGTGATATCTAGGAGGGTAGAGAAAGAGCTTTATCCCCAACTAAGAATATAGACAGAATTAGTCCCACTCGAGCGTTATGCCACCTGGCGGTCAAAACAGCCAGCTAAGCCGCTCATTACTAAATACATTTTTTTTTAAAACGGGGTAGAAAGAAGTTATACTTTTTTCTTTCTTTCTCATAAAGCCATACTACGCATTGTATAGGACCTGATTGTTATCAAGTTCTCTGCTGCACACACTAACTACCGCACGGGCATTGGGATGGAGCTTCTCTCATATTTTCGTGTTGATTCAGATAAATGATTGAGTACTAAAGTAAAATCGCAATAAACGTTTTACAAACGCGCGTACCACGTTCCAAGTACACAAAGTCACACTGGCACAGACACAGACACATACACACACGCACAGACACACACACACACAGACACACACACACACACACACAGACACATACACACACGCACGCACACATACACACACACACACACACACACACACACACACACACACACACACACATACACACACACACATACACACACATACACACACACAAACACACACACACACACATACACACACACACACACACACACACACACACACACACACACACACACACACACACACACACACACACACACACACACACACACACACACACACACACACACACACACGCAGTGCCACACAATGTAGAGTGGCACAGTGGTAACGCGTTCGCTTCGTGTCAAGTAAACCCGAGTTCGAACCTGGGTACAGGGGATTTTTCCTCTCACTTTCCACTAGGCCTTACGGTCTGAACGTGGAGTCTTTCGGAGACGATAAACCGAGGTCCCGTGTGCCCATGCACTTAGCACACGATAAACCCAGTGGCAACGAAAAAGTTGTCATTTGGTCAAAATTTACCCCCCCCCCCCCCCCCCCCTTTCCTTCCTCATCTCATCAGTCACACAAAACTCGCAAGCAAAAAAAAAAAAAAAAAAAAACACCAGCCTCTGGCTGCGACGCTCTCGCCAGGTGGGAGCAACCCGAATTTCACAGAGACGCCTCTGTGACTATAAAGTGCCTAATACCTAATACACACACGCGCGACACTATGCAATATTAAATCTAAAAGTTACGGTTGCTCGGGCTCCCACGCCACCTATTAGTACTTATCACATTTAAAATATTATATATTTATCCCATGTCAACGAAGGCGGGAGGGATTTTGTGGCCACCCCCCTTCGGGAATACATGTGACATTACAACACACACATACGTTCTGTGTGGCCGTCACCGTATGCTATCATCTAAATTAAAAATATTCTTAATTCGACACGAGAATTTCCAGGCCAATTTATTGGTCCCGCCTAAAAACAAACGTTAAATTAGAATATATACCACGACAGTGATTGTGTTTACCCTGGTTGGTTTGTTCGGTACCGGGGATCTTCTCCCGCTTCTTTTCACGAGCCAGTGGATTCACTTCGCTTTTTAATTGATTAATTATAAATAGTATACCACATCTCATATAAAGTTAAAAACAAGAACCTTACTATTAACTATTAACCCATTGATTATTACCTCGTCTTGTAGGCCAACGGTCCTCGACCGACCTACCACAATATTTTTAACTTTTTAACAATAATAAAATCTTACCCTATTTTAATCATACATTTTATCTACTACATCCAAAATAGGTTCTCTCCCCCCATTATAATAAAGGGGCCAATAGTGGACCCCCTTTTTAATTGAAACTTTTAATTATAATCAAACAAACTCATAACATATAATTAGAGCATGGTGCCCTATTGCAAAAAATGTACATAATCAACGTTTGTGTATATGTTAAACTCGAGTGGGATCAATTTAAATTAAATACACCCGAGAGGTGGCCCCCCTCTTGGGGAGGTGTGCCCGCCGCTTGTGGCTGACGCGAGGATTTCTCGCGTATCCTCCGGCGGTGGGGGCGGCTCCCCTCGACGGTTGAAGACCCCCGGGTCATTGTCCCCTCCCCTTCCTCCCTCCCAAACCCGTGAGATGACCTCCCCCTTGGTGGGGCGGGCCCGCCGTGGGTCGTCGACGCGAGGATGGCTTGCGTGCGCCTCCCTCGGTCGGCCCGCCCCAACTCGGTGTGTTGAGGCCCTCCGGGATCCCCTTCTCCCCCTCCCTCCCCCGTTTTATGATCCCACTCGAGATACCAAAAATATAATCTCCCTTCTAGAACTTTGTATTTTCCCATAAAGTTATAGCCTGGTTAGGAGTTTTCTCCCCTGGCATTATAATAAATTTTATGTATATACATTTTAACTCATGTAAATATTAAATTTATAAAAATACTGTAAATATAAATTAATTACCTGTACATATAATTTTAAAAAAATAAATAAGGCCTGAATAGGTTTTTATAAATAAAAATAAAAGATTACATTTTTAACCAAGTAGCCCCGAAATTTTAATACAACAGGGAGGGTTGTATCTAGGTCAGACGGCAATAAATTTTAATTAATCAATTTTATACATACATAGTTATCTTAATTAAGTGTACAAATTCACTACCAACTATATTTTATAAATTTTAAAAGGATTTTCCTCATAACAGAAGAATAACTTGCGCTTTTAGAATCCCCTTCCAATATGTTTTCATATATTGTCCTTGTCTATGTATACGTCCTTTTTAGTTCTGTGTTGTCTTCTATATTATTTTCACAATTAACAAATGTCCCATATGTGCCTTCCCAGGTCGAGAGGACGTAAAGCTTCAAATTACTTACACACACGCGCGCGCGCACGCGCACGCGCGCGCACACACACATACACACACCCTCACTCACTCACATTTATATACATACCAGCAAAAACAACGTCCTTGTCCCAGGACACCACCCCTGGATCTTTCAGAAGGCGAATGACTGGTTCCTCGGTTAAACCGTGCAGTCCCACTAACTGCTTCCCGTTAAGCGTCTGAAACGGCATCATATATCACAGGGTTGGTCTAATCCAATCCAAGTAATACTCAAGGATGGTGAACACACAAGATGAGAAAGAAGTTCTGACCTGTGGTAGGAGACATTGGAGGAAGCTGGCGAACATTATGTTCTTCAACTTCCATGTACTACTCACTTCCAAAATAAATGCAAATATTACCGATGCCAATTCAAATAGGCCTACTTCAAGAACCATACATATAAATCCTGTACGTATGGAATATTCTACCCCCCAAAGCCTGGTATGCTATGCGAAAATGTTGTGTGGTCAGCAGGGTTTCTGAAAACGTACACATTGTGCGTTTTTACGCACTTGACATCGGCAGCGATTTAATGCTCCAAAAAAAAAAACCATGATTGTGACACAAAAAAACAGATGCTTGTGGCAAAAGAAAAGACCATCGAACCCTAACCCTATCCCTAACCACGGAAAGAACCAAGAAATAGAGCAGGAGGGTGTAAATCTACATATTTGCCGAGAAATCGATGTACAAAGCCATGCACTTATACTATGTTTTTGCTGGAACCATTCCTTTTTTGGGGTTGATAAATTTTAAGACCTTGACCTCTCATTATCAACCCCTAAAATCTCAAACCATGCGTGATATTTACCCTTTAAAATCTCAACTATGGGGTTATGAGATGACGCTTTAAAGGGACGATTCGTGCGTTTAACACAGTCGTTACCTTTCAGTAAGCTAATGACACTGCTCCTATTTCAATGGTCTGCTGTGGGTATACCTAAGGCTGGGCTACTGCCACTGAGTCGCAAGGATAGATCTACTGAAAACTCTAGGCCCTACAAGTACAAGGTTACAAAGATCGTGCAGAAAGCTGTAATCGTTAAAAGTTCATTGCCCATTGGCAGACTGTCTTCTCAGCATCCAATACAATCGTGTCATGCACTTGGTATTCTTTCTATCAATATGGCTCTAGCTCTTAAAGCAAGTTTACAAGAAGCCGTTTGAAAATGCAGGCCAAAGTGAATGTTCAAATGGGATGTATTAACAACAACGTCTCTTGGGAATGTTCAAATGGGATGCATAATTACACGAATAATTACGCTTCTGTTGAGAAAAGACCTTACTGAGAGTTGTACTCATTCTTGAAGCTTCCCGCTAACATGTGATGAGTAGGCCTACCATGTTGCACAAATCACTCGATGGAAAAGATTATCACTCGATAACTTTGTTGCAGATTTTGGAATTTTGAGGTGGTTTTGAACTCACGTTTTAAACCAATAGCGATCACGAAACATTGTTGCTGTCACCGTAAGGCCACGTCTCTTGTGCTTGTAACTACCAACTTTTAAGGTCCAGACGCGAAGCGTTTTGACGCTACACGTAAATTACCAAAACATGTGTACTTTGAAAGTGTTCCAAGTTTTGACGGTTTGATTTCTAGGAAACTAGAGCAAAGTGAGTGTTCCCATCCATGAAAAGGCTGTCTTTCTGGTGACCTCGACCTGTTTCTTGCAAAAGACTCATCCGTCAGGGTAACCCTTTAAAGTAAACAAGGTGAAAATGTTCCCACCACTTCACACCTTTCAGTAACATTCTTGTTCTTTGAAGTTCGTAATCTGTTTCCTTTGACCAAATCGGACCTTCTGAAGAAACTTAGGCCTTTAGGATTGAGGTGGTCACCTTCTGTTCCTCCATTACGAGGCCTACCTTTAGTCCCTCAGGGGTCAGAGTCCCAATGACGGCCTGGGGGTCTGGCCATCTGTCCACGTAGAACTCTCGCTCTGTGGACAGACCGTTGATGAAGTTCTTCAGCTCCCCGTGAATCTGTAATTAATGGACGATTACAAAAGTGTACACTCATGAAAGATGGAGAATTACAGAATGGAAGAAGAAGAAGAAGAAGAAAAAGAAGGAGGAGGAGGATGAGGAGGAGAAGAAGAAGAAGAAGAAGAAGAAGAAGAAGAAGAAGATTGATTGATTGATTGATTGAACTTTTTAATGGGTAAAAGATTTAGGCACATTGAAGGCCTTTTTTACAAATCCGCCCATTTAAATACTAGAAAGAAAACGTAACGAGCAACAACAAAACAACAACAAACAAAATACTAATAACAATTCATGCAAATAGCCAAACAACTCTCTCTCTCTCTCTCTCTCTCTCTCTCTCTCTCTCTCTCTCTCTTTTCTCTCTCCCTCTCTCTCTCTCTCTCTCTCTCTCTCTCTCTCTCTCTCTCTCTCTCTCTCTCTCTCTCTCTCTCTCTCTCTCTCTCTCTCTCTCCCTCTCTCTCTCTCTCGATACACACATGCACACAGACACGCATACACACACGCGCGCGCGTACCCTATATATACACATGCAGACACACTCGCACACGTCTGCACGCACATCCTGTACGCACGCACGTACATACGCACGCATGCATCCATAATCACGCATTTCATTTTTGAAAATGCAGCTGCGAGTAGGTCATCTAAACTTAGTCATATGTATCAAAAATTAACGCCTTAATTTCACTTTTGAATGACGATAATGAAGTCTTGAGGCGGAGATGTGGAGGGAGTGTGTTCCATGAAGAAGAAGAAGAAGAAGAAGAAGAAGAAGAAGAAGAAGAAGAAGAAGAAGAAGAAGAAGAAGAAGAAGAAAGAGGAGGAGGAGGAGGAGGAGGGAGGAGAAGAAGAAGAAGAAGAAGAAGAAGAAGAAGAAGAAGAAGAAGAAGAAGAAGAAGAAGAACCAAGAAGAAGATTCCAGTGTGACGACAACGACGACGACGACGACGACGACGACGACGACGAAGAAGAAGAAGAAGAAGAAGAAGAAGAAGAAGAAGAAGAAGAAGAAGAAGAAGAAGAAGAAGAGAAGAAGAAGAAAAGAAGAAGAAGAAGAAGAAGAAGAAGAAGAAGAAGAAGAGAAGAAGAAGAAGAAGAAGAGAAGAAAAAAAGAAGAAGAAGAAGAAGAAGAAGGTGAAAAAAAGAAGACGACGACGACGACGACGACGACGACGACGACGAAGAAGAAGAAGAAGAAGAAGAAGAAGAAGAAGAAGAAGAAGAA
>CM065687.1:22696467-22703967 GCA_017654935.2 Phymorhynchus buccinoides | reverse complement strand
ATGACAGTCTTGTCAGGGGAGTGGCACACGGATATTCGTCGATGGTCTATCACTGAGAGGATTGAGAGGAGAACTAGACTGGGATTCTGAAGGGCAGGATCGGGCTCCGTATGGATCCTTTGAATTTCGCAACGCACAGATTTTCCCAGTGAAGGATTATTATCCATCTGCTTTTCTTATAACACAATATTCTGATTGACAGAAAAATGAGAAGAAAAATGGTTTACCTGCAGAGGTTTGTGCCCCAACCCCATCCCTATCCCCACTCTTTCCCGTAGGGGCCTATACACCCTAAGACAATGTTGATCAACGTTGTAATATATCTTATTACTTGTTTACAATTGTTTAATCTCCCTAGCTCTTCCTAATCCGGGCAGGATGGAAAAAAAGCTTCGTCACCTTATTCTTTAACCTTCAATAAAGATGATTTTGACTTGACTTGACTTGATTTGACTTAATGTACGACCTCTAAAATGTCAAAATAAATTATGCATAAACTTTTTTTTGAAAGAGACATTGAAATTGAACTACTTGCAAGTAAAGAGGACGAAACCCTATTCAAGATCATTTGCTATAGGCCTACATAAGCAGAATGATAAGCATAAGCAGAAGTCATTCTGCTTCTAGAAACTACGGGAAAGTCTATTCATACATAGATCAGCGTGAAACATTACAGAGTCTTCTTGTTCCGTCATGACTAAGCCTTGGACCCTATATATATTCTGAACAGGTTCTCGAACGCAAAGAACAGTTTTCTCTCGCGATTAGTTTGGTATGTTAGCTGACTGACGTGAGAACAAATGTGCCTTCTAAGTAAAGAAAGGATGAGTCTGTCCTTTGGTAAGCAGCTAACGTATTAAACCTTACAAGGAGGATGTGGGGGTGGGGGTGTAACTGGATAGGGAACAGCATGGGGGTCAGAGAGAGCGAGAGAGAGAGAGAGTGAGAGAGAGAGAGAGAGATAGAGAGAGAGAGAGAGAGAAAGAAGAGAGAGAGAGAGAGAGAGAGAGAGAGAGAGAGAGAGAGAGAGAGAGAGAGAGAGAGAGAGAGAGAGAGAGAGAGAGAGAGAGAGAGGGAGAGAGAGAGAGAGCAGGAGACATCTATCCATCACTGGTTGACAACCCACGTTCTGCGCCCCTGTAACACCTCTCACCTTCACACACACACACGCAGACACACAAACACACACAGACACACACACACACACACACACACACACACACACACACACACACAAGCGCGCGCGCGCGTACGCACGCGCACACACGCACACATATGCGCACGCACACACATACACACGCACACAACACACACACACCACACACACACACACACACACACACACACACACACACACACACACACACAACCACAACAACAACAACAACAACAACAACAACAACAACAACATACAGTATTTATACGGAGCTGAATCTTGATAGAAATCAAATCGAAGCGCACACACACGTTAAACATTCACTATGATAACGCATTCAAGCACACAAACACGCGCTGCGCGCGCGCACGCACGCACACACTCACGCACGCGCGCACGCACACACACACACACACGCACACACACACACACACACACGCACACGCGCACGCACACACACACACACACACACACACACACACACACACACACACACACACACACAGACACACACACACACACAACAACATAATACAGTATTTATACGGCGCTAAATCTTAATATATATCAATTGGAAGCACACACACACGATACACATTCATAAAGCATTCAAACACACACACACACACGCACGCACGCACGCACGCACACACACACCACACACACACACACACACACACACACACACACACACACACACACACACACACACACACACCCTCCCTGAGCAGTCTGTTCTGTCTTCTCTGCCTTGTACATCAGACACCATAAAGACTACACAACATGCTGCTCTGTGTTCAGGCTTTTCCCCCTGTCACTCCCATATCACTGTTCTTCTGTTTTACGACATCCTTTGTCTTGCTACAAAATGGTGTTTGGCCGCGTACACACAAAAGCGGGTATTCCGTGCGGAAACCCGTGCCCAATCCATAGTGAAAAGGGGAGAGGGGAAAGGAATTGGAAAAGACCTTGCGCACGTGCTACGTGTCCGAATTTCCCCATATGCGTAAACTTGTATTCTTTTTTTATTCCACTTATTTAGGGTTTTCCGTACGGAACGTACGCGTCTAATGTGAACCCGGCCTTATTCTTGTACCTTTTTCGTTTGTAGCCTTTCTTGTTTTGTTGTTGTTTTTTCCTTTGTTCGTCTTTTCTTTGTCCATTATATCAGTACAGAGCCCGTTCTCATTTTTGGCAAATGTGTAGTTTAGACAACCACTCAATCAAATTAATGTTACGACTCTTGTTCTTTCTGGTCCAAGCCACGGAACACGGTACAGGTAATCCACATGCTTTCCCCGCACCATCAGCCCACAGTGGAACATGTACAGCTTCTCAGAAGCAGTTGCCTCCTCTCAGTCATTGGAGGTATTCAAAAGAGGCCTCTCTCCACACACAAATACCTCCACTGTAAACTAAAACCAGGGAACTAGGGGCCGTAGAACGAAGTAGTGGTAAATGTAGGACATGAGCTGTGCCGGTCGGGGTTCAACCCCCCCAGTCCACCCCGGGGGAATTTTTGGTTCGCTACGG
Organism: Phymorhynchus buccinoides; assembly: GCA_017654935.2. NCBI lineage: Eukaryota > Metazoa > Mollusca > Gastropoda > Neogastropoda > Raphitomidae > Phymorhynchus > Phymorhynchus buccinoides. Next base: position 22,701,278 of record CM065687.1, on the reverse strand, counting down.
TAGCCTGATTGGTCTATCCCAGATACTACGAAATAAAGGCTATGGACCACTTATTTTTTTGGCAAAATCCTACTGATCCACATTAGGTTTTATTTTATGTTTACTTTCCTTTTCCATTAGGCTACTTCTAATTTCCTCATCTTTCTAATTTATTGTCTCCCCCAAAGTGCAGCAGAATCTTCAGCCTGATGAAGCTGGCTGCCTGAGGCGAAGACGAAGAAGGTTGGGTTCTTTTAGTTTCGTGACAATGACCGTAAGGCCGATCCTAAACGTATCCCTTTCTCGAGAAGGGCAGAATAATATGTGACCCAGCATCACAAAAGGGACATTAAGTCGCTGGCGTTAGTTTTCTGACAACAACAGGCTTGCTAACTTGCTAAGTCAAAAAATCACTTTTTGCTTTTTTTCGGGGGGTTTAGGGTGGGGCGGGGGGGGGGGCGGGGGGCGGGGGGGGGGGGGGGGGGGGGGGGGGGGGGCAGTTTTGAGTTATGGGTAATTGTGTGTTCTCGAACATCATCTTATCTTTCATATTGATAAAGGATAATCTTTACTATGGTTTCTACATGGTCTTATAAGTGCTTTAAAACGAAAGTAGGTCAATGCATTTGCTACAGCTAGGCTAGACATTAGATTGTGTTTTGTCAAAATGGCCGACGCTCACCCTACTAACTTTAAATGCTCATAACTCGGGAAACAAGAAGATGCAAGAATGGTTCTTATGTCATTAGAAAGAGAATTGTCTGAAGTTTTCAAATGTATAATTTTCTCAGAACGGTCAGTTTGACACTTAATGTCCCTTTCGCGGTGTTGGGTCACATATTGCTTCTCAGTGAATATTTTCACTCAAAGCGAAAATTTGATGGGAATGTCTAAGCTACTACTTTTGTTTTATACTTAACTTTAAAAAAAAAAAATGTCCAACACATTTTATAATGAAATATGAAAAGGACAGAACGCACTCATACAAAATAAAAAGAGACAAGAACTGACCGAATCAAATATCAAGAAAAAGAAATAAGCAGACCAACAATCAAAACAAGAATGCATGATCAAGCATACATGCACGTATGCTAGTATGGGATAACCTGAGCATTGAAACAGGTAATACCAATAAAAAAAGATCACAGTAGTCATATAAATAATAATAGATAACGGTATTAATAATGACGGTGGTGAAATAACTATGTGCATAGGCAGTGCCTTAGATGCATATTGTGCTTAAACGAGATGCATTTAATATTACATTTAATATGTATCGACCAAAAAATCAACAGCAAAAAACAATGACTCCTTTTCGTAAGGCCTGAATGATTAAAAAAAATGCACCAAGCGCGTCCTTTAAATATTCTGTCTGTATGCTCTACATAGTATTTCAAATATATTTCTTTCATCAGATTAATTGTAAATACTTTTTTGTTGTTGAGCAGTATCATGAAACATACTTAGTAGAAAATGTTCTAAAATAATTCACGTAGTATCGCAAACATAAATGAAATTGCCCATGAGTGAAAATCTAGCAATTTTAACTGAATAAAACTAATGTACGCACACACTACAATATATTATTGACTAATATTTATGAAAAGTTATTCATGGTAGACTAAAGTTGGCTCGAAAAGAGCTTCTGAAAATAGAGATTAATTAAAAAATTAATGTTCCTCCCGAAACAGTGCACATTAAATTAAAGAAAACAATCATTGAACAAATCATGATAGAGGCAATTTGGCAAAAATGGTCTGGGGGTATAACTGTCTTGACTGTGTTAGAGAAAAACTCAGCATATCAGAGTTATTCCCCTTCTTCTGATGACGTCATCAGTGATGTCATCAAGTCAGTACGTGTGATACGTTATCATAATACATGGCAGTCAAGGGGTTAAAGACACCCATCTTCTGATGACGTCATCAGTGATGTCATCAAGTCAGTACGTGTGATACGTTATCATAATACATGGCAGTCAAGGGGTTAAAGACACCCATCTTCTGATGACGTCATCAGTGATGTCATCAAGTCAGTACGTGTGATACGTTATCATAATACATGGCAGTCAAGGGGTTAAAGACACCCATCTTCTGATGACGTCATCAGTGATGTCATCAAGTCAGTACGTGTGATACGTTATCATAATACATGGCAGTCAAGGGGTTAAAGACATATCCCATCTGCTTAGTTCTTATTTTATTTGCGGATTGCGGACGGGGTATGCGCATGGTTTCCTGCGTATAGGCCTATACGCACTGACCCACCACGATTAGGTCCCTTGGGATTTTATCTGGGTAGCAGTGACCCACATACAAACTCCCCAACTTCAAATTGAGGCTGCTCTTTAAAATGAGCGCATCTGTATTGCTAAAAAATCGGGATTTTCCTGGTGTTGCACTGTCTCCGGGCATTGCCTCCAGGATCGTTCACACCATCTTTACATCTACTAATGTCCTATATTATGTGTCTGTTCCAGACCGGAGGACGTTAAAAAAAAAGGGGGGGGGGGGGGGGGGGGCATATTTGTATGGGAGTCAAACGTGGTCAAAACAAATTTCTTACCAGCTATAGAGGGGAAAACACGTGAAACCCGTGATTTTGACACGTGATCTGGTGGGTCTTTAATAATTTCCACACCACCACCAGTTGACTGTAACAGCCAGAAACACACACACACACACACACACACACACACACACACACACACATGGACTGTCCCAATTACATTACACAACGTAGAAACACCATCGATAAACTTCCGCAAGAATACATCTTTTATTACAAACCTACTGTTCGGCAATACTTCTTTTTCCCTTCAAGACAATGTCAATATATTTGAAGCAGTTCAAGCATTCATCCTGCAAACGAAACGTTTTGAAATCTTAAGTTAAGGTGCATTCTTCAATCTCTCGTCTCATCTCTCTCGATCACTCCTCGTTCTCTCTCTCTCGGGCTCTCTCTCTCTCTCTCTCTCTCTCTCTCCTCTCTCTCTCTCTCTCTCTCTCTCCGTCTCTCTCTCTCTCTCTCTCTCTCTCTCTCTCTCCTCGCTCCTCTCTCTCTCTCCCTCTCCCTATCTCTCTCTCTCTCTCTCTCCCCCTTGCCTATGTCTCTCTTCGTCTTCTCTCTCTCTCTCTCTGCGGGGAGGGAGAGGTGGGGGGGGGGGTGGGGGGGGGGGGGCGTATATTATGAGCGTATGTATGTTAAAATGAATCTGTCCTGTAATTGATTTTGTGTGTTGGATTCTGTTCTCTCTGCAGGGGCACTTAAATTACGTGACATATTTAATAATAGATGTTTCCTGTCAAAATTGCTAATTTATTATTTTTAATTGTACCTAACAATTATACGTGTGAACGAGCGTGCGTGCGTATGTATGAATTTATATGTGCGTGCGTGCGTGCGCGCGCGCGCGCGCGCGTGTGTGTGTGTGTGTGTGTGTGTGTGTGTTGAATTACATGCGTTTGAATGTATTCATGCATTGCAATGCCCTTGACATTTTTTGTTTGTTTTTGTAACAGCCCGCCATGACATGGGCCTAAGGTCTATTCATTAAACCATTCAGTGTTCTCTCTCTCTCTCTCTTCTCGGGTCGGCCGTTCTATATCTCTCGTCTCTCTCTCTCGCTGATCTCTCTCTCTCTCCTCTCTCTCTCTCTCTCATTCTCACATTCCCTCTCTCTCTCTCCTCTCTCTCTCTCGCTCTCCATCCTCTCTCTCTCAAACACACAAACTTCTGCCTCACCTCTCTCTCTCTCTCTCCTCTCACACAACACACACACACATACACACACACACACACCGCTGGATTACCCATATTAATGAAAGCCCACATGTGTCTTCTGTATGGCAGTTTTAAGCATGCCTTTGAAAGAGAAACCTACGCAGCATGTCTCTGGAAAGGTGTGTATCGTAATTCCCTGGCTCGACTCCGGATGGGAGTGTTCCAATAGGGCATTTGCCACGTGAGGGCGACCTTGAATTTCACCGAGTTGAATTTAGAGACTTGAATTAGAAAGGTCAGCGTAACTCGGGCAGAACGAGTGCGGGCAAATTAGTAGTCTAGTATGGCTTGTACCCACGTGTCGTCATATCCGGCCACAAGGAGCGTGCCATATTATTGGGAGACCGCCATCTTAGTCAGTAACTTTGTTTAAAAAATGCCAGATCAATGCTGTTTACACACAAATCTGACTAATATGGCGACACTTCCGTTGGAAGGGTCGAGATGCGCACGCAGGTGGGGGGGAGCCATGGAAAGCGAACACACGTGGCAAATGCCCTATTGAACACTCACCGGCACCGTTTTAATGTCACAGAAAACAATCTGCTATGTCCAATATGCAAAGCTAAACCCGAAACAGAAAGTCAGTTCTTATTCGATTGCGAAGGGTGCACAGGTATTCGATTTAAAATGGCTTCCTTGCTACCTTTCCTTCACCCAGAAGTCAACAGCCCAGGGAGAGTATCACAACTGCTTAATGTTAACCCTTTCACCGCCAGCCATATTTCTGTCAACAATTTCCATTAAATTTACCTGGGTAGAGAACAAAATCTATCTGCAGTATTGGGGGATTCTTCTGTGGCATATGTAAAATAAGGTCTATCCTTACTTCCCCAAACTAAGACATTTGGTTCTATGGATAATAGACCCCAATTTGATGCTTTATAATGACATAGGTGTCAAATCACTGTAGTGCTAAAATGCTACTTTGGCGGTGAAAGGGTTAAATCTCCCGAGCATTTATTTCAACTTTCTAAGTATATCACGCAAGCTATAAGTAAAAGAACACACATTATAACAGGAAATTCAGTTGCAAAACGCATGCATGT
>CM065687.1:22666467-22681467 GCA_017654935.2 Phymorhynchus buccinoides | reverse complement strand
AGTTCTGGGCTTGTAGCTACCCCTCATCTGTCACTCTCTTTGACTCTGCCTTTTCCCTTTTGCTTACTGTCATCTACTATCTTTCTGTCTTACTGGTCCATTCTCCTGCATTTGTTTTCACGAAACACTTTCAAAAAGATTTTCCCTAGCCGAAGTCGGGACTTGCTGGGCCTAACTATTTCTTAGGAGCATAACAGCAGCATGACGCATCTGCGCTCATAATTGACAGGAAAATCTGAGCTCGAAGAAGAAGAAGAAGAAGAAGAAGAAGAAGAAGAAGAAGAAGAAGAAGAAGAAGAAGAAGAAGAAGATTACACACCTTACACACAGTAAATCCTAACACGTAATACAGTTTTGCCATAATATTTGAATACATGGGGACAAGTGCGGTTTTGTTTTCTGTTTAATGACTTTCCTTTTCAACAAACCATCTCTGTTACCTAATTTTACTTTGTAGGTTTAATTCTTAAAGGGCCACCCTGATGGATACGTTTTTGTTGCAAGAAACGCGTCGAAATCACCAGGAAAACAGCCTTTACAGAGATCACAGCACTCACTTCACTCTGGTTTCCTAGAAATCAAACCGTCAAATCGGCGATTCCTCCTTGGCGGAGGTGCTGGAAGTCAGATTCTTTCAGTGAAAGAGAAGGCACGTCACTTCTCTTTTCTAATGGCCGCCTGAGTTAGACCAAAGCGTTTGCACGAAATGTCCACAGTACAAGCCTTTTTATACAGTTTGCCAAAAGGAGTTTCGCTCACAACGAAGGAAATAGTTCCAATTCTTTTTTGTTACTGCACTACAAAAAAGAAACAGCTTCAACCACTTTCAGTGTCCTCCACTCACTCCATCCAAAAATGGCTTCTCTCTCCGGCAACTCCGCCAAGGAGGAATCGCCTGATGTGACGGCTTGATTTCTAGGAAACCAGAGCAAAGCGAGTGTTCCGATCCTTGAAAAGGCTGTCGTTCTGGTGACCTCGACGTGTTTCTTGCAAAAACCTCATCCGTCGGGGTGCCCTAATCCTTCGGTGTTCAGCGGGCTCCTTCGTTCCCTTTTTCCATTGTCGTCTGCCTTGTCCATCTCACTCGCTCTCATTGTATCACAGCATGTTTTTTTTTTTAAATTGTGTAAACGCTTAGACAAAAATAAATGCTCAAGGTTAATTGAAGGAAAGATGACCGTGTATTCCTTTTATGACTCTTATAAAAGGATTTTATAATACACGGACTTTTATGACCGTGTATGACCGTGTAAACCTATAACTCACTTTGTCGGTCGGTCGGTCGGTCTGTCTGTCTTTGTGTCTGTCGGTCCAAAATTGTCGGACATTTTGACAAAATTGTCGCACTTCAAATCGAGGCTACACTTCAAATTAATTGAGGCCGCTCTTTAAAATGATGTATTTTAAAAGCGTACAAAATAATAAACATACGTAATACAGACACTACAACAGACACGATGCGGTGCTTCTTTCGATGAGTATAAGTAGGATGCATAGTTTTAAATGTTTTCCAAAAGATATAAAAAGTTACGAAATGGTGCAGAGATAACATTCTGGTTTACAGATTAAAATTATTGAAAAGCCAGGGGAAGTGACTCATGATTGGAGTGGTAAAAATAGACCGCGTGCCACAAACTATTGCGATTTCGCGCTTGTTATGCAATAGCATTGTTTTTGTTGTTGTCTTTTTTGTCTTAACCTAGATTAAATGCGAAAAGGGGAGATTCAAAGTGAGTTGATATTAATTCTAACACTGTTTTTGTTTCTTCCTACGTCCTCTCAAAATGGCAGGACTGCTGTGCGCGTTGTCTTGGGCGGAGGTGACGTCATCGCAGGATGTGACGTCAGGAGAACAGGCGAATGGAGGGGGTGGGGGAGGTGGGGGTGGTGGTGGTGGTGGGGGAGGAGGACAACAGCAGCATCAACAGCAACACTTCCACCACCACCGTCCCCTTTGTCCGGAAGGATGGGTAGGCGTACGCGAGAGAGAGAGAGAGAGAGAGAGAGAGAGAGAGAGAGAGAGAGAGAGAGAGAGAGAGAGAGAGAGAGAGAGAGAGAGAGAGAGAGAGAGAGAGAGAGAGAGAGAGAGAGAGAGAGAGAGAGAGAGAGAGAGAGAGAGAGAGAGAGAGAGAGAGAGAGAGAGAGAGAGAGAGAGAGAGAGAGAGAGAGAGAGAGAGAGAGAGAGAGAGAGAGAGAGAGAGAGAGAGAAGAGAGAGAGAGAGAGAGAGAGAGAGAGAGAGAGAGAGAGAGAGAGAGAGAGAGAGAGAGAGAGAGAGAGAGAGAGAGAGAGAGAGAGAGAGAGAGAACACTGAACACTGAACACTGAAATATTTTAATTGCACATCGGCCATAGGCCACAATACAATGCAAGGGAGGGGTTGGGGAAGCTCGAAGCCGAGGGGTAATTTATGAAAAAGAAAACAAAAACTACATAAGGAAAATAGCTATCAAGCCATAAAGGTAACTATGCACAAACAGGCATCTGTGGTATTCGATCACTATTAGTAGTAACAATGGATGCGTGATGTAAACCTAGCTAAAGTTAATATATTTAATGCAACATAAGAACACATTTTTTTTCAATTAAGACATACATCTACAGTTTTTTTCTTTGCCTTATACTAATGGCATGAAAAACATACCGAGAAACTTTATGTCTATGAATTTCATTATATGCTTTCATAAGGATATGAAGAGGCAGATGTTCAATGTCTTTAAGAAATTTAGCCCTGAGGTCTTGATACTGAGGACATTTGAATAAGAAATGGGATTCATTTTCAATTTGATTTCTACAATGGGAGTGTGACTGATTCTGGAAGTCTTGACAAAGATTAATAAATCGAAATGTTGACATAATTATGCTGAGCTTTTTGTGTTGCTTCTTCCCCCCTCAGATCTATATGTTTTGGGGGGTCATCTTGACCTTTCTATCGTCAGGTCCGGGGCTCAACGGGCGGGCAGTCCTTCAAGGACAAGGACACGGGCCTGTGCCTGTACCTGTCCCTGCAGGCGGTGACCTGGCCCGAGGCCCGCCAGGCGTGCCGGACACTGGACAGTGCCCTGCTGTCTCTGGACACCGTGCTCAGCGTGGAGGACAGGCTCTTCCCCCAGTACCTCAAGGACAAAGGTCAGGAAAAGAACTGGTGGCTTACTAGATAAGGTAAGACGGGGCAAAAAGCCCATGGGCGGGTAAGAAGCCCATGCCAATTATCTCATGAAATGAAGCAAATGTCAGTCACATTTTGCCCATGAGACGAGTGTTAATGTTTAGCATTCGTCTCATGGTCAAATTTGACTGAACTGTGCTTTATTTCGTGAGATAATTGGCATGGGCTTCTTACCCGCCCATGGGCTTTTTACCCCGTCTTCCCTATTGATGATGAGTGTAGGCCCCTACTTCTAAAAAGAAAGTAGGGTATATTGCAATTTGTAAGATCACTTTGGGTTAAGTAACGAAATGATGCGTTTTATTCCATTTTGAAAACGAAATTGTGTTCTTCCTTGGACGTAAAATCGGATAGTAAAATCAAGTTTGAAACGTCACGTGACTGCCAGAGAAGATGGACATTGAAAGGCGCAACGTCACAAAACCACAAAGCAGTCATCAAACAGTTCAAACACGTGTTGGGCCACGGTTTCCTGCTAGACATAGCAAGACATTCGATTGAAAATGACCAGGGCACCTTGTAGGCCATGGGAGGGTCTGGGTTCCATGGATGTGAAGGCGATCTTGCACAAAATGAGCCCGATGGAGACGTGAATATTGTCATCTTGGAGGTTAGGATCTGCCGCATGTGTGGCGTTTATCAATGTCAACTTCCATTGCGTTGGTTGTAAGAGGATCTAGGGACGCCGAGAGAAAACATTAATCCTCCTGCAAATCTTCTGGACTCTATTCCAAAGCATGATAATGCATTTGCAGCGAATGCCTGGTATCAAACAATTATGGCCCAATAATCTGTCAACTGTTTAACCCTTTCGCCGCCAGACATTTTTCAGCCAAAACATACCATTAAGCTAGTCTGAGTACAGAATGTTTTTATCTGCAATATTGGGAATTCCTCTGTGACATGCATAACATTTGGCCTATCATTACCTCCCAAAATGAATAAAATAGGGTCTTTGGATAACAGGCCCTGATTTGATGCCTTTTAGCGACATGTGTCACCATTGTGGTGCATAAATGCGACATTGGCGGTGAAAGGGTTAAAGGTGTTTTGTAATTTTGAATAACACACCCACTGATGTTTACCTCCTCTGACAATCGCATGACATCTTAAAATCGACCTTTGTCTTCGATGGTACGGTCAGGAGAGGTTGCACGTTTATTTCCACATGAAATTAAACTGATGATTTTGTTATCGAACACATGGGGATGATACAAGGTCAATACTGTGATACCCCCTACTTTTGGAGTAGTATAATTATATGGTGGGAAAAGGTGCATTGTCTACACAGTTTGTCCTCGAAAGATGATATAATTTATTGACGGAAAGAAGACCAATGGATATTTTGTTTACCATTAGTGACCCAGCACCACGAAAGGGACGTTAAGTCGCTGGGCTAGTTTCTCACAAAAGCCTTGCAAAGTCAAAACTCCCATTTTTTGTCAATTTTGAGTTTGGGGGATTTTTGTATATTGAACACCTTATCTTTCATATTTATAAAAGATAATCGTTACTATGGTCTCTACGTGGTCTTGTAAGTGTTTTAAAATGAGTAGGTCAATGCATTTTCATCTGCTAGGCTAGACTGTGTTTTCTCCAAATAGACAACGCTCACCCTACTAACTTTAAATGCTCATAACTCCGGAACGAAACAAGATACAATAGTGCTTCTTGTATCATGAGAAAGAGAATCGTCCGAAGTTTTCTAATGTATAATATTCTCCGAATTGTCAGTTTGACACTTAATGTCCCTTTTGTGCTCCTGGGTGACATTTGTGATTTACCTTCTCTTGTGTAATTGTGGATGTTGTTGTTTTGTGTGTGTGTGTGTGTGTGTGTGTGTGTGTGTGTGTGTGTGTGTGTGTGTGTGTGTGTGTGTGTGTGTGTGTGTGTGTGTGTCTGTGTGTGTGTGTGCGTGTGTGCGTGCGTGTGTCTGTCTGTCTATGTGTGTGTGTGTGTGTGCGTGTGTCTGAGTGTGTGAGAGAAAGAGAGAGAGAGAGAGAGAGAGAGAGAGAGAGAGAGAGAGAGAGAGAGAGAGAGAGAGAGAGAGAGAGAGAGAGAGAGAGAAGAGAGAGAGAGAGAGAGAGAGAGAGAGAGAGAGAGAGAGAGAGAGAGAGAGAGAGAGAGAGAGAGAGAGAGAGAGAGAGAGAGAGAGAGAGAGAGAGAGAGAGAGAGAGAGTTCGCGCGCGCGTATGAGTGTCATGCAAAGGGCAACAACTCTCTATCTCTTTCCTCCTCCTCGTTATGTTGCTGCTTCTACAACAGTTACTGCTGTTTGGTTTTGTTGTTTCCAACCTCATTGCTAACAATAAACGAGCATGAAGACATTGAAGCAACATTGATGCTGTCTGCAACAGGTGTCAGCGAAGTGTGGACCGGCATGCACAAAGATGGCGGCCGACAAATCTGGGATGAACCTGGGAAAAGTATGGTCAAAGCCTACAGGGGGTAAGGAAAATCACGGTCCATGTCACTCACTAGTCACTACACCCACATATTAACCCTTTCATCGCCAAAGTCGCATTTTAGCACCACAGTGATTTAACACCTTATGTTACTAAAAAGGCGTCAAATTGGGGTCTATTATCCACAGACCCTATTGTCTTATACAACAAACAAACAACTATACGACAAGTGTAAAGTGACGTCATTGTATGCGCAAGAGACAAAACAAAACTGATCAATTTACGCATTGGACTGTAGAGAGGAAGATTTTTGTGTGTTGATCTTGTTGTGTTTTTGCTCCTTTTGTTGCCTGCTTTTTGCTCCTTTTGCTATATTTGCTGTTTGCTGTTTTCTTGTTTGTCTGTGTTGATAAAGGCGCATTCGCCCACATATCCAGTAGTTTTGTTTTGTCTTTGTGAACAAAATAACGTCACTTTACACTTGTGTAGGGGAAGACGGGGTAAAAAGCGCATGGGCGGGTAAGAAGCCCACCCCAATTATCTCATGAAATAAAGAAACTTTCAGTCAAATGTGCCCATGAGACGAATGCTAGACATTAACGCTCGTCTCATGGGCAAAATGAGACTGAAATTTGCTTCATTTCATGAGATAATTGGGGTGGGCTTCTTACCCGCCCTTGCGCTTTTTACCCCGTCTTCCCCTAGTTGTTTGTTTGTTGTATGTTCCAGTGACGTTGCAGTCTGTTTCAGCCCCCCCCCCCTCCCCCCATTGTTTTTAGTTTTGGGAAGTAAGGATATACCTTATTTTACGTACGTCACAGAAGAATTCCCTATACTGCAGATGGATTTTGTTCTCTACCCAGGTAATTGAATAATGGAGATGTTTGGCTGAAATAATTATGGCTGGCGGTGAAAGGACACCTAGGCAAGATCTCTGCTACGATTGATTTCAATTCTAGAAGTAGTATTTGATTTCCATTATAGAGTCTGTCTCTATCTCTGTATGTCTATCTATCCTCTGTCTTTGTCTCTGTCTGTATCTGTCATAGGTCTGTAACTATGTCTGTCTGTCTGTGTACCTCGTTTCTGTCTTTTGGTATAGTTTTGTTATCTCTCTAACACGTCATGCTTATCTCATGGAACATTGAACGGTAAGATATTTATTTTCATTTGGATTGTGTGTAACGTTGTGTCTGTTTGTCTCTCAGTTTTCGTTTGTGCGTATCCACAACCATTCTCGCCCGGGCCCAACCATTCTTGCTTACCAGAAATGGAAACAGAAATTGAAGAACTCTCGTCTTGCAATACCCTTGCCTGCACCTTACTCCCCCCCCCCCCCTAACCAACCACACACAAACCGGTTTTCCTGTAAATAAACCATTAACGTAAGGAGGGGGGGGGGGGGTAATATACCTTCATTTTCCCCTGTGTTCTGTATGTCTCAGATCCCAGCGCTCCTTGGGGGAGGCCAAACGAGGTTGGGGCTGGGACACCAGCAGCTTCAGCGACGCTAAGTTCACGTGCGGACTGTTCTCCCACTTCTCCGACCAGCCCCACTCCGCTGCTACACGTCGGCGACGAGACAGTGACCCTCCTAGTCAAAGCTCCGACCCTCCCAGCCAGAGCCCCGGGACCCACGGATCCAGCGACAGCCCCGGCAAAGACGACACCCATGGCGGGAACGCGCAAGGGAGGATGGGGTCCTTCAAATCGCTTCTGTCCGACCAGGGCATGAAGGCATTTGGGGACAAGAAGACCCATGGCGGCGCCGATGTGGCGAAGATGGTGGCTGGAGTCGGAAGAAGCGGCAGTGAGTCTACCCACATCCCTGCCGGAAAGTCTGACGGTCCTTCGCTAAGTGCATCAGGAGGAGGTATCGCTTTGTTGGAGAAAAAGAACGGCCCACACGCTTCAGCCCAGCACGGTGCGGGGCTCAAAGATGGCAGCACTAAAACCAACGACAGTCCTTCTGATGATAAGCACGCATTGGATAAGCCAGGGAACAACACGTCCGATGAAGACGACCACCACAACAACCACCATAACCCTCATGAACTGAACAAGCGCTCCACGCCTTCAGGGTTCGTCATGACCACCGCCAACCCCGGGCTGCTGGGCAACAACACCAAGCTGGGCCACAACTCATCACAGCTGATTGCAGCCGTCACACTGCCCACCTCCGCTACCAACCTCACCTCTGAAAACAACAACAACAGCACGGGATCTGATGGGATGAGCCAAGAGTCGAACGACACCACATCCGGCCAGAGCTCGGGCTTCAGCCAAGAACTGCTCGACTTCTTCAACACAGATCCCAAAGCCTCCTCCTCCTCCTCTTCGGCCAGTGCTGACGCACAAACTGTCCTCAATCCGAAGGTTCCTTCGGGTGACAGTCCTCCTCCTCAAGACAGCCTTTCTAAGGACGCCTCACTTAGCGGCCCATCCAGTGAAGGCGCTGCGCAGCCCTTGACCGGCCAAGAGTTATTTCAGCGGTTTGGAACCGGCGTCGATAAAAAGTTGAGTGAGTCTGGAGGCGACAGCTCAGCCGGTGATGCAGCAGGTGCTGCGAAGGAGACGGCCCCTGTTCGGACACAGGCAAACACTCGTCAGGAAGCTTCAGCAAATTTTGCTTCCACTGCTGGGAACGTGTCAACAGCATCCCAGCAGAACACTCAGTCAGAGAGTGGAAGAGCGCAAGCTTTTGAACAGTTCTTTGGTGATTTCATCGCACCCATAGAGCAGGACACTACCACCCAGACCCCTTCCACACCCTCCACCACACCAGACTCCTCTGAGGAGCTCAATGCCTCTTCTCAGGAATCTACCTCCACCACCACCTCTGCACCACCTGCCAACCAGGGCGACAGTCATGGGTTGTTTTCCGACTCTGCTTCTGGTCCCGCCTCTGACAGTACCTTCGGCAAGCGCTTCGGACCTTCCTCTACAGACACTGCTAGCGCCTCGGAAACGTCTGGGTCGTCTTCTGGCACATCCCAAAACCTGGATAGCAATTCCGCGGAAAGTACGACTACCACCACTCCGATCTCTGGCGATGTTAATCTCACGGTGGACTCCAGCGATGAGCTGTTTAAGGACAAGGATGCTCTCACGTATCCATCCAAATTTGTCACCGATGCCCCAAGTGTTACGACTACAGCTCAGCGAGCAGACAGTGGTGAATCCACAGTGCAGCCAGACAGCAAGGAAGTGACCCCCAAACCCGACAGTGGCGAGGTCACCAATACCAGTGCCACCACAACCCCCTCAGCCACGGACAGTGGCGAAGTCACCACGAGGTCCGACAGCGCAGAAGTCACGGCACAGGCCGAAATCGCTCCTGTAGATAGCCAGGAAGTCATGCCGCCGCTATTTCCATCACAAGACAGCAAAGAAGTCACAAGCTCGTCGCCTCCGGACAGCAAAGAAATCACGCCAACCCCATCGCAAGACAGCAAAGAAGTCACACCAGCGCCAGCGCCTGACAGCAAAGAAGTCACGCCAGCGCCAGCGCCTGATAGCAAAGAAGTCACACGTTTGTCGCCTCAGGACAGCAGAGAAGTCACGCCGTCGCTTTTTGCAGACAGTAAAGAAGTTACATTACCACCAGCGCAAGACAGCAAGGAAGTCGCAACATCGCCTTCTCAAGACAGCAAAGAGGTCACAGCATCATCTCTGCAGGACAGCAAAGAAGTCACAGCCTCGCCGACTCAGACCACCACGCAGGCGACATCAGCGGAAAGCAGCGAAGAACAGACGACAGCCTCAACACCTCAGAGCAGCGACACCCCCACCACCTCCACCATCCTTGCTGCACGGCAGAGAGAGTCCTCTGAAGAGCTGGATCGAGGTACCGGCGCCAGCACTACACGTGCTCTGGCCGGTGTGCCTGGTTCCAAAGAGGTGAGAGTAATAGTTCTGCTGGTACCTATTCTAAAAGTATCCAAATGGTGAGCGAGTCGAGAACTGCTATGTATCCGTACTGGCCGTATATGCCCCGAGCTATAAAAAACACGGGCTTCCAGGGTTGCTCCGGGACTGCTCTTGTGTTGGTGGGGTGGTTGGGGCCGGGCCGGGGTGTTTCTCGTTCTTCCTTTTAATAGTCATGATGTGTTCCTAAAATAACTAGAATAGGTCAGGATGTCTATCTACTCTATTAAATGTTTAGCCAGGATACTCTCTCAAAACAGGAGTCCAAACTACACCCATTACCTCCGCTAAGGAAGCTGCATTTGCTGTTGTGGGCGATTGTCTATCAACTTTGCTAAATGTACTGAAGGGGTTATGAACGGATTTTGAGGAGGTTTTTTTCTCTCGAAGGTTTGAGGTGTATACGGTTAAAAGATCAAATCCGTATAATTTTGAAAGCGTATGGATGATCGATCATCGGGATATTGGACTTCTTAATAACGTCATACCAGAGTACATTATGGAAACATTTGCGATCCAGTAGTAAAAATAAACAAAAAGACATAGAGTACCTAGAGGGGTTGCGTACCCCTCAAAATGAGGCAAACAATGACGCAAGCATAACGTGATTTCTGTACGATGTCAAGGGGGGATATGCGTGTACCAACCAACGCGCAGACCTGTGAGTACTCTATGTCGACAAAAAACCACATTCACACAACTATCAATTACCAGCTTGAACATTATAATAAAATACGGACATGTGGCAAATTCCTCATTTTCCCTCGTAAGGGAAGATAATATATTGACATAAAGAGCAACTTGTCTATGTGACGAGGTAATGGGTTAAAAGGCTAAGTCTCTAGGGAAGACTTTAGAAAATTTGCCTTTAGCCCACTTCTCTAGGGTATGGGAGATGAGCAACTTTCCCGGCCCCTTTTCATCTAATAAATTTATATTTGTGCCCGGGTTCTGGCTCGTATGGTTGTAAGAAATACAAGTGGTTGAATTGCTCTAAATGGCAGACAGAGAGAAGTAGGGTTTTACATGAAATTACAAGACTCCCACTCTCATCAGTCTGACCAAAGGGTTCAGGATTATTTGACACTTGTATTTTATTTACTCCCAAAATCTGCATAAGATTATGCAACAATAATAATAAAGCAGCTCAATGGCGCCAAAACAAAATATGGATAAAAAAACAATGAAATCCGAAAGGATTCACAAGACTTTTGTCTTTCTATAAGGTTCGCCCCATGCCGGAAGGGTTACTAATTATCTTCGGTGTCCGTAGGAAAGTTCAAATGATTGGCGCAGTCAGGTGGACTTAGCTGTTTGAAGTTCTGGGCTTGCTCGTCAGGTGAGAGTAGCTCCCAGTCGTTCCGATTACGGCTTCGCGGGATGGCACGGTTCAGGCGTGGTCTCCTCGCGGATTCTGGGTGCGGGTCGTCTTGGCGGCGATCCCGTCTTGGTGCTTGGTGGAGTCCGGGATGATCTTCCGGCCCACGATGCCCTGCTGATAATCACAGGAGAAGGTGGATGTAGATCTCTATGGCTTAGAGACAAGGGGCTTCAGTCGGCAGGGAATTAGTGAATCCCAACCGGCTTGAAGGCTTCCCTTGTACAATAGCACTACTAGTTAATAAATAAACTGAATTTCAGTTAACAAACTGAGATCAGTAAAACATAAAAGGTGATCAATCCATCATCACTCTCCATCCAACACCTGGAAAGGAAGGGTATCATAAAGTGCAAGATTGCGGCCCATAGGTTTCCTACTAAAAATAGTGCAAGATTGCGGCCCATAGGTTTCCTACTAAAAATAGACAAGGTTAGTAGGCATAAACTCCGGTTCTGGTACCAAAAGTGTTCAAGTCAAAAACACACACACACAAATAATCAGTGCACATAAATAGAATAGAATGTTTACCACTTCTTTTCTATAACATATCTATCTACTCCTTATTCATCATTGAACATAGGATCTAGATCAAAACTAGAGTCAAACAAACAACCAGTCTCAATCACCAGTCATCAATAAGACTTACTAGGTGGGCTATTCTGGCTGGGAGAGGTGTTGCTCTAGTCAGTTTCAGCGTCTTGTGTGAAAAACTTTTTCTCACTACGCCAATTATAGCCTTCACTTTCAAACAATGAAAGCCTGCTATTGGTGTATTACAGTCCACACGTCACAAGATGCTGTTCTAAATGTACCGAACAATCACGCGCCTATTACATCCTTATCACGTGCCGACATTCAAAATCCTTCTCGTGCTCGGAACGGCAAAACCATCTTCAAAGGGAGATAACCGTGGTTGTCACTTTCTTGTGATGGGTAGATAGATCTTGCTTCAAAGAGATAATTGCCTTATTCGGCGTTCTTTAGATGGTGGGTGGCAATTAACGTGGCGGCCGGACAGAGAAATGAAAAGGAGAGAGGGGGGGGGGGGGGGGGAGGGGAGAAGGGGGGTGGGGGGGTGGGGTGGGGTGTAGATAAGGATAAAAGAAAGCGGGTCGCGCGGGACACTTACGTCACAGTCTAAGTCTTTTCCCTCTTTAACAACCTTTTTGTTAAAAGTATCACAAACATGACACGAAATAGTACAGAGAAGTTATTTTTAAGACGATCAGTTACTAACATTCGCAAGTTTTACTTTTCTAACCGAGTTGTTCAATACTGGAATAATTTGTCAACTAAAATTAAGGCTGCACCTAACATAAATACATTCAAAAATCTTCTGGACAAAGACACAATGATGTCAAATGTGTATAATACTTTCGATGAATACAAAAAGAAGAAGAAAAAGTCCATTCCATATTTTTGCTAAATTTTCTAGTTTAGCTGTGGAAAGCAAGCCACCCTGAAACAAATCAAAGTCACAAACGAGAAAGGGCGTAAAAGGGCCGCGAGACCCACTTCTAGCCCTAATTACTACTACTACTGCTACTGCTACTACTACTACTACTACTACTACTACTACTGCTGCTGCTGCTGCTGCTGCTGCTACTACTACTACTACTACTACTACTACTACTACTACTACTACTACTACTACTGCTACTGCTACTACTACTACTACTACTACTGCTTAAAAAAATGTCCGTGGAAAAACATAGAATATAACATTGAGAAGCCTTTATGTGATGTTATGTCTATCTGCACAGGGCACGACCTTTGCTCAGATCAAAGGCATACTGACGTCCATAACGCCTCGACCCGATGCCGAGACCCCCTCTGCAGGCGTCAGCTGGATGTCCCTGCAGTATTGTCAACAACGTCATCAGTTTGTGTGTGCCGCCAAACCGGTCCACGATTTTACCGCCTGTAAGAACATCACTGAATGAACGAATGAATGACTGAATAAATAGATAAAATAAATAAATTAATTAATTAATGCAAAAATAAATAAATAGAATAAATAAATAGAATAAAGAAATAGAATAAAGAAATAAAGTAAAGAAATAAGTAAATAAATCAACAAAATAAATAAAACAATAAAACATAATAAAATAAAATAAATATATAAATGCCCGAAAGAGTCCCACAACTTTATAAACAAGTAATGTCCCATATGGTCTTTTTAAGAGCGGGAGGACGTAAAGCTTTAACTTTAGACCGAAAGAGTATATTACATATTTATATATTGTTAAAAATTCTGGACTTTACTGGTGTTGCACTGCCTCCGGGCATTGCCTCCAGGATCGTTCCCATCATCTTTATATCTACTAATGTCCCATATGTATGTGCCTGTTCCAGACCGGAGGACGTTAAACAGATTTTCACACTATGACTATAATAATACATAAGCAGAACCAAAAAAAAGATTATGGGACAAAGCACTGATTTGTATGCTGACTAGACAGATTATTTTATTTCGTTGTTAGACGAATTCAAGAGTATCTTGTGAATAGATGTGTTCATTATTGACAACAAAAAAGTTGCACACATTCCCAAAATTCTAATCTTGATTTTTTTTTTCATTTTGTAATACCATTATTAATTTCGTGAACTGCGTTCATGTTTTTGTATTCCCTTCTGTCGTCATGGAAGTTCAGTTTAACGTCGCGTATCGGCTTTCGCCATGTACGACGGACTGAACAAACCAACCAGGATGTAAACAAAAATTTATGTTCCTGAATCACTGTCTTAGCCAAAAGGCCGAGAAGCGATCAGAATCTGTCGTCATTTGTTTCTGTTCGGTTTATATTGTTCTTTCATTGAAATCACATGGAAAGAAAGGGCGTGGTGTTTTGCAAAGTATTTGCCTACTCCTTACCCACAATGGCCGTACCGATCTTCCAGATCGTACTAAAACACTTTCAAGAAAAGAATAGTCACTTGCACTACTTTCACTTGTCGTTATTGGGGTCCGGGTCTGCAACGAACACATTTTGCAAGAGTGAATGCCCTTGGTGGGTGGGGGAAGATGGTTCAGTACTGACCAAACAGGGGATAACTCTCGCCAATAACCCTATTTGATGCCACTAAATGGCTGCCTTTCGCAAGAATGAATGCCCTTGTCAGTACTGACCAGCAAGGGCTTCACTCTCACTGTCAAGGGCGTTAATAACCCTAGTTGCAGAGGCCTATAGCAATAACACTTGACAGGATCTTTTGGGTATTACTTAATCACCACTTAATCACCACTAAAGCTATACGTGGTAAGATTTAACGTGGTGACAGCCCTAGCATGGCCTTAGTTGTCGACGGGGCTATAATTTTAATCTTAATCTTAAACCACTAAAGCTACATTGGATCAGACTAAATCGAATACTGCTAACTCCATTATTACAGTATAAAACATAAATGTATGCACTGTTATGAATACACAGGGAATGCTTGTGTGTATGGGTTTTACTATCTTATGTTTGTTAACTGCATCATCTTCATTTAATTAAAAAATAATCTTCTGCTGCAACATGCGTGTGCATATAAGATTAGGGTTGATTTTTATTATCTTACTATGCACGACTGTTTTGCATGCTCTTTATTTTGCGTTGTTTGTCCCTTTTTTAATTTATTTTTTATTACCTTCTATAAATAAAATCCATCCATTTCAATTCAATTCAATTCTCTCTCTCTCTCTCTCTCTCTCTCTCTCTCTCTCTCTCTCTCTCTCTCTCTCTCTCTCTCTCTCTCTCTCTCTCTCTCTCTCTCTCTCTCTCTCTCTCTCTCTCTCTCTCTCTCTCTCTTCTCTCTCTCTCACTCTCTCTCTCTCTCTCTCTCTCTCTCTCTCTCTCTCTCTCTCTCTCTCTCTCTCTCTCTCTCTCTCTCTCTCTCTCTCTCTCTCTCTCTCTCTCTCTCTCTCTCTCTCCTCTCTCTCTCTCTCTCTCTCTCTCTCTCTCTCTCTCTCTCTCTCTCTTAATCACGATGTAATCTTTATTTTGGAACATAGTGAATATAATTAGAGTTAGAATCACATGGACATAATATTATACCTTCATGGTTTCAGTGACGAAATGTGGCGAGGGCTGGCTAGGCAACAGTCTGGTGTCTCGCTGTTACCGTCTGGTTTCCAAGC
>CM065687.1:22656467-22661467 GCA_017654935.2 Phymorhynchus buccinoides | reverse complement strand
ATTTGACACGGTAGTATTGTTTGGTTGTGGGGTACTTTGAATAAAGCCGCTGCTACAACTCAATTGAAACTTGAATCAGTAGATGTTTAATGCGGATCGTTTTCTGTAATATCCAAAATATATTATGTCCATCGAATAAAAGACTGAGTGAAATAATGAAGTTACGTATTCGCGGCTTTGTATTTGTTGAAAACGTTAAGCATAAAGAAAGATAGAACAAAATGAAAGCACTATTACACCGCATATGACATGTGATATTTCAATCAATATTATCTTATGATACTATAAAATATGTCTAACAGTTCGAAAAACCGAGCTAATTCGAATTGTTGGTTCTTCTTTATTTTTATCTGCTATTCAATATAATTTTAGTATCATTATCTTATTGAAATAAATTACACTACGATTCTTTTCTCAATATTCTCGTTAACAATGTCCAGAGGTCAATGTGCTGGACGACTACAGCCCGGGAATGACCAAGCCGTCCATGATCATGAACATGTCGTCGTGGAACACCCAGCCCCTGGTGTGTCCGGTGAGACCACTGGACCCCCAGGACATCGTCATCTGGTTCAAGGATGGCCAGCCCGTCCCCTCAGACTCCGATGACACCACCGTGCCCCGCTCTACCAACTCCCGTGAGTACGCTGTGGGAAGTATCGTGATGATTTCACACAACTTCAAAGTTAGTTAGTTAGTTAGTTAGTTAGTCCATTATAGTCCCGTCGACAGCTGTGGTTATTTCAGGACTGTCACCGCGTAATGTTCGACCACGTATAGCAAAACACACATCAACGATTCTTAACCCTTTCTCTGCCAGCTATATTTCAGCCAAAAATGTCCATTGGATTTACCTGGATAGAGAACAAAATCCATCTGCAGTATTGGGGATTCTTCTGTGACATATAAAATAAGGTCTATCCTTACTTCCCAAAACTAAGACAATAGGGTCTTTGGATAATAGACCCCAATTTAGACGCCTTTTAGTGACATAGGTGTTGAATCACTGTGGTGCTAAAATGCGACTTTGGCGGTGAAAGTGTTAACAACGTCCAAAAACCTGAAAACAACCAACAAAAAAATAAACAGTACTATTCACGACATGGCATCTCCATCATTGTACCCTATAGCTCATAATTTCACATAGTGCTGGAAACGTTGAGCCACTCTACTCTACTTATCGGATCCAGGTTTTTAAGAAAACAGTAAAAAAGGATAACAAAAACATCCTACTTAAAAAGAAGGCCATACATTTATTATAGGCAAATATGCACTGCAGAATGGGCAACATGTGCCCACTCAAGTGCGTAAGGTCTCACGCATGAAAGCCAGTGAACAATAACAAAACAAGCGCGGATTCGCAATCGTTTGTGGCGTGCGACAATTTTGGACCGACGGACAGACCGACAGACTGACAGACCGACAAAGTGAGTTATAGGTTTGTGGCTTGTGCCACAAACAAAAAACCCACTGGCATGTCATACACTGTAAATGAGGATTGAGGGAATGAAAAATGGGGATGAGAGTGTTGCTGTTCTTTTGAAACGTTATTTGTTTGTTCTTAGCTGAACGCAAACTTTAAGTTACGCTCCTTTGCGTTCAGCTAAGAACAACAAGAAAGAACGGGTTCAAAAGAACAGCGACTTCAAAGAAACTCTAGGTGAACGCAAAGAACATTAATTCTGGAGATCGAGTATATCTTATTGGCAAATGTATGTAAATGCATGATAGTGTGCACGCGTAAGGAAGTGCATTTTTGTTGTTTTTTGTTTTCAGTTTTGGTTGTTCGGTTGTGTGTGTGTGTGTGTGTGTGTGTGTGTGTGTGTGTGTGTGTGTGTGTGTGTGTGTGTGTGTGTGTGTGTGTGTGTGTGTGTGTGTGTGTGTGTGTGTGTGTGTGTGTGTGTGTGTGTTCGTTCTTTAGTTTAACGTCTATTCACCCGCAAGTGATATTAGACACACACACACACAAATTGTTTTTTATAAAAAAATAAAATAAAATAAAAAGTATTGAAGTGAGAGTGTGTGTGAGTGCGTGGATGGTATTATTATTATGTGTTTTCCCTACACATCTATTCATACAAATCTAACTGAGTGCATATAAAAATTACATTAACAGATATATAAGATGGGAGGAAGTGGGGGACATACAGTAACATTTCAAACTGACTTATGTAACATGAAGAGTTAAACAAGTGTGTCTTAATTTATAAATGGCTAACAACAAAAATATAATAACACAATTTAAACCAACAATTAATTAGTAACTCAAAGAAAAATACCAACAGGACTTATGTGCAGGATTTCTGAAAAACGTTTAAGGAGATTAAAGTTGTTTAATATTTTTTCAATGGTTAAAGGCGTTTGATGGTTCAGCAATTCACCATCAGTTTTGTTGATTTGTTCTTTAATTCTAGGACAATATAGGAGCAAATGATTTATAGATATTTGATTTCCACATATACAGTTAACATCTTTAGAAAATTTTGTTTTAAAAGCATTTAAACGAAGTTTAAGCATCAAAGATACGATTTGTCTTAAACTTTGTGTGTGTGTGTGTGTATGTGTGTGTGTGTGTGTGTGTGTGTGTGTGTGTGTGTGTGTGTGTGTGTGTGTGTGTGTGTGTGTGTGTGTGTGTGTGTGTGTGTGTGTGTGTGTGTGTGTGTGTGTGTGTGTGTGTGTGTGTGTGTGTGTGTGTACGTGTGTGTGTGTGTGTGTGTGTGCATGTGTGTGTGTGTTGCGTCCGTGGTCTAATCTCCAAACTTTAGCGTTGGTATTTTCTCGGGAAATAGAAGACATTGTTCAAACTGTGCACACACATAGATGTCTATGCAAACTTTCAAACAATAATGATTTGAAAATTTAAATACCTAAAACAACACTGTAAACAGAATAAGAAACAGATAACATTTTTGATCAGTGGGTTAGAGAGTATTCAACAGGCAACGTGAGTTAAGAAACACATCAACACTGAAACCTCGATAACTCATTGGTAGAGCGTCTGTCTGTCATGCCAATGGTTCCGGGTACGATTCTCGGCACATTATTATTATTTGTTTAGTTGTATCCATTAACGATAGTTTCATTTTTACATTAAACAAATATTTTATATCTTGTACTTTAGACACCCCCCCCCCCCCCTCAATCTTTGTTTGTTGTTTTCCCACATGTTCCTGTTCGAGTGAGCCTTGAAGGCTTTGCCTCTTTTAGTGCCTTGTTTGGTTGGGTTTTTTTTAAAGGAAAATATTCTGAGCTGCATTTCAACACCTACATTCTGCTTGCACATCGTGACACGCCAGGGAGTGACATTGGGAGGAAACAAATCACTACATTTTCCATGTTTGTTCCCGTTCCTTTATCAGGAAACCCGTCAGTGCTGCACCTCAACACTCGCCTCTTGCAGCGTCTGGGGGTGACGCAGCGACGTCTGCAGCAGCCAGCCATGCTGCAGGGAATCTACTGGTGTCGGGTGTGGAGACAGCATCCTCTGCGGTCCGTCACCTCCGACCCCGTGTATGTGCGATTCCAAGGTCAGCCAATATGATAGTATTACTAAGCATCCTGTGACGTTGAAGTGAATAATTGGGATTGTTTAGTTTTGGATTCTTTGTTTTTTGAACGCCATTTTTTTCCATCGTTATCCTCCTCCTCCTCCTCCTCTTCCTCGTCGTCGTCGTCGTCTCTTCTTTATCATCAGGATCATCATCATAATCTTAATCATCACGTCGTTATTCCCTCCGCTTTATCATCATCGTCGTAGTCGTCCTCATCATCGTCATCATCATCATCATCATCATCATCATCATCATCATCATCATCATCATCATAACCACCTCCATCGTTATCATAATCATCATCATTATCATTGTCGTCAAAATGTTACGAACTTGGTTATTCCAATGTACGAGGAGCTAAATGAGTTCAGTAGCTTTGTTTGTTGCAATATCTCAGCTCTTAGTCGCCTGACCAACAACAATATTTCAGACTCCATAGCATCATCATCATCGTTATCATCGGCCTCATTTTCCATCAATCATAAAATTAAAAAATGTCTCAAATTCTGTGGCAAATTCTGTGGCTTTGCATGCCCTGCTCTCATGGTGACCTCAGTTTCGGTTTCCAATCCAGTCTATGCCTTGGTGCGTTTGGGTCAAAGTCATGGGGATCAGTGTGTTCTGGGGAGCTGTCGGTGGACGGTCGTGGTGGCGCCCTCGGAGGAGGACCTCACTCACACTGGCTCCGCGACTAAGATAATAGTGTCGTCAGTAGGGGGCTTAGTAGGTGGTGTCCTGAACAGGCTCCACTGAACTCCACCGAAGTGACTCAGCAGAAGTGCAGTGTCTCCTCGGTTGGTTGCCTCCTGACGGCATAACATAGATTCGCTCCCCTTGGACTGCTGGTCTCGGATTCTGCGACTTGAACAAACCGGGGTGTAGCTGCGAATTGGGATTCGGAATGAGCGGCGTGGGAGCAACGCCACTGTACGGCCCAGAAGATGGGACAGCAACAACAAAAACAACAACAACAAAAACCAACAATATTTCAGACGTTGGTGTTTCTACAAGGGTTCGTCTGGACCAGCCACATTTCTCTGGCGGAGGCGTCTTTCTTCAAGAGATCAGCATCGCCTATTCCATCACTTTTGTCCTTAACGGTTATTTTTCTTATAATTTCAGACGTGGTGACCCTACAAGGGTTCATCCGGACCAGCCACATCTCCCTGGCGGAGGCGTCGTTCTTCAAGGGATCAGCACCACCAATTCCATCACAAACCAAAGGCTTTATCCAAACTTTTGTCCTCAACTTTTTATCTTTCGCACCCGTTTCAGACGTGGTGACTCTACAAGGGTTCATCCGGACCAGCCACATTTCTCTGGCGGAGGCGTCGTTTTCCACTCCTCCTCCTCCTCCTCCTCCTCTCCCTCCTTCTCAATAACAAAATTCGCAGATTTCAAAAGTTAAACGTTTCTTTTTTCTTGTTACGTGTTTCGGACGTGGTGACT
>CM065687.1:22643967-22651467 GCA_017654935.2 Phymorhynchus buccinoides | reverse complement strand
CCGAATCGCTTCAAATTTTGTGTGGTGGTGTGTCACCACAAGAGGAAGGCACCCGCGCATAAATTATCACCATCCTGACCTTGACCTTGTTTTTATAGTCTGTTTACCAATGTGTAATTTGTCTAAAGGCCGCGGAAAACTATTTCATGTCTTGATGGTTTTACTGCGATCACTACCTCCGCCAAGGAAGCTCTGGTTCTTCAGTGTGTGTATTTGTCTGATTTTTAGTTCAAAATTGCCATTTTCTCTGGAAACAGCATCAAGCTATGAACAGATTTCAATTAAATATGTTGGAGGGTTAACGATTTTGGAAGATATCACAATTGTCGTTTTGGGTAAAGGGCTTCCTACAAGTTATATGTTAGGCCTATATAATATCACCTTTTGTTAGTTTGCAGGATTTCAAAAACAAAATCACGTCATGGGCATACCTTTCACGCCTTAATAGCTTAGCTACAGTCCCGACTCCCAACAGTTGGTGATTTGGTATATTAGTGTGAGGTGATACACAGGATGTATATTAAGTAACTATAACCTTTCATTTGGAGACTGCTTGGCTGTGCACAGCTGTTTCGGGAGGAACATTTAGTTTATCTATATTTTCATAAGTTTTTTCAAGCAAACTTTAATTAACTATAAGTAACTTTTCATAAATAACAGTCGAGAATATGTTGTAGTATGTGCCTAGATTACTTATAGTCAGTGGATATTGCTAGATTTTCACTCATAGGCAATCTTATTTATGTTTCTGATACTAAGTATATTATTTCTACTAAATATGTTGATTGATACTGCTCAACAAAAAAAGTTTTTACCATAAATCTGAGGGAAGAAATATATTTGAAATACTATGTAGAGCATACAGCCAAAATATCTTTACCGACAATAGCTTGGTACAGTTTTTATCTAAGATTTCTAGATTCAGGCTTTTAACTAAATAGCTTGATTTTGTGTGGGACGGAACAGCTGTGTGTGAAGAGGGGAAGTATTGTTGTGTTTTCTATGTCGTTTGGCCAAGAAATTTCTGTTGAAATATTACATGTTCTGTTTTGTCTCGTCAATAAACTAACGTCACTCGTAGCACTTGTCGTGTATTTGTTTGTGTGCTACTATAGCCTTTCACATCACACCACTGGGTCAGTGGAGGATTTCAAGACCCTCTTCCAACAGACCCAAAATCTGAAATAGACGAAGAAACTCTTCCCATTCCCACCCTGCCCTCTCCGGCCACGTTTCTCCTGTCCTGCTCTACTGCCTGCCTTACAAACCAAACTTAGGGTTAAATGAGGTTGCTGCTGGACGTGGCATCATGTTGGTGACCCGCTCAACGGGGCCCTAGCTGGCCAGGTCACTCAAGTTAGAATAGGTTTTCCTTTTGTATAAATAATGCCACAAGGTGATGCTTTCGACTAAACTCAAGGTCAAGACAACATTGAAATTCAAGGTCAAGACAACATTCAAGACAAGCATTCAAATTCAAGGTCAAGACAACATTCAAATTCAAGGTCAAGACAACATTCAAATTCAAGGTCAAGACAAGCATTCAAATCCAAGGTCAAGACAACATTCAAATTCAAGGTCAAGACAAGCATTCAAATTCAAGGTCAAGACAACATTCAAATTCAAGGTCAAGACAAGCATTCAAATTCAAGGTCAAGACAACACTCAAATTCAAGGTCAAGACAACATTCAAATTCAAGGTCAAGACAACATTCAAATTCAAGGTCAAGACAACATTCAAATTCAAGGTCAAGACAACACTCAAATTCAGGGTCAAGACAACATTCAAATTCAAGGTCAAGACAACACTCAAATTCAAGGTCAAGACAACATTCAAATTCAAGGCCAAGGCAACAACAAACGGCTTCAATGTCATCTCCAACGCCTGTCTCCCTTTCCAGACGGCATGTTCACGGGTTACGCGGTCTGCAGCGGGGACCTGATGTCCGGCGCCTACTGGTCGCACTGGTCAGTGGACATGACCTGCTTCGACGGGGCCGACCCCAGCACGGACTCCGCGGACACACCCCAGCACGGCCAGCACCAGCAGCACCAGCACGGACACAAGGACAACGGTCGTGGAGGGACCCCCAAGATCAACCCCGAGGACGTGGTGGACACTGGCCGGGGCTTCATCGTCCCTTCCAAGCCCAACGCTGACCTGCTGGACATTGACGAGGTTAGTGGGTGGATGGGAGGGCTTGGTGGATGGGTGTTTTTTTGGATGGATGGATGGATGGGTTGGGTGGATGGATGTTAAGGGATATACGGATGGGTTGAGTGGATGGATGGGTTGAGTAGATGTATGTTAAGGGATATATGGATGGGTTGAGTGGATGGATGTTAAGGGATATATGGATGGGTTGAGTGGATGGATGTTAAGGGATATAGTGAGTTGGGTGGATGGATGTTAAGGGATATAGTGGATGGGTTGAGTGGATGGATGTTAAGGGATATAGTGGATGGGTTGGGTGGATGGATGTTAAGGGATATATGGATGGGGTGAGTGGATGGATGTTAAGGGAGATATGGATGGGTTGAGTGGATGGATATTAAGGGATATATGGATTGTTGGGTGGATGGATGTTAAGGGATATATGGATGGGTTGAGTGGATGGATGTTAAGGGATATATGGATGGGTTGGGTGGATGGATGTTAAGGGATATATGGATACATTGATATTTGGATGGATCGGGTGGGTTGACCGATGAATGGGTGGATGAATTTGACGGATGGGTGTTTGCAGACAGATGGATTAATAAATCGAGTGGATGACTAGGCCTAAGGTAGGAGGATGGATTCCATATCATCAACTGAAAGATCTTCAGACTAATCTTTCTTGAATATGTAAAAAGGCAACAAACTCTGTGTGTGTGTGTGTGTGTGTGTGTGTGTGTGTGTGTGTGTGTGTGTGTGTGTGTGTGTGTGTGCGTGTGCGTGCGTGTGCGTGTGCGTGTGCGTGCGTGTGCGTGTGTGCGCGCGCGCGCGCGCGCGCGCGCGTGTGTGTACATGCGGTCTTTGCGTGTTTATGCGCGCGTGAGCTCGTGCATGCATATAATATGTCAACGTCTAATTCCAGGTGCACATAGAGCAAGAGAACGTGGAGGATGTGACGGACCGGCTGGAAGACATCCTGAACACCTCCGTGGAGCTGACCGACACTGACGTGGAGATTGTGGCCGACGTCATCGACCGAGTGGCTATGGTGCCCATACTGCCTCAAGACGTGAGCAACCTCACTCATGGAGTTTCAGACTTCTCGGGTTCTTTACAACTCTGTCTCTGTTGTATCTCTTTCTTGCACTGATGGTGCCCATACTGCCTCAAGACGTGAGCAACCTCACTCATGCATGAAACTTCAGGCTTCTAGGATTCTTTACATTCTGTCTCCTCTGTATCTCTGTCTTGCACTGATGGTGGTCATACTGTCTGAAGACGTTAGAAACCTCACTCATGCATACAATTCAGGTTTCTAGGATTCTTTACATTCTGTCTCCTGTGTACCTCTTTCTTGCATTGATGGTTCCAATACTGTCTCAAGGCGTGAGCAATCTCACTCATGCATGGAACTTCAGACTTCTAGGATTCTTTACATTCTGTCTCCTCTGTATCTCTTTCTAGCACTGATGTGCCCATACTACCTCAAGACGTGAGGAACCTCACTCATGGAGTTTCAGACTTCTCGAATTATGTACATTCTGTCTCTTTTGTAGCTATTTCTTGCACTGATGGTGACAATACTGCCTCATGGCGTGAGCAACCTCACTCATGCATGAAACGTTCAGACTTCTGGATTCTTCACATTCTGTCTGTTCTGTACATCTTTATTGCATTGAGCACCCGGCAGGTGGCTCTGAATAGTTGTGTGCCTTTAAAAGACAACTTTGTTGTGTATTTACTCAATTGTTTTTCGTCACAAATGCTTGATTTTGGGGGTGCACATGCTCGAATCTTGCATTGACAAAGTCATAACATTTCAGCAAGATTCAATGAACAGTTTTGAAAATATGAAGCAAAATGTAAATTTATGGGTGCAAGCACACCCACGGGGTACGGGAAGGGTTAAAGGACGGAGAGTTGACAATGACAAATGACAACAAATAAAAAAGGAATGTGCCAATGACCGGGACCCACCTGCTCTGCAAACACGAGAGCAGCCCTTTACCAACCTTAGAAATCCTGTGATATGTTCCATAGGATGGTGAACGCATAGCTTACACGGGGCATCCCATTAAATGCACGGGTACATAGCTTCTCTCGACTAGTCTATCTATGTTGATTTGACATTGTGTCTCCAATACTATCCATTTGCATCTCCATTTCCATAAGACACAAATTGTTATGAGGGTTATACTATGCTAGAAAGCTATAGGGCCTCTCATTCTTTTCGGGTGGGATCCAGAAGGTAGGTTACACTTGTGGCCATGGTGCCCATTCTGCCTCCAGACGTGAGACACCTGCCTGAGCTGTTTCGGACCTCTTTGTTTCCACGTATTCTGTCTGACTTTAACTTCCATAAAACACAGCTGGTTTATGGTTCCGAAGGTCGAAATACGCGTTGTTAGTTTTTCACTCTTTCCCCATGGCAACACAGACATACTCTAGTAATGATATTACTTACCTATCACCGTGTTTCCAAGGTTGAAAGAGTGAAAACTAACGACGTGTATTTCGTTCTTAAAGGAGTTGTGTGCTCTGTTCATTGAGGGTGGGGATAGAAAATGGAATGGATGAGGTGGGGTTATTTTGGAGCACCTTCATTATGTTTATAGTGATTATTGTCCTTCTAAAATCGTTGGCATATAGTTCATCCGTAAGCATCAGCATCATCAGCATCATCAGCATCATCAGCATCAGCATCAACATCATCATCATCATCACCATCATCATCATCATCATCATCACCATCATCATCATCATCATCATCATCATCATCATCATCATCATCATCATCATCATCATCATCATGTGACAATTGCAATTTCCACTTCAGATGAAACATGACTGACTGATATTTTGTTCCCGTTGGCAGGTGGGACTGACACTGCTGAAGACTGTGAACCGAGTACTAGACAGCCCACTGGAGACCCTGCAAGTGGCCCAGCGCAGATCACAGGCCTCCACGAGGTACATTGGTTGTATGTCTTTGTCATTCCCAGTCCTAATGTGCGAGACAGCCCACTGGAGACCCTGCAAGTGGCCCAGCGCAGATCACAGGCCTCCACGAGGTACATTGGTTGTATGTCTTTGTCATTCCCAGTCCTAATGTGCGAGACAGCCCAGTGGAGACCCTGCAAGTGGCCCAACGCAGATCACAGGCCTCTACAAGGTACGCTGATTGTATTTCTGTGTCATCCCCAGTCATAATGTGCGAGTCCAATGATGGCCTAAATGTGTCGTAGGAGAGAGAGAGAGAGGGAGTGTGTGAGTGATGAGAAATATGCCAGAAGTGTGTGTGTGTGTGGGATGAGTAAGGGAGAGACAAACAGACAGAGAACTCAGAAAGTAAAGAACTCTCTTCTTCCCTAGCTTGTCATTTTGCTGTTAGAGAACAGAAACTCTCATCATTCTGTGCTGACCTTTCCCTTCACCCATTCATTTATTTTGGTGTTTTTCTCTCTCAAATCAACACTACACAGAATCCTGCAAGACTTGGACAAGTTCAGCGAGAAGCTGCACTTCGACCACAAGGGGCACGTGCGCTTCGTCACGCCCAACGTGGCCATGGAGGTGTGGGACACGCGCACGGCCCGTGAGACCGTGATCGGGCTGGCGGTCATGGTGGGGAAGACCGCAGACTCCGCTCTGACGGACACCCGCATCGTGACTCTCAGCAACCGCACGTGGGCTGATGTTCACCTGGGAGAGCTGGACGTGGCTATCGAGTTGCCGGATCAGCTGGTGTCTGGAGGTGCGTTGGTTTAGTTTATTCATGATGATGGAGTTTGGGACGTTTGATTACTTTTACTTGTATGGTTTCCCGTTTTCTTCTAGCCGTTGCATCGATTTTTCCCCTGGTGTTTTCTTCTTTTACATTTTTTCCTCATCCAAATCACCGTTGTTGCTATGTCTTGTTATGCTTTTTTTTCTCTTTCAATTCCTCTTGTTCGTGTCCCTGTTCTTCCTCTAATTCTTGTTGTTGTCATTATCGTTCTTCTTCTTGATATTCTTCTTGATCTTCGTCCTCTCCTTCCTTCTCTTTCTAGTCCTCCTTCTCCGCCTATTCTTCTTTTTCTCGTTTGTATTCTTGGTTTTGTTTGTTAGTTGTTTTTGCTCTCTCTTTTCTACTGGTTTGTTCCATTCTTGTTGATTTTAAAACTCTCACGCAGAAGGCGTAGGCAACGGGAAACTGTCCATGGCCATATACCGGAAGCCGGGGCTCTTCCTGTCTTCCCTGGCAGCAAAGAGCGAGTCAGGGGACGTGACTGTGCCAGATCTGAACAGCGTCATTATCTCCGCCACCCTTGCCTCCACCACCGTCAGAGACCTCAAAGACAGCGTCAAGCTCTTCTTCAGGCCGCACAAGGTGTGTCAGTAGGTTTAGGGATAGTTCCAGGCTAGGACAAAATGCATTCGTAGCGTTGCTCGCTTCCGTGTATCTGTTTGCCAACAGACGAGTTTCGGAGAAAAAAAATAGGGGAGAGCACTTCGTGAAAATTAGAGTTGCTTACCTCCATTACTCGGTCAAATACCATAGCAACGATGCAACAATGTTGTCGAAGCTTCAAACCGCAGGATGCGAGTCAGCGACTTGCAAACATTGTTTTTGCAGAAAAATTAGGGGTGGCCAGTGGCCACAAACATAAAAATTGCAAAATGTGACGTAAAAATATAAATGACATGTAATTTTAGATTGACGCACTGTGTTCTAAGTGCTGTAGGTCTGCTCAAACACACGAGTCGATAGGCTACGAGAGCTGATGGTAGAGTGACTTCCCTTGTTTGACCGATTGAATTAGGCAAGATCACTCCCACACACCATGCAATTACTCCCCTGAATTATGTCCGAACAATTCCTATTGCTGCGTTGATGATGACGATGATGACGATGATGGTGATGATGGTGATGACAGCGATGCTAATGGCAACAATGATGATAATGACAACGATGATGAAGATGATTTTGATGATGATAATGACAATGATGATGAATAACAATAATGGTGATGATGATGATGCTGATTTCATTGACGACGACAACGATGATGTTGATGATGATGACGACCGCGATGATGATGACGATGATGATGATGATGATGATGATGATGATGATGACGATGCCGACGATGATGATGAAGATGATAAACACGCTGATCAAGATATGATGAAGTGGATTATGATGATGATGACTACGCTGATTTCAATGATGACGACAACGGTGATGTTAACGACGACGACGACGACGACGACGACGACTGCTGCCGCGGTGTTGATGCTAAACGCGCGGATCAACATGAGGTATATTCCTATCCCGCTACTGTTTGTGGCTTCAGGCTGCA
>CM065687.1:22627471-22643467 GCA_017654935.2 Phymorhynchus buccinoides | reverse complement strand
CTTGGTTGTTTGGGTCCTGTAATAGGAGAGTGAGAGTAGTCAGTGGAACAAGTGTGTGTTTTGTGCAACGGCGTTGTTTTATGCTGGCCAATTTTCCGGCAAGATGCCGGGTGCTCGGTTTTTTTGCATCCTTTTTAGAAGAGAGGTATTTCGTGAAGGAGCTGACGCGCGTTGTTTTTGGTTTTCATGTGTCCGTGTACACGGGCGGTGGGTGTACCGGGTGTGGGCAGGAGGAACTGGGTCTTCAGGGCTTGTGAGTTGACCAGTGACTCTGACATGCACCAAGTTGTGACCAGCACCGAAATGGCCCCTCCTTGACTGTGGGATTGTCAGTGTGTGTGTGTGGTGTTGTGTGTGTGTGGTGCCTTGTGCGTGCGTGGTTGTGTGTGTGTGTGTGTGTGTCTCTCGTCTGCTTTGTGTGTGTGTGTGTCTGTGCGTGTGTGTGTGTGGTGTTGTGTTGTTTGGGTGTGTGTGTGTGTGGTTGTGTGTGTCTGTGTGTCTGTTCTCTGTGTTATCCTGTGTGTGTATATGTGTGTATGTGTGTGTGTGTGTGTGCAGTGTGTGTGCCTGTGTGTGTTGGTGGCGAGTGGGTGTGCGTAAAGTGTATGGTGTGTGGGAGCTTGTGTGTGGGTGGTGCGTGGTGCGTGTGGGTGGTGTGTGGGCTGGTGTGTGTTGATGGGGGGTGGTGGCGTGAGAGTAGGGAGAGGATAGAGCAGAGAGAGAGAGAGACAGAGAAAGAGACTAGAGAAGAGAGGAGAGATGAGAGAAAGAATTGAATTGAATTGATTGGAATTGAATTGAACCTTTATTTTACAACGGTAAAAGTATTGGCATACAGTAGCCATTTTTCATACTTGCCGTTAACATACACAAACAAATACATCAAACGTTAAAGCGAACTGATACTAATAAATTAAAAAATATAGTCTTAAAAGACACATAATCATTATGAAGGTACGTTAATAAACAGATAAACACACAACAATGAAGCATAATCAGAGAGAGAGAGAGAGAGAGAGATGAGAGAGAGAGAGAGAGAGATTTGCTTGAGAGAGATCAAGTGTTTAGTGTTTAAACAATTGAGTTGTGTGAGGAGTTGCGCTTTTCTTACCATGTTCTGATGTGCATGCTTCGATTCTAGTGTTGGCATCATCGGCATTATCATGACCTGCATCGCTATAATATTTATGGTCTTAATCATCATCATCATCATCATTATCATAATCATAATCACCATTATCATCATCGTCGTTCGTCGTCGTCAAATGTTGTCGTCATCATCGTCGTCAGATCATCTTCGCCTCAGGCAGCCAGCTTCATCAGGCTGAAGATTCTGCTGCACTTTGGGGTGTAGTAAGAAGACAACAAAATTAGAAAGCTGAGGAGATAGAAGTAGCCTAATGGAAAAGGAAAGTAAACATAAAATAAAACCTAGTGTGGATCTGCAGGATTTTGATTTTTTTTATAAAGTGGACCATAGCCTTTATTTCGTAGTATCTGGTCAAGACCAATCCGGCTACCGTAGCGGTCCCCGGGGGGTTGAACCCCGACCGGCACAGCTCCTGCCTTTCATTTACCACTACTTTGATCTATGACCCCTAACTCCTTGGTTTCAGTTGCAGTGGGGGTGTTTGTGGAGACCTCTTTGTCGTCGTCGTCGTCGTCGTCATCATCTTCTTGTCATCGTGACATTGTAGCATACTTCGTCGTCTTTGTCGTAATCACTATTTGTTTCTTTATTGTCTTTGTCGTTGTCATAAAAAGATTGCTTTCATCGTAAGTTGAAGTCGACACAGTCATCGTCGTTGTCATTGTCATTCTCCTCCGCTATCATCATAACTACCAGTAGCACTGTTACATATCTTACTGTCGTCATTGTCGCCGTCATTATCATCATCACCACCATCATCTTCTTTTTCTTCTTCTTCAGCAGCAGCAGCCAGCAGCAATAGTAGTAGCTGCAGCATCATCGTCATTATCATTTTCATTGTTGTCGTCGTTGTCGTCATCTTCTTCCTCCTCCTTCAACTCCTCTTCCTCGTCATCATCATTATCATCAACAACATGATTGTCATCGTCGTCATCATGACCATCATTATAATAATTATTGTATTATGGTTTACACAAATGTATTCATAAACAATCCTGTAACAAAGCAGCATCAACATGAAGGACGCAGAGCACAGCAAGCTTAGAGGGTATACCAGGTGCTCAAAACATTTAGATGACATAGTATTGGGTGTAACGGGTAAGATAAGTACACGGGAACTATGAGCAAAAATGAAAAGATAAGATAAGTACACGGGAACTATGGGCAAAGATGAAAAGATAAGAAAAGTACACGGGAACTATGAGCAAACATGAAAAGATAAGAAAAGCCTGACAACATTATGGACACTAGGTAAAACGAAAGAATAATTATTGTATTACCCTCCCCATTCTCGTCATCGTCATCATCGTAGCCATCATCTTGATCTTCCCCCTCCTTCTCTTCTTCATCATCATCACCAGCAGCAGCAGCATCGTCATCAGCAGCAGCATCATTACCACCATCACCGAGGCCAATCCTCTGTGTGCAGAGTGTCTTGACGGCTACTACCAGAGGACCCGCGTCGGCTGTTCCCTGTGTACCTGGGTCTGTCTGAACGGGACGTTCTGCGACAAAACCATGGGCTACTGTCCAGTCTGTCCCCCTGGAAAACAGGGGCGTCAATGTTACATTGGTGAGCGAAGTTGGACAACGATTTTACAGAACTATCCCCCACCTGAAACCTATTTTTATAATTAAAAAAACCCACTTTCCCTATCGCGGCCTTGTTTGTGTTATGTCAGTGTAACTATTGTAAATTCGTATACTCAACTCGATTGCGATTATTTTGAATCAGTGGGAGAATTGGAAAAATATTTCTTTGATCATGAATCAAAAATAATAAACATCTTTGTATCTCTGCGTTTGTTCGTCATAATGTGGGTGCACGTGTGTTTTGTGTGTGTGTGTTGGTGTGTGTGTGTGTGTGTGTGTGTGTGTGTGTGTGTGTGTGTGTCCATGCGCGCACACGTACGTGTGTTTGTGTGCGGGCGGGCGCGTGTGTGTATGTCTCTCTCTGTGTTTGTAGGTATGTGTGTGTGTGTGTCTTTGCAAGGGTGCAATCTTGTGTGTGTGTGTGTGTGTGTGTGTGTGTGTGTGTGTGTGTGCTGCGTGTGCGTGTGCGTGTGTGTGTGTGCGTGCGTGCGTGCGTGTGTGTGCATTGTTATGTGCGTATCCCACGGCTGTGACTCAGACACAAACGGTCAGAACTGCAGCTGGACACGAGTGAGGGCATCACACGTGTATCTCTGGCAGTGGGTGCACATACAGCAAAACTACGTGTTGCCTGTGTGTCTGTATCGGCAGACTTGTGACAAATGTACGTACGGTCAGAACTGCAGTTGGACACGACACACTTACTGTGTATGTCTGTGTGGGCTGACTGTGACGTGGGCAGGTACGTTCAGAACTGTAGCCCAACAGGACTTGGTAGATGACACATGTGTTTCTAGCCGTCCATAAGTGCTCTGTGTATGTCTGTGTGGGCTGACTGTGACGTGGGCAGGTACGTTAAGAACTGTAGCCCAACAGGACTTGGTAGATCACACATGTGTTTCTAGCCGCCCATAAGTGCTCTGTATGCGTCTTCCGCAGACTGTGCCAGAGATACGTACAGTCAGAACTGCAGCCAGCAGTGTGTTCATAAAGTGCTCATAAAGTTATCTCTGTGTGTCGATGTCCGCAGACTGTGCCAGAGGTACGTACGGTCAGAACTGCAGCCAGCAGTGTGGCATGTGCCAGCGGAACACCTGTGACCCAAAGGAAGGCACCTGCGACAGATGTCGGCCAGGGAGGCAGCTACCGCTCTGTCAGACAGGTGCGCATGATAATAATAATACCTTCGGTTCAAACATAGCGTGATTGATAGGTGTGCATAGCCAATATTATGCTTACCACTGTTGCAGGAAAGTGAGCATGAGATTATTCTGGTTCACACAAAGCTTCGGTTGTGACTTTATTTTGTTGTTGTTGTTTTTTGTAACAATAGTTAGGCTGTGTCAGCAAAGTGAAAATAAGCCCCCCCACCGCCACCCCCTAAAGCATGGCGTGTGCGACAGGCATGAGCCAAGCTGGCAGTTACCACTGTGTCGGCAAAAAGAGAAGAAAGACTCATTTGCCTTAAAGGGACACTCTGATGGATGAGTGTGTGCAAGAAAGACGTCGATATCACAAGAAAGACAACCTTTCCAAGGATCAGAACGCTCACTTTACTCTGATGGCCTTGAAATAAAACTGTCAAAACGGCGATTCCTGCTTGGCGGAGTGGGTGGAGGCCATTGTGAGTGGTTGAAGCTTTTTTTTCTATGTAGTACATAAATACAAATGAAGCTATTTCCTTTTGTTGTGAGCGAAACTCCTCTTGGTAAACTGTATAAAAAGACTTGAGTTGTGGCAATTTAGTGCACACGATTTGGTCAGGTGGCCATTAGAAAAGAGAAGGCCCCAGCTTGTCTTTCACTAAAAGAATGTGACTTCCAGCACCTCCACCAAGGAGGAATCGCTGATTTGACGGTTTGATTTCTTAGAAACCAGAGCAAAGTGAGTGTTGCGATCTCTGTAAAGGGTGTTTTCCTGGTGATCTCGACGTGTTTCTTCAAAAAACGTATCCGTTAGGGTGTCCCTTTAAGCATAGCGTAAGTGACTAGTGTGTATGCCAGCTACCACTGTGTCAGAATTGAGCATGATTTTCTTCATATTGGGGTTGCTTATCTTGCCCCATGCCCAAAGTCTTCGTTTAGACTGTAATTGGTGCGCAGGATGCAAGTTCGTGTCATCCATTCCACCAATGTAACATGGCCTACTCCTACCGATTAGTAATGGTAATGTCTCTGCCAGATAGATAGGTATGATAATAATACCTCTGTCAGATAGGTGAGCATGATAATAATACCTCTGTCAGATAGGTGAGTATGATAATAATACCTCTGTCAGATAGCTGAGCATAAGAATACCTCTGTCATATAGGTGAGCATGATAAGAATACCTCTGCCAGGTAGGTGAGCATGATAATAATACCTCTGTCAAATAGGTGAGCATGATAATAATACCTCTGTCAGATAGCTGAGCATGATAAGAATACCTCTGCCAGGTAGGTGAGCATGATAATAATACCTCTGTCAAATAGGTGAGCATGATAATAATACCTCTGTCAGATAGGTGAGCATGATAATAATACCTCTGTCAAATAGGTGAGCATGATAATAATACCTCTGTCAGATAGGTGAGCATGATAATAATACCTCTGTCAGATAGGTGAGCATGATAATAATGCCTCTGTCAGATAGGTGAGCATGATAATAATACCTCTGTCAAATAGGTGAGCATGATAATAATACCTCTGTCAGATAGGTGAGCATGATAATAATACCTCTGTCAGATAGGTGAGCATGATAATAATACCTCTGTCAGATAGGTGAGCATGATAATAATACCTCTGTCAAATAGGTGAGCATGATAATAATACCTCTGTCAGATAGGTGAGCATGATAATGATACCTCTGTCAGATAGGTGAGCATGATGATAATACCTCTGTCAGATAGGTGAGCATGAAAATAATACCTATGATTAATTTGGTGGGGGAAAAGTGTTAGCCGGACCGGGACTCGAACCCGAGACCTCCCGAACACCACACGGGTGCTCTACCAACTGAGCTATCCAGGCCGACAACCCGGTCCCTGATATTGATCCTAATATCAGTCACTACACTCTTCCCCCTCCTGTTTTTTTAAGGAATAATTCCTATCTCCCAAGGAAACTCCATTCCTTCCATCCAGGCTACCCAATTAACTTCTGACACCATTGATGTAATTTTTGTGGGGAAAAAGTGTTAGCCGGACCGGGAATCGAACCCGAGACCTCCCGAACACCAGACGGGTGCTCTACCAACTGAGCTATCCAGGCCGACAACCCGGTCCCTGATATCAATCCTAATATCAATCACTACACCTCTGTCAGATAGGTGAGAATAGTACCCCCCTTAGATACGTGAGCATGATAATAATACTTGCTGGGCTTAAGTTATGCGCATGACGGCAGCATGACGCATCTGCGCTCATAATTGACAGGAAACTGTCTGAGCGATCGAAAAAAGAAGAAGAAGAAGCAAATTGAGTATGGTAATAATGCCGTTCATTTTTTTTGTTTCTTCTATAGAATGTTCAGATGGCACATACGGAGTGGACTGCCAGAGGTCGTGTGGTCAGTGTCAGGGTGGGGTGCCCTGTAACAAGGTGACCGGAGTGTGTCCAGCCTGTGACCCTGGGTGGTACCCTCCCACCTGTCAACAGGGTGAGTAGCGTGGTTACGTATGTTTTATTATGCCTACTATTTTGCTTTAAATAACTCTTTATTCCTCCATAATACACGAACAACATATAAATAGAAATATGCAATGCTAGCTAGTATTCGTTGACCTTAATGTATTAACTTTGCATCCTATCTCTTTCATGTATTCCTCCTTTTCCCCATTGCTCTAATTTGAGTGGTCTTATCTTCTTTGCACTTCATTTTTCTTCGATTTGTATGTTTTTTGTTTTTTTAACAAACCCCCACCCCCACCTCCTGTTATGTAAATGCCTGCGCCTATAGCACTGTTTCATAATTCGGTCTTTGGGGGTTATCTTTCCCTACTGTCTCGTCTTGAAGTCGGTTTGGGATAGTTCCGGTTCAAAATTGGAATTAAAAAAATGGAAGTTACATACCTTCAACAACAACTATATGTTGTTCTTGTCTTCAAGTCTTGGGGTATTAATGTGGTCGTATCAAGTAAACAAATAAGAATATAACTGTTTATAGTCAACGAATGTAAACACTAAGAATGAAACATGAAACATGACTTAATATTATTAAATCTACAAACTGATAACTGAGCAATTAAACACCCCTCTATTTCAATTACGGAGCAGCCATGCCGTGTTTACAGCATTTCCTAACCGGAACTAAGTGTCCTAACGGGCACACAACTCGTCTGTTACTTCCGTTTTCATTTCGAAACAGTGCTATAACATTACTGTTTTATTTGGATCGATTTGCTCATGATGCTTCGTGTGAGCGTCACCATTAGATTGCTGAACGTCCACAGTATCAATCATTCCTTTGCACCAAATATGATATGATGAAATGGGGGAGAGATTTTAGTTTTGAATAAACACGCAAATATATCATTGTCGTTCTTGTTGTGGTGGTGGTGTTAGTGGTATTTTTGCGCCTACTACTGAAATGCACAGGACACTCACAAAATGAATGGCCTCGGCTACTTTTATTATACTTTCGTGGTGCACCACACATCATTGACCTATCATATCAATGTGGCGACCAGGCTTGTCTCTGGGGCAGCCGTCAATTTGAGCGAGCATGCCAAAAGCGTGAATACTTTCTGTTTGCAAAATGCGCGAATGTTTGATCGTCAAAAAGCGCGAATGTCTGATAGTCAAAAAGCGCGAACCCCCGTGAATGTCTGATAGTCAAAAAGCACGAACCTCCGTGAATGTCTGATAGTCAAAAAGCACGAACCTCCGTGAATGTCTGATAGTCAAAAAGCGCGAACCCCCGTGAATGTCTGATAGTCAAAAAGCACGAACCTCCGTGAATGTTTGATAGTCAAAAAGCACGAACCATTCCGTTTGCAAATGCCCCTGCCCCTGCCCCTTCCTCTGCCCACTAACTATAATTCTAAAATGTCTGTTCATGGAAAAAAAGAAACATTGTAAAATGCAAATTATGTACAGTCATGCACAAATCAATCGATCAATCGATCAATAAATCAGTTTATTTTTCTTTTAAAGCTCAGCACATAGCACACAAACACGCACGCACGCACGCGCACGCACGCGCGCACACGCGCACACACGCACGCACACGCACACACACACACACACACACGCACACACACACACACACACACACACGTTCTATCTCTGTCTTTCTATGTGGGATAGGAGCGCAAATTGTATTCTTCATGTTCGCGCAAATTGTATGCTTCACGTTCGCGCAAATCGTATAGAGGAAAAGTAGCGCAAATTGACCTATTCTCGCTTTCTGACAACTCCCGTCTCTGGACTAACCACGTGATCTATTTTTACCGCTCTTCTTCCAGATATGTAATTTACTACTATGATTGCCCCAAATAGTGTTGTTGTTGGTGGTGTTGCTGTTGTGAGTGTTCTCTACTATTGTTTTCACAGAGTGTCGCGATGGACGGTACGGCGTGAACTGCACTAAGAGGTGTGGCGTGTGTTTGAACAATGCCGTGTGCGACAAGGCCAACGGGCACTGCCCCTGCCCCATTGGGAAACAGCCCCTGTACTGTGATAAAGGTAACTGTGATGTTTTGTGGTCTGTCCTGTGAAAGATAATAATGGACAGTTTTCTTACGTCAGCTGTTAATTCACAAGCAGCTACCCCCGATGCTGTGATAGAGGTAACTATGTCGTTTTGTGGTCTGTCCTATGAAAGATAATTTAAACAGTTTTCTTACGTCAGCTGTTATTTCATTGAGCAGCTACCCCCATAGCTGTGATAGAGGTAACTATGTCGTTTTGTGGTCGGTCCCGTGAAAGATAGCATTGGGCAGTTTTCTTGGGTGCATCCCATAAGCGCGCGTTTTACCTACTCTCTAAAAGACCGCGTCCAAAAATTGAAGCTAGAAAGAGCGCAATGCTTTGTCCAATAAGCGCGCACCTTTGGAACCTAAGAAAGATCAAGGATGTCAAAAAGAGCGCGTTGTAAAATGTGATGTGAAACCCTAAACCTATCCCTAACCATATCCCTAGTTTTTTTTCTCCAAAACAGCAAGAAGACTGAAGTTTAGCAAACAGACGAGTGCAAATGGTAAATGTCTGGTGAGAACGATTTCACCTATGCGCGCTTATTAGCACGAAAACCACACATTCACGTGCGCTCTTTTTGGCATGAACACGCGCTCTTATTAGCATGCAAAATGCGCTCTTTTAGGTGCGCTCTTATTAGCGATGCGCTCTTTTCGACTGCTCCGGTTTTCTTATATCAGCTGCTAATTCATAAGCAGCTACAAGAGAAGATGATGGACTTCCGGTTCCACTCGAAGTCGAGTGGCCGCATGCCTTTGTTTTCCTGATTCAATCCGTGTAATCAACGTTCAACCCAAAACTTCAAGTGTCTTTTTCGTGTGTGCTGTGTCAGAGTAGAATAAGTGGTTTCGTTTCTCGTGTTTAGTTTAGGTAAATAGGCCCAGAAAGTTGATAATCCCGATCCAGTTTTACACCACGTGCTGGGGTGCCAGCCGGCACCGCCGGCAGCATGGCGGAAGCACAAACGATTGCTGAGCCTGTGTTTCTAGTCAACAAAACCCTGCCAGCGGCAGACCAAGTGCCTTATACTGTCGCAGAACTGTGCGAGAATGCCGAGAAATCTAGTGGTAGAGGAAGTGTGGAGGGTGCCCAAAGAGTGGGTGGACTTTGGCGAGTGTATGCCAAGACATCAGCCGCTCGGGTCGCCCTCCTCACGAAAGGAATAACACTTAGGGGGGTTCAGATCCAACCACGGGACTCCAACCCTTTCACCATCAAAGACAGTGAAGGAAATGAAAGGGAAGTACCCTCAGTAAAATTGATTATTGGGGGTCTTTCTTTCTCCGCCCCTGCAGATGCAGTAGCGGAGACATTGACCAAATTGGGTGTGACACTACGTTCCCACATCATGGACGAGAAGGACAGAAAACCAAACGGTCAGCTTACGCCATGGAAAACGGGACGGAGGTTTGTGTACATCGAACCTCCGTCAAAACCCCTCCCCAAAACGGTACAGATCGGGGTGTGTACTGCCACTCTGTACCACAAAGGGCAGAACACTCCCACGTGTTCGCGCTGCCTGGAAACTGGACATCACATCAGTGGCTGCAGCAGTGAAACACCGCGCTGCCGTGCCTGCTACACGTTTGGCCACAAACGGGGGGATCCCCAGTGCTCCCTTGCTCCACCCTCTCCCCTTGCCCATCCATCCCAACCTCCTACCCCTTCCTCTCCGCCTCCTCCCCCACCACCCCCACCACCCGCCCCATCCCCTACAGCCAAGCAAGCTGAAGATAAGAAAGACAACAAGGGACAAGATTCATCACAACAGCGTAAACAAGGAACGCTGAAGGAGTTCGCCTCAAGCCAGCAGCGCAGGTCGACCACGCCCACAAAAGGCAAGCGGAGCAGGTCCCTGTCTGCCCAGCGCAGTCCCAATGTTTCAGCGAAAAAAGCACCAAGAAACAACGCGACGCGTGACTGCGGAGCAGAACCAGCAGCACAACAAAAAGAAAGGGAAGAACCAGCTGATACCGGAACCTAGCTCTTCCCCTCTCCCCACCACACCCTCTTCCCTTACGAATGTAGCATGAACACGGACTAAAACGAGTTTCGATTGCCGACTATGACTCTACGAAATGGCTTTCCTTCTTATCTTCTACCCCTCCCCTCCCCCCCCCCCCGCCCCCCCCCCCTTTTCCCCCCTTTTTTGTTTACTCATCTCTCTCTCTCTCTCTCTCTCTCTCTCTCTTCTCTCTCTCTCTCTCTCTCTCTCTCTCTCTCTCTCTCTCTTCTCTTTTTTCTCCTTTGTGTGTACCATGGAATCTCAAGCTTTGACTATGCATTGCCATGGATAAGCTACGAATTCTAACACTGAATGCACGTGGGCTCAAAAACAAGAAGAAAAGATACAGCATTTTTCAGCTTCTAAGAAAAGAAAAACACGATATTATCGCTCTTCAGGAAAGCCACATTTCATCGAATAAAGAAGCCGAAAACTGGGAACTACAGTGGGGAGGAAAACTGTTTTACTCACTTGGCACCAATCACAGCTTAGGCCAAGTGTTTTTAGTCTCCAAACAAAAAGCGGAACAGGCACAGTGTGTTTTTAAAAGCGATCGCATTTTACTAATCAAAATATGCTCAGGCAATAATTCAATCTTCATCGCCAACATATATGCACCACAGTCCGTAACTGATAAGATAAACTTTTTCACAGAAATCAGGAACACTCTCAGCACCCACACTGAACCCGACTCTTCACTTATTTTGTGTGGTGACTTTAACACAGTCATGTGTAATGAAGCTGACATAATTTCAGGGGAAAACCACAATGAAAGAGAAGTAGAGGCTTTCACCCAGTTGGCCTCACACCTAGACCTCTACGACAGCTGGAGAATCCTGCACCCAACAGAAAAACAATACACATGGAGTCGTAATCACCCCTTCATAGCAAGACGCATTGACTATATTCTTACATCAAACAATCTACTGCCTTATGTGGAACAAAGCCAGATAGTCTCCTTTCCACATTCCGACCATAGACCTGTGGCAATAACCTTCGCTTTCCACAATTACCAGAAAGGGCCATCATACTGGAAATTCAATAACAGCCTGCTAAAAGACCAATCATATGTAGATAAATTAAATACTGTTATAACTAACTTTGACCAAGAATATATCAATCTAAGTCCCCACGATAAGTGGGAACTCTGCAAAGTAAAAATCAGAGAACACTCAATATCATATTGCCAAAACAAACAACGCCAAAAACGAGACAAGCTGAAAGATCTTCACAGAAAGCTGACGGTCATTGAGAGTCAATTAGCAGAAAACGCTGGTAACCACGCCCTCCAAACAAATGATGAAACTTAAAACTGAACTAGAACTGCAGGCGCTTTCTAAGGCACAAGGGGCCCAGACAAGATC
The DNA here is from genome assembly GCA_017654935.2 of Phymorhynchus buccinoides. Lineage (NCBI taxonomy): Eukaryota > Metazoa > Mollusca > Gastropoda > Neogastropoda > Raphitomidae > Phymorhynchus > Phymorhynchus buccinoides. The sequence goes on along the minus strand of CM065687.1, from coordinate 22,631,682 downwards.
CCGAATCAAGTTCATAGAAGAGGGTGAAAAAAACACGGCCTACTTTTTTAGCTTAGAGAAAATAAATTCATCAATTAATACAATTACGCGTTTACAAACTGACAGAGGATTTGTCACAGACCAATCAAGTGTTCGTAACGAGCAGGTCCGCTTCTATACACAATTATACAGAAAAGAACAGGAAGATCATGAGTTAAGTGAGACCTACATTGCAGACTTCCTGGGACCTAACTCTTCAATCCCAATGTTAGATGAAGATGATTCGCAAACATGTGAAGAGCAGATGACTGAATCTGACATAACAGAGGCCCTGAGGCAGCTCAAAAACGGATCAGCACCTGGATGTGATGGCCTCACTACCGAATTTTACAAATTTTTCTGGCGTCGATTAAAATCAATGGTCATTCAATCATTTCTCTACTCATTTGAAACAGGCCGCGTTTCTGAGACACAGCAGAAAGGCACAATTATTTTGATACATAAAGGAAAAAATCTTCCTAGGGACCAGTTAACCCATTGGCGCCCAATCACTCTACTCAATACAGACTATAAAATTTTAGCAAAATGTTTTGCAAGCAGACTTAATTTAGTGTTAGAAAAACTAATATCAAAAGACCAGTGTGGTTTTATGAAAGGACGTAATATAGCAACAATTATTCGTACTATAGACGATACAATAAACTTTTTGGATGTTGAAAATCTTCCTGGTGTTATGGTTGGAATAGACTTTACAAAAGCCTTCGATACGATCTCAAAGTCGTTTATAAATGATACATTGAAGCACTATGGTTTTGGTCGCAACTTTCAACGATGGATAAAGACCATTCTAGCCCAATCCAAAAGCTCAATCAATCACTATGGCTGGATATCTGAACCATTCGAGGTAGAAAGAGGTATTCGCCAAGGATGTCCCTTGTCCCCTCTGTTATTCATTTTAGCTGCAGAAATATGTGCCATAAAAATTAGAGATAGTCCAGAAATAAAAGGCATTACTATTCCTTCTATAAGTAACGACGATGAAAGGCAAAATGCAATCAAAATTCAACAGTTTGCGGATGACACTACACTACTCCTAAAAGATAAAGAAGATCTAGCAGCTGCTCTCAAAGTCTTCCAAAGCTTTGACAGGATTTCAGGACTGCAAATAAATAAACAGAAAACAGAAGCTATGTGGCTTGGAAGAGAAAAGCACAATGAAAACAAGTACTTTGGTTTAAAATGGGTAAAGCTACTGAAAATCCTGGGAATACACTTTAGAAGTGATATGAGAGCAGGTAACATCGACAATAACTGGTCCACCAAAATAGACAATATGAGAAGAAAAATACAACAATGGTCACGGAGAAATTTGAGCATTTACGGGAAAATTCTTGTTGTTAAATCACTACTCATTTCCCAGTTTACGTATGTTATGCAATCAGTTGGTATTCCAGAAGAAATATTGAAAGAAATTAATAAAGATCTGTTCAAATTTATATGGAAAAAGAAATACAACAATAAAAAGGCCTTTGAAAAAGTAAAAAGAAGTGTAGTTACCCAACAAATCCAACATGGTGGACTTGGCATGATAGACATAAAAGAGCTCCAAGAAGCCCTATTACTGACATGGATCCCAAAACTGCTCAATGAAAACTCGGCCAGTGGCTGGAAACTATACCCAGCCTATATTCTACAAAAAAATAGGAAAAGACTTGGATATACTCAGTACAAACTTCTCACCAAAGCGTATTAGTCAAGTTTTGAAACAACAAGGTCCCTTTTGGCAGTGGGTCCTGCAATCCTGGGCAACTGTACGACACAAAGCAAACCTCAACGACGACCAGAACCTATATCTAAATTCAGCTTTGTGGCATAACCAAAACTTTCAATATCAAGGCCAGTGTCTGATTATGAAAGACTGGATTCATAGCAAGATGTACACTATTCAGGACATTATCGACGAGACAGGTCAGGTTTTGTCATTCGACCAAATTCAAGAAAAAGTAGGAAGAGCTGCACACAGGATTTTAGAATACAATGCCATTAGATGTGCTTTCCGTTCAGCAGAAACGAGAAACAGACTTCGACTGTATGAAAACAACGATGTCAACCCTCTCAACATTACATTAATCGGTCGCCCGCTCCAAACTCTGAAATGCAAGGATTTCCGAAAGATTATAGCAACAGATTCACAACCCTGCGCAATCAACTTTTGGAAGAGGAAATTGGGCATAGAGATAACGAAGCATCATTGGACCGCCACCTTTGACTGCACCAAAGAAACTAGACTGAGAGTACTGCAATGGAAAATTCTACACAACATTTATCCAACAAACATTCTTCTCAATAAATTGGGCCTGACTAACTCCAACAAATGTAACGTTTGCCAGACAGATGAAATAGACTTTATCGAACACTTCTTCTTCCACTGCCCTAAGATAAACCCCATCTGGGAGCTGGTAGAAAAAAAAATTCAGTCCAGAACAGGAAACTCAATCAGAATAACAATGCCAGTCACCCTCCTAGGTTTCAGCGACAACAGTGTGTCTAATAGGGACAAAACATTCATTAATTTTGTAATAATAGTGGCAAAAATGTGCATAAGTAAATATAGGTATGGAGATAGATATCAACCTACTCTTTTACTAGAAAAAAGAACTTAATCTCAGAAGAAAAGGCCTCAACTTCTGAACAGGCCTAAACCAGACTACCTTTAAAACAGCCCCCACCCCCATGAACTAGCGCACGACACACGTGCGAAGCCTATCTCACCAGTATTAGCAACATAGCGAGACGAAGAGAGAGAACCCGAGCACGACGAATATGTATGTAGTCATCAGTTAACCTACCAATAGAGAGAGAGAGAGAGAGAGAGAGAGAGAGAGAGAGAGAGAGAGAGAGAGAGAGAGAGAGAGAGAGAGGGAGGGAGGGAGGGAGAGAGAGAGAGAGAGAGAGAGAGAGAGAGAGAGAGAGAGAGAGAGAGAGAGAGAGAGAGAGAGGAGAGAGAGAGAGAGAGAGAATTAAGATGGATTGAGTTTGTAGATGAAAAGTTTAGTATTAGCATATATTTGACCTAATGCATGGAAACGTAGTTTTTGCATGATTGTGTTCAAAATAAAAACAGAACAAAAAAGAGGAAACCCAAATAAATCGAGAGATGATGAGAAAACGAGGGGAATCTAATATTCAAAATTTGCATGGCATGAGAGAGAGAATGTAGCAAGCTGTAAGTCTACACCTCGTTCGCCCGCAGTCGCCTTCAACCACAAGACAGCACCAAGATTCCACCTATGATCAGCCAATGATGCCAACCCACTAGGCTAGCCTACACAACCAACCCACCGCTATCCTGCGTACCCCCACTCAACTGAACGAGCCCGCATAGTAGCCTATAGGCCCTAGTAAGCAGCCATAGGCCAATGACTACAGACCACCACCGTCAAGCGAACAACTTTGCCTGCAGCCAACACACGGCACGAGCAACGGAGCCTAGCCAAGCCTGACTGAGCGTCCAAAGACCTAGGCCCAGGGGCCTACTGGGAAGAAACAAGACAAGACGGAAACAGGGGCCTGCAAGTGGAAAGAGCATGAGAGTGAGAGTGTGAGAGAGCGAGTGAGAATGTGAGTTTAATGTTGCTAGGCCCACTAGAATAATGCATGCATAAACCATGTCCATGACTATTGTGTATATGATTTAAAAAACAAAAACAAAAACAAAATATTAGGAAAGATTCCCCAATTCTGCTCCTTCTCACGGGAAGTAGAAAAACAGTCAAACTCTGATCTCGAAAAAAAAAAAAAAAAAAAAAGCTACAAGAGAAGAAAAACGTAAGTTATTTGGAAGAGCTTGTGCCGGCCGGTTTACAAAAATAACAGCCATACTGTGACAATACTTAAGATGGCCCCACGTGTTTTGTTTGTTCTTGCAATGAGATGGAAATAACATGGATCATTTTGTTATGTCGTGGTGGATACATAGTAAGATGATTGAGACTTAAAACATAGATCTACAATGCCTCTTGCTTCCTGGATTTCTCACAAATCGCCTCCCTAGTGAGAATGACTCCTGTTGTTGATATTTGTCCTTATCTCCAAATAAAATCTTGACAAGACTGAGGACTGGACATTCCAGACTCAGGCATCACATGCATACACAATTCCACATTGGAGTGCCGCTGACATGACAGTTGGTCATATCCTTCAGGACTGTCGAACATTCCAGAACCTGCGAG
>CM065687.1:22607471-22622471 GCA_017654935.2 Phymorhynchus buccinoides | reverse complement strand
GTTGCATTCTCTGCATGGTGCCTTGTTGCATTCTCTGCATGGTGCCTTGTTGCATTCTCTGCATGGTGCCTTGTTGCATTCTCTGCATGGTGCCTTGTTGCATTCTCTGCATGGTGCCTTGTTGCATTCTCTGCATGGTGCCTTGTTGCATTCTCTGGTGCCGAGGCTAGCACTGGTGGATTGGTTTGGCAAAAGGTGCCTTGTTGAAGTCTCTGCATGGTGCCTTGTATGCATTCTCTGCATGGTGCCTTGTTGCATTCTCTGGTGGAGGTTAGCACTGGTGGTTGGTTCAAAAGGAGCCTTGTTGCATTCTCTGCATGGTGCTGATCAAGAAATATTTATGATTGCAGGGTTCTACTGCCAAAAGTTTTCGTTTATAAGGGCTTAGAGCCAACAGCTTTTGAATAGACGATTTTCGGGAAAATAGAATGTATCTTTTTACCACAATATCAGATTGTCGCCCATGAGAAAAAAAGGACAAACAGTTAATGAAAGGTCACTGGCGCAAAACGCGAAATCATGTCCCTTGACTATTTGCAAACATTTCTTATGAGGGCCAGCACTTTTCAGACCAGCAAGGTCTCTGGTGATGGAGATTGCACTGAAGGTTGTTGTTGTTGTTGTTGTCAAACCCTGGCTTAAAGACTCCAGCGATCATCCCAAACAGCCGAAGCACTTGAACACTATGGTACAAAAAATGCACCGGCTAGAGATGAGAACATTACGTATGTGACTGTTTTTGATTACCCCGCCACGTGGGCAGCCGCACTCCAACTTGGGAGGAGCTGAAAGTTTATAATGCGGCTCACTGCATTTATGTTTTATTTTTGGTGATGAAGATCGTGAATATAAATGGTTAGGAATCAACAGTAAACGGTTCCTGAAATAGTCTTCGAACAGACACACAGACAGACAGAAAGTAAATTATATTAGTATTATAGCATGCCGATATTTATATATTAAGAACCATGTCATATTTTAAGAACCAGGTCTGTTAAGCCTATATTTATTCATTAACCATTGTGTTCTTTGCATGTTTTTTGTGACATCAGGCTAAGACGAGCTCACCAGACCCTAAGAGTGAAGGACGGTACTGGAGACACAAGTCCAGGTCAGTTGTCTGTTCTCTATCCTTCGCTGATGATGTTATCAGATGAAGAAGAATAACCCTGATATCCTGGCTTTTGCTCTAACGTATAATCAAGAGAGTAATATCCCCCCCAGACCATTTTTTTCATATTGGCTCTATCAGTTGTCTTTTTCATGTCATGGTTTGCCCAATGGTTTTTTCTTTAATTTTATCTGGGCAGTCAAGGGGTTAAAGCCTAGAGTGTGGTCGGGGATTGCCGTACTTACGGCAAAGGCAGGATTAGTATTAACTGGAGTATTGTATTTCATTTTTGGACTGTGAGATGACGTGTGCTTTTTTTTTATAACTTTAAATCGTGTTATATTGATTTTTTTATGTATTTTTTTTTTTTTTTTTTTTTGTGGTGTTTATTTTTAATATCATGTTGTTGTTTTTCTTCTACAAATTGGCGAAGCGCTCTGAGGATGATTTTTTTTCATTTCATCGAATAGCCTTTATATAAGCTCAATTTATATTATTATTATTATTATCCACGTTATTATTATTATTATTATTATTTTCGATTTTCGAAAACAAATATAGAATGTCTTTTTACCGCAAAATAGAGTCGTCTCCCATAAAAAAAACCAACTTTGATAAACACAAGATAAGCGCAATAAGATCTTACGAGCAATACAAATAAACGAATTCAAGCTTTTTGAAAGAAAGAGGGTGAATGTAAATGACCAAAAAACTATGTTTACACCCATTTTGAAGGTAAGCTATATTAATTTTGCTGGAGAAATCTGCGAACTGCATAGACACACCATAGACACACCATAGATACACCATAGACACACCATAGACACACCTTAGATACACCATAGACACACCGTAGACACACCACAGACACACCGTAGACACACCGTAGACACACCATAGATACACCATAGACACACCATAGACACACCATAGACACACCATAGATACACCATAGACACACCGTAGACACACCGTAGACACACCATAGACACACCATAGACACACCATAGATACACCATAGACACACCATAGATACACCATAGACACACCATAGACACACCATAGACACACCGTAGACACACCGTAGACACACCGTAGACACACCACAGACACACCGTAGACACACCGTAGACACACCGTAGACACACCGTAGACACACCATAGACACACCATAGACACAACATAGATACACCATAGACACACCATAGACACACCATAGATACACCATAGACACACCATAGACACACCGTAGACACACCATAGACACACCGTAGACACACCATAGATAGACACACCATAGACACACCATAGACACACCATAGACACACCATAGACACACATGGCCTTTACTTCCTTCTTTGTGCGTTACATTAATGGAAGGTCACATGGGCAGGCCACATATACATGTGGATTACCTATTTGCAGACATTGTCTATTTAGTAATATTTAAGCCTAATGATATAGTATGTGCATAATAGCCACAAAAGAAGCTCTGCCTCTACCACTATCACCACCGCACCCACCACCAACTTCAGGACTGAGTGGCCTCTTCTGCCCTTTCATTCTCCTCTCCCTATACTATACATATCCCTTCCCTCTACATATTTACAAACTCTCAGTATACTTTCTGAACTAGCTCTATGTTTGATAGTGTTCTGTGATTATTATTATTTTTACGAAGCTAGTTAAAAACTAGAGCGTTAAGACGCTAGACCACCAGCCGCGCGGCAGCATTTTTGGCTCCAGTGACCTTGACCTTTGACTTATGACCTTCATTTTTTTTTTTATTTGGCCGAGATATTCTTAGTACCTATCCGCATGCACAATTTGAGTGTCCTAGGTCCCTCCGTTCAAACGTTATTGTGTTAACATAGATAGTCGGTCTAGGAATCCACTGAAACCATTAACACGAGCCATGGCTCCAAATTTCATTGGAATTTTGCAAATGTCTACAGCTAAAAACGTAACACGTTTATCAAAATATATTAAATGTTTTATGCAAATGTCATTTACAAAAAAATGAAGGACTCACCAAAACTACTCTAACAAAAACTAGTCTCGCTTTCTTTGGCTTATTGTGTCGACCGTCTATTTCCGCAGGTGAGGGTCTTCCAGAAAACTCCCAAGACCCAAGATCGCTTGAGGAACAAGCTTACCAAAATGCCGGGATTGGATTGGAATCGGCCCAGTCTGCTGCTGCGAATGTGGCAGTGGCCTTTGCCCCGCCCATGCCGTCAGGAAAAGGTAGGAGTGTGCCCAGATCTGAAAGCAGCACAGTGCCTGGACATAAGGAGGGAGATCCAGAATACCAAGAGACCCGCCTGGACAGAGAATGCCCGAGAGAGAATCGTCTGAGAGCAGCCCATATGCCAGGTGATCTCCAAAAAACACTTGACCCAGAAAATGCTCGCTTGAAATCAGCTGCCATCGCACGTGATCCTAATACTCCCCGTGATCCCTGTCACCCGATCCTTCAAAGAGGTAAGCCAGGAAACGACCGTTTGAACACGGCTGTACAGCAGGGATCCTCAGCCCATGACCATGAAGCCTACATGAATCTGAATAGGGAAGCCTCGTCGGTGTTGCCTCCTCCCATGCAGGACCCCCTTCGACCCCCTGGACCAGAATCTGCCACGGAGGGAGCAGCTCAAGCCTCATTCCCTTCTGAACTGGCTACCACTGACGGACTGTATGAGGAGATTCCAGAACACACCACCGACAACTATTCCAACACCAATGGGCCTTCTGGACAGTGGAGAGGTTCCCCACCTTTACGATAAAGTGCAGTGCTCCTCTGATTCGGTGTATTTTAATTGTGAAGGCACATAACTGTAATGCAGACAACGCGCTCCGAAGCGAGAAAGTGCTGTTACAGTGAAAACCTCCACAATGGCTGACAACTCTTTTCCAGTTTGCTTATATATCAGTCGACCAAACTGGCTGTTGTTTATATGAATAAAATTATTGATCGCGTATGTACACGATAATCCAGATTGTCTGCAAATGGAGATTAATGTTTTTTAAGCACACACTAAAAAACACACACCAAAACACAGACAGGGACGATATCTCTTGTTGGACGCTTCATATCCTAGAGGGGTGCAAGACAAATTGTTGTTGCACATTTAACAGTTATAGCCCGAATAAGATGATAATGAAAAACAATAACTCGCGTGTACATAGGCATACTGTACATACAAGAAAAATATTCCTATATGCAAGCTATGAATCACTAAAGCCAGATGATAGCAACTAATTTGTTTTGGCACATACCACGGAAGTTGATTAATCCTGCCTACTAAACAAATGTTTTTAAAGTAAATTATGTAGATAAATAATAGGTTAACTCACCACTTCAAAGTGCCTTACCCATCACCCCCCAAAACAAAATCGCCTTTCTTGAAAAGAAAGTATATATATATATTAACGACATTGTCTGTGACATTGATTCTGTAATCAAACTGTTTACAGACCATACAAGTATGTCTCTTGCATTAGAAAATCCGATCACAAGATGTGAAACATTACAGTCTGATTTAAATAAAATAGACCAATGGGCAAAAACATGGAAGGTGAAATTTAATCATACAAAGACAGATTTACTAAATGTACTCAGAGGAAATGTAGTTTCTCATGATTTAACATTTGGAAACACTACAATGCAATGTCAAAACCACCATAAGCATCTTGGTGTAACTCTGCAAAATAACTGCAGATGGGGCGAACACATTGATAACACTGCATCTAAAGTCCAGCTACTCGTTAATTGTATTCGCTCCTTCAAATATCAACTAACCAGGAGAGCTCTTGAAACAATATACAAGTCATTCATTTTACATATCTTTGACTATGCTGACATCATTTGGGACAACTGCACAGAATATCAATCACATTTATTAGAACATTTACACTTAGAAGCCCTGCACACTATTACAGGCACAGTTCGAGGAACCAGTCATGCAAAGCTTCTACAAGAATCAGGATTTTGTACCTTAAAAGAGAAAACAATTAATTATAATGTTTCACAAAATGATGCATAATTATTGTCCACAGTATCTTTCTGATCTACTCCCACCCTTAGTTTCCTCCGTTAACCCATACCATTCACGTAGAACTTTTGAGCGTATTGTTCCTCGCCATAATTCAGACATTTAATGTAATTCTTTTTGTTCCATCGACTGCATCTATCTATCTGGAATTCTCTTCCTCCTGAAATTCAGCAAACACAATCCATCAGTCACCTTAAAAGTTTTCTTTCTTCTTATGACTCAAGTCCCGCCCTATCATTATCAAGAGAATAGAAATGAACAAATTATTCATTGTCGACTTAGACTTGCGATGACTGATTTAAATTATGATCTTTACAACATATACATTTCTATTGATGCTTCTTGTACTTGTCGATATCTGCAAGAAACTGCAAAAACACTTTCTCATTGACTGTCCCAATTACATTACACAACGTAGAAATACCATTGATAAACTTCCGCAAGAATACATCTTTATTACAAACCTACAATTCGGCAATACTTCTTTTTCCCTTCAAGACAATGTCAATATATTTGAAGCAGTTCAAGCAATCATCCTGCAAACGAAACTTTTTGAAGACTAAAGTTAAGGTGCATTCTTCAATAGCTCTCCTGGCCTGCCCCCCCCCCCCCCCCCCCCCCTCTCTCTTCTCTCTCTCTCTCTCTCTCTCTCTCTCTCTCTCTCTCTCTCTCTCTCTCTCTCTCTCTCTCTCTCTCACGTCTACGCACATAATTTATTATTACTCATCCCGGCTCCTGGAATGACATTTTTGTATGTTACATAAGATTGTTCTGCGGATATATAAGAGTTTGTTTCCTTGTAAGCTGAGACTGATCTCCATTTTTGACCACATTTGTTTAAGCATTTATTATAATTTAATATAATTTTTTAATTTAACATTGTTACCTTTTGATGTTCTTCTTACTGTTTGCTTGCTTGTTTTTTCGATTGTCTATGTATTACATTGATATATAAAACATATTTGAAAATTAAGATAGCGCTTCATTACTCTGCCACTATTATTGTCTGTGCACTTTTTTCTTTAAGATAGGGCTTTATATAAGTTTTCTTGTTGCCCTATCTAATGATCATTGTTGATTTTCATTTGTGACTTTGAGAAATAAAATGCTACTTAAATCAATTTAATTAACAAAACCAAAAATCAGTTCTCCCTTTTTAGGAAAAAGATACGAAACGAAAGCAAACATTTTAGCTGAATCATCAGCTCTGTGACAGAAATAATGTTACTGTGTTATTGTGTATTCCAATGGGTACTTGAAGTGTTTAATTATGTAGACCACTCAACTTCTGCTACGAATGTTTGATATTGTTGGCATTGTGTACAGAATAATCATATAAATATCAATTTACCCATGCACTCCATTATGGTATGTATAATTATTATTGTATTCTTGAGTGCATTGAATGTGAATTTTAGTCGTTCAACCTTCCTTGTTATCATGAATTATAACGGCTTTATGATTGAAAAGTCATAGTGTCACGGAAATCTCAATCCTTTCAATTGCAATTTTCACAGCTTTTGGGTTTGTGTTCTACTATCATGTGTAGTTTTTACATTTGCAAAATAATATGTTGTCAGTTCTATTTCCATGTTTTTTGGTGTGTTGTTTTTACCATTACTAACATGTTTTACTTTCAACACAAATAACACTGACCATTACTAACATGTTTTACTTTCAACACAAATAACACTGACCATTACTAACATGTTTTACTTTCAACACAAATAACACTGACCATTACTAACATGTTTTACTTTCAACACAAATAGCACTGACCATTACTAACATGTTTTACTTTCAACACAAATAACACTGACCATTACTAACATGTTTTACTTTCAACACAAATAACACTGACCATTACTAACATGTTTTACTTTCAACACAAATAACACTGACCATTACTAACATGTTTTACTTTCAACACAAATAACACTAAACAATGTGACCGACCATTACTAACATGTTTTAATTTCAACACAAATAACACTAAACAATGTGACTGACCATTACTAACATGTTTTGCTTTCAACACAAATAACACTAAACAATGTGACTGACCATTACTAACATGTTCTGATGCCTTGCCGGCCATGGTCGCGGTACTGCTCAATCTCTTCATCTTTTTTTAAATCTTTTTTAAATCATTTGTGTATAGTTGTATATTTTGAAATGAGATTATAATAATAATATTATATAGGAACCTCAATGTCTGATCTGTTCGTTCCATCGATTTGTTTTAATGTTTGCTCCATGTAAACTTAAATTATTAGTCTTAAGACTTTGTTTTACTTTTAGTGCGTGTTTTCACATTGGTTCAGTTCCTTCAATCAACGTTGCAAGTAAAACTTATTAAATGGTGTAGATGCATTTTATGTCACCTAAATGGCAGATTGTCCTTTGCAATTATTTTGAAAGCTCAGTGTTTTTCTCTCTTTGTCTCTGTCTGTCTGTCTTGTATGATTGTATATTTTGAAATTAGATTATGATACTATTATTCTATTTCCATGTTGTATATAGGAACCTAAATGTCTGCTTTAGTGTTCGCTCCATGTAAACTTAGATCATTAGTCTTAAGACATTGTTTTACTTTTAGTGCGTGTTTTCATTTTGGTTCAGTTCCTTCAAATAGTGTAGGTGCATCTTATGTCACCTAAATGGCAGATTGTGCTTTGCAAGTGTCTTGAAAAATCTGTGTTTTTCTCTCGTTGTCTCTGTCTGTCTGTCTTGTACAATTGTATATTTTGAAATGAGATTATGATAATATTATTCCATTTCCATGTTGTATATAGGAACCTCAATGTTGGATCTATTCGTTCCATCGATTTGTTTTAATGTTTGCTCCATGTAAACCTAGATTATTAGTCTTAAGACTTTGTTTTACTTTTAGTGTGTGTTTTCAAGTTGTGTTTTCACACTAACTTGACACCCCAATACCTAAACAATATCCTCACTCCTTCCACATGTAGTTATCGTTCTGATAAATATGTTCTTCCACGCACCCGCATTGACCTTTACAAGCTTTTCTTTTTCATGGCTATATGCTTGGAACTCACAGCCTTCAGATGTAAAAGCAATTTTGTCAGTTTCAAATTTCAAATCTAACTTGCAGGGGCATCTCCTTAATCCCATCCATTAAAAACGTTATTATCACTTAATGCACCACGCAAGAGCAAGCTCTGTCTGTTTAGACTAATGCTGTAATTGTGCTTTTCTGAATTTGTTTGCTTTTTTTAATTTCTTTGATTGACATTTAGGCTACTTGTGTCATTATGCTATTTATGATTACTTTTGCTTTTTATTTGATTGACATTAGGCTACTTGTGTTATTATGATGCTACTAGATAAACCCGTGCTCCACACGGCAGCATGAAGCATCTGCGTTCATAATTGATAGGAACCTGTCCGAAGAAGAAGAAGAAGAAGAAGAACTGGCTAGAGTGTTAGAGATATAACACGTTTTGTGTGTCTATGGGTCGTGGGCGACCCAGGAAGAGTGGTAAAGGCTAAGGAAATGTGACACCTTTAAAGCCATTAACATTTTTGACAGTCATGAAATTTCATGACGCTTGCTTAAAATAATAGTTTTAGAGATATTACGGGTTTTTTAGTCTATGGATCGTGGGCTACCCAGGAAGTCTGGTAAAGGTTAAATTTGAAATAATAAAACAGACAGGACAGAACTTAGCTGAATTTTGTTCTTGGCTAAGCATTAGTAGATATCAAGATGTTGGGAACGACCCTGGAGGCAATGCCCGGAGGCAGTGCAACTCCAGGAAAGTCCCGAGTTTTTAACGATACATATGTATAGCTTTTTTGAATGAATGAAATAGCTGACCGGGGAGAGGCGTCATGAAACACATGAAAAGAAACGGAAGCAGAAGCCAAACCGAAGTCAAGATTTGCCCAAACACCTGGCTTCAAACAGATCGTCGGCCCAAAACTTGACAGTTTAAGTCACCAGTTTTATGACGGATTTTAGCAATCTGCATCATGATATTGCTTTCGATTGTCAAAGTGGTGTTTTTTTGTTCATTCAAATAACCATTACCACGGAGAAAAAAAAAAATTAAGTTTACAGATTGCAGTAAAGTTGACGGTCTCTGTATAGCCAACTTGAAATGTGACCTGAATAACTTCGGCAAACTTCGTGTTTTACGAAGGTAGCTTCGGCAATTTTCGGGTGAAGCAGACGACCCAAATCTTGGATGAAATTTTACACATTTCCTTCAAAATCAACTTCGGCAAACTTCGTGTTTTCCGAAGGTAGCTTCGGCAATTTTCGGGCGAAGCAGACACAGCTTCAAAATAATGCCAATTGACACGCGAGCAACATTTTGCCTTCAAAATCAACTTTCAAAAGCTAAATTTTTCATACGACCTAGCGGAATCGAAGGGCGTATCTCGACCCACATTGCGAGCGAAAGTCCGACATTTACGGGGTACTCGAGTTTGTAGGGTCCCCTCCTCGGATCCTCAGCGCATTTAATATAGATGATTATTAATCGGAGTGATAGTAGTAGTAGTAGTAGTAGTAGTAGTAGTAGTAGTAGTAGTAGTAGCAGCAGCAGTAGCAGTAGTAGTAGTAGTAGTAGTAGTAGTAGTAGTAGTAGTAGTAGTAGATGAAGTAAATTGTGGTGGAATACATTTTTTTCCCATTTATTTCTTTGTTGGGTCGCTTGGTTTATGCTTTGCTTGTTCTTATTACTGATGTTGATATTCTGCGTGCCATGTCATTGTTATATTACTGTGTGGCACTGTGGTAGTGGTAGTAGTAGTGATGGTGGTGGTGGTGTAGGTAGTAGTAGTAGTACAGCAAAACTCGGTTATAAGAAAATCGAAGGGAGATAATTTTTTGTTTTCTTATATCCGAAACTCAGATATAAGAAAATATTTTGAAATGTTTTTCTTATAACCGAGTTTAATGGGAAAACAGGGAAAAATAAAAGAGAAAAAAATAAAATATAGACAAACAGAAACAAAATCCTTTTACCTAATTTTGTGCAAGAAAAGAAGAAGAGGAAGAACGGCAAAAGAAAGGAGAACAAAAAAGAAAGAACAGAACAGAAAAGTAAAAACAAAAATGAAGGCAGAAGTGGTGGCGAGTTGCATGATGAGCGAGAAGATAGCGGAGAGCAGATTGCGTCTGTACAATGCCAATGGACAATAAAGAAACTTGAGACTTATGACTCATGTCTTACATCATAAAATCAAAATACAGCAAAACTCAGTTATAAGAAAATCAAAGGGAGATGATTTTTTGCTTCTTATATCGGAGTTTTCTTATATCCGAAAATCGAATATAAGAAAACATTTTGAATTTTTTTAACTTGTATCCAAGTTGAATGGGGGTACAAGGGAAAAGGAAAAAAAGAAAAGACAGACAGAAAAACATAACAAAGAAAATCCTTTTTCCTAATTTGGTGCATGTCTTACATCATAAAATCAAAATAGTCTACTAAGATGATTTAAAGGTGCCTGTAATCACTCAACTAACAAGCTTTTTTTCTTCTTGTTACTGTTATCAAATGCGTACCTCTTCACCTTTCTTGTATTGAAATATTACTATTTACTGTCCACCCTTGCAGCTTTTCATCAATCGTTTGCTTTTGTTTATGTGGATTTCTGTCCACATATTCAGTTATTTGTATTTTTTTCTTAAAGAAATGGATCGCCTTTTCCTCTCTGCCATTGCTGCTGAAAATAAACGGATGGACAGTCTCTCTACCACCAACACAAAAGTACAGGCACTCATATTTGTTTTCTTCTGCTCAACATTCATGTTGCACAGAATACTGAAGGAAAGTATGAAATAAAGGAACAAAAAGAACTCAACTAGTCTTGCAATCAAGTGCCTGTACTGGTTAAACTGTCTGTGACGCAACTGGTCTGACATGAACTTTCCCTTTTTAGAACACTTCAATTTTCTCGGAACATCCTTTCAGTTCAGGTCCAACTCACTTTTAAGAAAATGTTGTTAATGGCAATTCGCTTATAAGAAAATAGAACTCACGTATAAGAAAATGAACTGCAAATCAACTCTCTTGTATGGAATATTTTTCTTATATCCAAGTTTCCATCGCGGATGGGACAAGGAATTTGCTTGATTATAAACGAGTTTACTTGTAAGCGAGTTTCTTATATCCGAGTTTTGATAATACATAAGAAAGAAGGAGTTCGGCAGGGAATTTCTTTTTGCTTCATTATAAGCGAGTTTTCTCATAAGCGAGTTTCTTATAAGCGGATTCGGCTGTGGTGGTGATGGTGGTAGTAACAGTAATAGTAGTAGGAGTAGTAATGGTAGTAGAAGAAGTAAATTGTAGTGAAAAGATGTTTTCCATTTATTTATTTGTTTGTTTGTTTTTTCGGTTGGTTAGTTTTCTGTTTTGATTGTTTTTACTGCTGATATTGATGCTCTGCCTACCATGTCGTTGCTATGAAGTCTGTCTGTCTCTTTCTCTCTCTCTCTCTCTATATATATATATAGGTCTCTCTTTCTTTTTCTCTGAAATAAATTGAACAGTTCTGAGGATTTTCGTTTTTCAATTTATATGAAACAAGAGTGTGTGTGTATGGGTTGAATGTGAATTCTTCGAAGCCACAGCAAAGCTTGTTACTTCCCTCATCCTATCTCGTCTTGACTACTAGAATGCTCTGCTCTTTCTGTCCGGTCTGTCAGTCTCTTCTCTATCTTGTCTCCAGCGTATTCAAACACAGCTGCTCGTCTTGTCCTCAGGAAGAAAAAGTTTGATCATGTCAGCCCTCTTCTCCGTTCTGTGCACTGGCTACCTGTCGCAGACAGAATTGAGTTTAAACTAAACACTCTTTGCTACAAATCTATCTATCAAGCTGCTCCATCTTATCTCTGTGCCAATATTTACATTTATATGCCAGCTCGCACATTACGTTCAGTCTCAGACCCTCTATCTCTCCAGATCCCAAGGTATAAGCTTTCAACTGTTGATCGGCGCTCTCTTGCTGTTTCAGGACCAACCTCCTGGAACAAACTTTCTCTCTCCCTCCGTCAGCGGCCAACCCTCTCGGCTTTCAAATCAAACCTCAAAACCCATCTATTTCCCCGTCATTGAAGCTCTTTCTCTCTTTCCCTCCTCTTTCTTTCCTTTAGGGCAATTTTTTAAACGTCTGTGTGTCTTTTTGTTCGTCTTTGTTTAAATGCGTTATGAATGTTTAACGTGTGTGTGCGCTTCAATTTTATTTGTATCAAGATTTAGCGCCGTATAAATACTGTATGTTGTTGGTGTGTGCGTGTGTGCATGCGCGTGCGCGCGCGCGTGTGTGTGTGTGCAATCACAAGATTGTAAGCTATAACATTTACACCAGCAACAACATAAATTTTTTTTATATACACACACCAAATAATTATGGTAAAAACGGAACTAGGAGACAGTCTGTCCAGGTATGTGCGCGTGTGCGCAAGCGCGCGTGTGTACATATAATTATGTGTGTGTGTGTGTGCGAGTGAGTGATTGAGAGAGTATGTGTGTGTGTGTGTGTGTGTGCGCACGCGTGCGCGAGTGAGAGAGAGAGAGAGAGAGAGAGAGAGAGAGAGAGAGAGAGAGAGAGAGAGAGAGAGAGAGAGAGAGAGAGAGAGAGAGAGAGAGAGAGAGAGAGATTGCGCTAGTGCAAGCAAATACATAAAATGATAAAGAAAGAACAAGAGACTGATAGGAAATAGCTGATTACATGTATTATCCTAATAACAATCAAATGTATGGATATTGTTTTTATCCTCTTATCATATTCCTACATTACTGGCTGGCTAATTAATCGCTGGTTGACATTAGCCTGTAGAAAGGGCCAATGATACATGAGAGCTGTACTATACATGATTTTCTACAGCATTGGCCATCATGGTACAGATGAGTCTTGTGATCTTGGGTCAAAACAGACACTCTACCAACCCCCAGATAAGACCAGAAATGGTCCTGGGATATTGTAGTGTTTGATATCAAACTGAAACAATCAATGTTTGCTCTTAGTTTTCATGTGTCATCAGTGAGATACAACTTTTGCCGCAAACATTATGGTCGCTGATGATCGCTGAAATACTGCAGTGAAGCTATCAAACACTGAACACTGCAATATGCATTTTAAGTAGATCAGCACCTGAACTCATTATTTTGATGACAAAAAAGGGTTTAGCTGTTCAATTAAATCAACTGTTAATAATTTTTACTTTGACGAATGCGTACTGAGCGACCGGGGGATGATACTCTCATGTCAGGGGCTATAACTCATAGTGGGAATGAGTAGTTTTCTTCGGAACAAGTTGTAACGTATTCAGTAGGTTAACCCTTTCGCCGCCAATGTCGCATTTTAGCACCACAATGGTTTAATACCCATGTCAGTAAAAGGCATCAAATCAGGGCCTGTTATCCAAAGACCCTATTTTCTTAATCTTACGAGGTAAGGATAGGCCTAATGTTATTATGTCACAAAAGAATTCGCAATATTGCAGATATTTTATTTTCTCTACCCAGTATAGCTTAATGGTCTTTTTTGGCTGAAAAATGGCTGGCGACGAAAGGGTTAAAAGGAACCCTTTCTAGCCTACTTTGGTTTAATCAAGAGGGGGGGTGGATGTTGCATGGTACGCCTATTCACCTTGGGGACTACGTATGCTTCTGTAGATATACCAAGGATTGTATACTGAGCAACAAAATATAGGGACCGTTTTGTTCGAACGTCAGTGCATTTCAAAAGTGCATGATTTTACAAAATGGCCCCTGTATGTTATTGCTCAGTACACAAGCCTTGACCTGTCTGCAGAAGAAAATATAGGTACATGCGCAAACCAACACATCTAGTCACCATATTTGCTCATTTTCGTGCCTAATTACCATACGCATACAGAGA
Source organism: Phymorhynchus buccinoides (assembly GCA_017654935.2). NCBI lineage: Eukaryota > Metazoa > Mollusca > Gastropoda > Neogastropoda > Raphitomidae > Phymorhynchus > Phymorhynchus buccinoides. The sequence goes on along the minus strand of CM065687.1, from coordinate 22,608,431 downwards.
TCAACAAAAGTTAAGTATCACTTTTTCTTAAAGACCCCGTGACGCGCCACGGTTAAGTCCCTTGTTTTTTTCTGGGTTGCTGTGACCCACATTCGAATTTCCCCATATTCAAATTGAGGCTGCTCTTTAAACTGATGTGTCGGTTCGAATTTGGGGCCATTTATATGGGAGTCAGACTTGGTCAAAACAAGGTTTCTTTCCAGTTATAAGAGGGAAAGCACGTGAAACTCGTGATCTGGCACGTGATCGGGTGGATCTTTAAGACAGCAGAACAAAAATGGCACCGCCAATTCCTTATATATTTTACATATCATGATTAATTCAGTTATGTATACACCAGATCCTAAAATGTCATTGCATTCTGTTAATTAATGTTGAAGCAATAGCCCATCAAATAACACAACCCCCTAAGTTTAACCTCACAAAACACGGCTGCTCAACCCGTATCAAAATTGGTTGTGCCCACCCAATCAGCAATAACTTTAACTGTGTAAGCAGCAGTTCCTCGGGACGTTCTGGACACATTGAGGGGGTTCAGGAGACATTGAGCCAAAAACATGTGCCTTGCTAACAACAGCGGATACACCCACTTTTCCACACTCTGCTGTGCAGAAAAGACGTTAAATTAAACAAACACACACACACACACACACACACACACACACACACACACACACACACACACACACACACACACACACACACACACACACACACACACACAAACACATAAACGCACGCACGCACACAGATACACACTGACACACACGCGCGCGCTTGCACACGCACACATACACGCACACGCACACACACACGCGCGCACAGAGAGTGATAAACAAAGAAGAGAGAGAGAGAGAGAGAGAGAGAGAGAGAGAGAGAGAGAGAGAGAGAGAGAGAGAGAGAGAGAGAGAGAGAGAGAGAGAGAGAGAGATTGATTGATTGATTGATTGAATTTTATTT
>CM065687.1:22599971-22602471 GCA_017654935.2 Phymorhynchus buccinoides | reverse complement strand
TATGTTAGGAATGTTGTTTTGGACATATGGTATAAACAAAAATAATGTTCCGTACAGGAAGCATTTTGTGCCTTTTTATGTTAGGAATGTTGTTTTGGACATATGGTATAAACAAAAATAATGTTCCGTACAGGAAGCATTTTGTGCCTTTTTCTGTTAGGAATGTTGTTTTGGACATATGGTATAAACAAAAATAATGTTCCGTACAGGAAGCATGTTGTGCCTTTTTTATGTTAGGAATGTTGTTTTGGACATATGGTATAAAGAAAAATAATGTTCCGTACAGGAAGCATGTTGTGCCTTTTTCTGTTAGGAATGTTGTTTTGGACATATGGCATAAACAATAATATCCATGCAGGAAGCATTGTGTGCCTTTTTCTGTTAGGAATGTTGTTTTGGACATATGGCATAAACAATAATATCCATGCAGGAAGCATTGTGTGCCTTTTTCTGTTAGGAATGTTGTTTTGGACATATGGTATAAACAAAAATAATGTTCCGTACAGGAAATAATTTCCAATAATATCCATACAGGAAGCATTGTGTGCCTTTTTCTGTTAGGAATGTTGTTTTGGACATATGGTATAAACAAAAATATTGTTCCATACAGGAAGCATGTTGTGCCTTTTTCTGTTAAGGATTTAAAAAAATAATAAACAGTGACTGCTGTGCCTTTAAGAACAGCTTAAAAATGTAAGAAGAGGTCTGCATACCTGGGTGAGGGGAAACCACAACCTGCCATCGCCACAACCGATGAAGATTACATTGTGCACCACGAAAGGGACATTAAGTCGTTGGGCGAGTTTCTCACAACAAGCTTGCAAAGTCAAAAATATCATTTTGGGGGTCAATTTTGAGTTATGGGTATATTTGTGTTCTCCGACACCTTATCTTTCGTATTTATAAAGGTCAATCTTTAATATGATCTCTAAATGGTCTTATACGTGCTTTAAGACGAGTGGGTCAATGCATTTTCTTCACCTAGGCTAGAATTTAGACTGTGTTTTCTCAAAATGGCCGACGCTCACCCTACTAACTTTAAATGCTCATAACTCTGGAACGGGGAAAAAAAGATGCAAGAATGGTTCTTGTATCATTAGAAAGAGAATTGTCTGAAGTTTTCAAATGTATAATGTTCTCAGAATGGTCAGTTTGCCACCTATCTTGTACCTTTCGTGGCATCGGGTCACATATGACTCGAAACGTTGTGTTTCCCCGCCCCCAAATACCTCTTCTTACCCTTTGTATTTTAAACGCTGGTATGAATTAAAGCATAGGCCTATTTGAATATGAATTTGAATACGAATTGAAGCCTATAATGAAGGTCTACGGATGCAATAGTCCTACAAAATCCATACCCCCTCCACCTACACCCCACCCACCCACCCACCCCAAAACAATTGGTGCGACCTGTGGTCTTCAAATGACTATTGATCTTTTCGGTTTCACCCGTGCCCATACGAATGATGCATTTAGTGTTTCTAGCCGCAGGAAAGTTATTGATCTGTGGCTGCTGGGCCTATCAATGACGGTAGGATTGAACCGTTGGTGAGCCTGTGGCAGGAACCGGCAGCTTGGATGGGTACCCTCGAGCCTAATAAAATCAAGAAATACCAAACAACGGTTGTGGAGAGTGATTGATGAACGCCTGTAGAATAATTATTGCAGTGCAGATATTATACGCCTGTGTTTTTGTTCGTGTTTTGTTGCTGCTGCTGCTGCTGAAGCTGAAGCTGATACTATTACTGTTGGTTTTATTCTTGCTCATATAGTACCAAATTTCATTCCGAATTGATTATCCGTTTGCTTTCCGCGAGCCCTCAAACAACATAGGGGTTCACAACGAAAATTGCAAGTCCTTCGACACGTAGGCTTGCGCTACAGAGACGAAATTGTGGCCCCACTCGTCCTGCCGATGCTCCAACAAATGGGACCCCAGGCCATCTTCCCAGATGACAACGCCACCCCACACCGAGCCAGGGTGGTGACCAACTTCATCCAACAGGCTGGTGTTGTCAGGCTTGTTTGACCGGCCTGCAGACCAGATCTCAACCCCATAGAGCATGTATGGAATGAACTTGATAGGCGGGTGAGGGCAAATCATCCTCCCCCCAGGAATCCCCAGCACCTACTCCAGATGCTTCGTGCTGAGTGGCAGGCCATCCCACAGGAGTTCTTCGTGAAGCTGGTGAACTCCATGAGGCGCAGATGTGATGAATGCCAAAGGAATCGTGGTGGACACACACACTACTGAACATGTCGAAGGACTTGCAATTTTCGTTTTGAATCCCTATGTTGTTTGAGGGCTCGCGGAAAGCAAACGGATAATCAAATCGGAATGCAATTTGGTACGCTGATTGACGAGATAATGAATTAAATGCTTGCCCAATTTTTTTATTTTTTTGCATTGCCATTCGTGGTTGGAAAGTTGTGCATGTGTGTGTGACTGGTCCCTAACTTTTTTCCACCAGTATATAATAGGCCTACGCCGCGGCATGTG
>CM065687.1:22567471-22572471 GCA_017654935.2 Phymorhynchus buccinoides | reverse complement strand
CTTTTGTACAAATAGTTACCCCACCTTCTGGAAGTTCTGTGCTTGTAACTTATTCTAATTCTGTCATTCTGCCTGTTCCATTTGCTTACTGTCATCTGCTATCTTTCTATCTTACTAGTCCATTATCATTTAAAGACCCACCAGATCACGTGTCAAAATCACGGGTTTCACGTGTTTTCCCTCTTATAGCTGTTAAGAAATCTTGTTGTGACCAGGTTTGACTCCCATGCAAATGTCCCCACATTTAAAACGAAACATCATTTTGAAGAGCAGCCTCAATTTGAAGTTGGGGACATTTGTATGTGGGCCACAGCTACCCAGAAACCCCCCCAAGGGACTTGATCATGGTGCGTCAGTGTATCTTTAAGAAATCTTCCTTGCATAAGAGGGAATGTGACACGTGACGTGTGGGGTCTTTAATGAATTCATTTCATGAGGTTCAAATTGACACGAGCCCAAAACACCAATCCTCTCGCCACTAATCATTCTTCATCGTCTTTCCTTTTCCCTTCTAAGGACTGGGTGCAGACTGATTCTTAGTATGGCTGATATTTCCTTACAAGCGTTCACGTTCGACCAAAATCAACATTATCGAATATATGCATACACAGATATACCGCTCTTCCCGTTCTCGATCATCAAATCGAATCAACCGTCCTTTTCACACGAAAGAATCCATACACGGGCAAGCACGCACGCACGCACGCACGCACGCACGCACACACACACACACACACACACACACACACACATACACACACACACACACGCACGCGCGCGCGCGCACACACACACACAGACAAGGGCGCTCTAGTAAGCAACCCCATTTTACTATTCATGGATTATTCATTTCCGCAACAGACCATGCTTTACGCTTATATTATGCTTCTCTCTGAAATAAAGCGGATGCTATTGAAAATCGAAACCTATTGTGCGCGCTGTACTGTGAAACTAGCGAACTAGAAATAATGGTTCCAGAATGCTTCCAGAATGATACCAGTAGATAACTCTCCTTTCTTGGCGCCAGTGAAGCGTTGTTTCATGATTCTCCTGCTAGCTCTAAGTGGCCCCTGAGTTCCGTACAGTACCTCTTCGGTTGGGGTTCGATCGCAGATTGTGTCATAATCTGCTTCAACAACAAGAGGGTAGTATGGATGGATGTGTTTGAGCGAGAGAGAGAGAGAGAGAGAGAGAGAGAGAGAGAGAGAGAGAGAGAGAGAGAGAGAGAGAGAGAGAGAGAGAGAGAGAGAGAGAGAGAGAGAGAGAGAGAGAGAGAGAGAGAGAGAGAGAGAGAGAGAGGAGAAATCTAACCGGGAGAGAGAGAGAGGGAGAGAGAGAGAGAGAGAGAGAGAGAGAGAGAGAGGAGAGAGAGAGAGAGAGAGAGAGAGAGAGAGAGAGAGAGAGAGAGAGAGAGAGAGAGATGGAGAGAGAGAGAGAGAGAGAGAGAGAGAGAGAGAGGAGAGAGACCTCGAGAGAGAGAGAGAGAGAGAGAGAGAGAGAGAGGAGAGAGAGGTTTGCTTTTCGAAAATTCCTGCTTTTTCTGTGATTTAATTGTAGTCATAACCATTTCCCTAACGTTTGACACTTATCATAATAGTGTGTGTTGATGAACATTATTCTTTCAGATTTGCGCATCATTGAGCACAGATCGACGCACAAGTGACGACACCCGAATTACGACGAAAGCCTTGGCGAGACTTCATCAGTGCCTGTTTTAATTTCTGCGGCACCCTAAGGTTTGTGAAGTATCTCTCCCAATAACTCAAGCAGTTCGGTCGACACAAATAGAGGATCCAATCACTTGATCTAACCAACAGAAAGCTAAAGCGGATTCTGTCAATAATTAATCTGGTGTGTAGCCTACTTATTTTCCTTGACTCGACCTGCTTCTTGAAGTCACAAAAAGAAAACCGGATCTGAGAGGACCAACACCATGAGCATGCGCAGTGATGCGGACTCCCGCAGGGACATTTCCTGTCTCAAGACACGGTGAATGAGTGTCCAGCTTAGAAGTTCTGGCAACGCACGGAGAGTGCGGTTGATAGAGACAGAATTCTTAATAGAGTCTCTGAGGTCTGAATATTTGGCGACATGAGTGGCGGGGTCACCTTACCGGCTATCCCAGGGGCCACAGCTCAGGGTCAAGGGTCAAGGCCGTCCAGCCGCGCGGATTCGGGAGTGGGGGTGACCCATCATCACCCTAGGACCAACACACCTCAGGCCGCGTACGCAGGTACCGTATGTCTGTTGTGTCTTTGTCTGGGAACTCTGGGGGTGCGTAATGAATTGTTGTGTTGTTGTTGGTTGTTGGGGTAGAAGGTTGATTGCTTGTTTGTCTGAGTGGATGGATAATTGGTTGGTTTGGGTTAGGTTGTAGGCTGATTGTTTGGAAGGATGGTGGAAGGATGGGTTGGGGGTTGCTTAGTTGATTGGTTGATTGGGTTGCTGGTTGGTTTTGGTTAGGTTGTAGGCTGATTGTTTGGAAGGATGGTGGAAGGATGGGTTGGGGGTTGCTTAGTTGATTGGTTGATTGGGTTGCTGGTTGGTTTTGGTTAGGTTGTAGGCTGATTGTTTGGAAGGATGGTGGAAGGATGGGTTGGGGGTTGCTTAGTTGATTGGTTGATTGGGTTGCTGGTTGGTTTTGGTTAGGTTGTAGGCTGATTGTTTGGAATGATGGTGGAAGGATGGGTTGGGGGTTGCTTAGTTGATTGGTTGATTGGGTTGTTTGGTTGGTTTTGGTTAGACCTTGTGGGCTGATTGTTTCCTTCTTTGGGATGGGTCGGGGGTTTTCAGTTGATTGGTTGATTGGGTTTTTGGTTGGCTGTGTGGTTGCGCAGGATGGGTGATTGTTTGCCAGTGGAGTTTTGAAAGAGCGTGGCTGGCTGGTTGATTGGTAGATGGGTTGTTGACCTAGTTAGGTAACTGTGCTGATTTTGCTCTTGAAAGGATATCGATGGATTTTTGTGGCACTAACATGGTTGGTGTGGTAGGTTGATCACTTCGGTGGGTAAATGGATAAATGGTTGGCTGATTGGTCGTATTGTAAGATACAAGAATGGGTGAATGGATGAAACGTTGGTTGACTTGTTGGTTGTTTTGCTGTTTTTGTCTTTTTAATCGTATTTCTCTTCGATCGACAGGGCTCACGATCCGTATCTTGATAATTCTAGTTTCTGCACACAAGTGTTACTTTAAGGATTGCTTGACATGTAGTATAAGATTATCTGAGTGGGAGGCTTCCTGGCAAGTCAATCACTTTGTTTCATTTGTGTACATAATGATTTTAACATATTTCAAAATAATGGTTGGTAAGCTTTGTTTGTTTCAATTGTTTTGTTTCAGTGTGTGTGTGTGTGTGTGTGTGTGTGTGTGTGTGTGTGTGTGTGTGTGTGTGTGTGTGTGTGTGTGTGTGTGTGTGTGTGTGTGTGTGTGTGTGTGTGTGTGTGTTTGTGTGTGTGTCTGTGTGTGTGTGCGCGCGTGCGTGCGTGTGCGCGTGATTAAACTAGGACTTTTAGGACATTCAAAAGAACGGTTGATAGATTTGTTGGTAATATAATTACTTTAAATAAGTTGTTTATGTGTTTGCTAATTTTAAACCATTCGAAAAGAAGCTAACCCTCTAGTAATCCAACACCTTTACTGTTAACCTGTTTAAATCATCTACAAAACAACCCAACCCTGCAAATACTCCCCCCCCCCCATCCCTTTCCCTTAACTCCCCCCCCCCCTCTTTCACCTCCTTCACCCTAATTCTTTGACTTGTCAAACTAGGCTTTCAGTGAGGTATACATACGGGAACGTGTAACAAGCATCTAACTCAGACTTAAAATCTTCAGGTGTAAACGACACACTTCAAGACATAATGGGCACAGTTTGGGTGGCGATATTCCTGGGATTACTGCTGATAGGGCGTCCCAGGGGGTATGAAATATAAAAAGGTAGGGGTGTGGGGTGTTAGCGCGAAATCTTGATCCGCGGGGAGACCCAACAATCTCCTGTTGTTTTGGAGCCTCTCGTCAAAGACACTGTAATGGGAATAAGACAAACAAGCGGCCATTTTCCCCTATATGAGTAGTGAGGGAACTAAAACCCTGATTATGCTCCCCCCCTCCCCCTTGAACCATGAACATCAGCAGTAATCTAACACTGGTTGTTACTGTTTCATAGATTTTCTGGCCGTATTTGCAGCTTCCTTACCTTTCTTTGTCTTCAGGAAAACAGAAAAAAAGGTTTGCCTAAGCACTCAATTTGAATCTGGTATTTTAAAAAAAAGTCGATTCAAATTCCAGTCTTTGGATAGAGCCGCAATTGTTAATGGGATCACGAACGATAACCCTATTATATATCGCCGTAACCCTCCAGTTGTTTGTCTTATTCCCATTACAGTGTCTTTGCTCTCGTGCTGACGGGGGTGATCGGGGGTCTGACTAGGGGTAGGCCCACGGGTGGCATGTAGGTGATGAACGGAGCAACACTGGGCCTGAAGAACATATGTGATCCAGCACCACGAAAGGGACATTAAGTCGCTGGGCTAGTTTATCACAACAGGCTTGGAAAGTCAAAAATCTAATTTGTGTGTGTTAATTTTGAGTATTTCCGTGTTCTCTAGCATTATTATCTTTCCTATTTATAAAGCACAATCTTTAATATAGTCTCTAAATGATCTTATAAGTGCTTTAAAATGAGTAGGTCAATGCGTGTTCTTTAGCTAGGCTAGGCTTTAGATTGTGTTTTGTCAACATGGCCGACGAACCACCCTACTAACTTTAAATGCTCATTACTCGGGAATGGAAACAGATACAATAATGGTTCTTGTACCATTAGAAAGACAAATTGTCTGACGTTTTCACTCCCGAATTCACGTGTGTATTTTCTCAGAATGGTCAGTTTGACACTTCATGTCCCTTTCGTGGTGCTCGGTCACATTTGATAAGCGCTTTTCTGTTCAAAGGAAATAATATGGACTCTATATGTATTTTCAACGACGATAATCATCGTTC
>CM065687.1:22549971-22554971 GCA_017654935.2 Phymorhynchus buccinoides | reverse complement strand
GTGAAGAAGAAGAAGAAGAAGAAGAAGAAGAAGAAGAAGAAGAAGAAGAAGAAGAAGAAGAAGAAGAAGAAGAAGAAGAAGAAGAAGAAGAAGAAGAAGAAGAAGAAGAACAAGAACAACAACAACAACAACAACAACAACAACAACAACAACAATAACAAAACAAGAAGTAGAAGAAGATGACGACGACGATGAAGAAGAAGTAGAAGAAATGGAAGAGAAAGGAGGAGGAGGAAGAGGAGGAAGAGATGAGGAGAGAGAAGGATATTGATGTATTTCACAGGCATGCGGAGAGAGAGAGAGAGAGAGAGAGAGAGAGAGAGAGAGAGAGAGAGAGAGAGAGAGAGAGAGAGAGAGAGAGAGAGAGAGAGAGAGAGAGAGAGAGTATACGGATACGAATAAGATTAATGTAATCAGGTTATAGGCCTAAACCCTTATCTGATGGGGGCAGGTAGATCACAACTACACAAATATGACACATTCTTACCAACACAACGTGAAACATATGTATGCTACTATGGACGAATAAAGATAGTTGACACAACAAACATGTTATCATAACTCCTTGACTGGCACCAACGTATCACGTACTGACCTGATGACATCAATGATGATGTCATCAAATCAAGAGGAATAACCCTGGTATATGCTGACTTTTGCTCTAAACAGTCAAGAGAGTAATATCCCCAGACCATTTTGTTTCTCAGATTGGCTCTATCAGTTGTCTTTTTTTTTTCATGTCATGATTTTTGCCCAAAGATTTTCTTCTTTATTTTGTTCTCAGTCAAAGGGTTTAAATGCCACTAAATCAACAGACAGACAGACAGACAGACAGAGACTCCCTCGACTTTATAGTTTCAAAAGATTACATACAAATACAGGAGTCTTAAAAATATAGTATAAGAAACATGCCCAGGAAGGGTGCAGGGTGGGGTGGGGGGTGAGAGGGAGGAGTGGGAGTGGGGGTGTTGATCGAATGATGATCCTGTCTTTTCACAAACTTTCTCAACAAGGGTGGCCATTGAATCGATTCGTAAGACACACAATCCGACACGGTTACCCAAGCTCAATTCAAACCGCTTTACAAAAAAATCCGCCATTCAATTTTATGACTACACTCATGTTGAAACTCGGATTTATCATTTCGCGCCTTGTCTGCCTTCATAATAGAGAGAAGAGCGATAGCTTTATATAACAAAAAAAAGAGCAAAGTTTCTTTGACTCTTGAAAGATTTGAAAGAAAGCAGGTAGGCAGGGCCTATAGAATTACCTGCGTAAACATTACTAGTATTGCAGAGAAAAGACGGAAAAGCTTTCAAAAGGGCTATAACTCTTGTCAGTGCATGTTGGCGCTGTCTTTTTTAAGCAGATATGCAACTCCGCACCACGAAAGGGACATTAACCCTTTCACCGCCAACGTCGCATTTTTGGCACCACAATGATTTAACACCCATGTCACTAAAAGGCATCAAATCAGGGTCTGTTATCCAAAGACCCTATTCTCTTAATTTTGGGAGGTAAGAATATGCCTTACTTTGAATATGTGACAGAGGAATCCCCAATATTACAGACATATTTTTTTGTCTAACCCAGGGTTTAATTAGGACATTGTTTTGCTGAAAAATGGCTGGCGGTAAAAGAGTTAAATGTCAAACTGACCATTCTGAGAAATGTATACAGTTGACAACTTCAGACAATTCTCTTTCTAATGAGACAAGAACCATCCTTGTATCTTTTTCCGTTCCAGAGTTATTAGCATTTAAAGTTAGTAAGGTGAGCGTCGGCCATTTTGAGAAAACACTGTCTACATGTCTAGCTTAGCTGAAGAAAGTGCATTGACCTACTTATTAAAACACTTATAACACCATTTAGAGATCATATTAAAGATTATTCTTTATAAATATGAAAGATAAGACGTTAGAGAACGCAAATAATGACCCCAAAAAGAGGTTTTTGACTGTGCAAGCCTTGTGAGAAACTAGCTCGGCGACTTAATGTCCCCTTCCTGGTGCTGGGTCACATATATGCGTCTGATAGGAGATTATCATCGTTTTCAAATGTTCGTGTTAGTCGAGAGAAAGAAGCACAGAATTGTACATGAACTGAATATTTTAAACAGTAATCATTTTTGTTTAGTGGTGGAAAACTCTCAACTTTTTTTCTCTCAACCAAACTTAGACCATCTGACTGGACTCCTCTCAACATGTTTGCAGATTTTGCAAACTTAAATCCTTAAGAATAAAACCGACAGCTTTATGACGAACTGTTCTTACTTAAATAACAGATTTAACTTATCTGAAAATCTAGCAGATAAAGTCGGTCTTTATCGTTACAGTGTCACCGACGCCTAAATTAACTTTCTTTGTTTTACCCGACGGGAAACAAAACAAAACAAGTAATCTAGCCAAACCCCACCCACACCCACCCCCCTCCCCACCCCCCAACCAGCCCAAAAAGAGAAGAGAGTGACACAGAGAGAGAGACAGAGAAAGAAGAGAGAGAGAGAGAGAGAGAGAGAGACGAGAGAGAGAGAGAGAGAGAGAGAGAGAGAGAGAGAGAGAACTTGAAAACTTGAAAACTTAAACTTTATTTTCCAAGGAATATAGATTTTAGGAAAAGCCTATTCTTCCAATCTGTCCTTCTCAACAAGGGTGGCATTGAATCGATTCGTAGAGACACAAGAGAGAGAGAGAGAGAGAGAGAGAGAGAGAGAGAGAGAGAGAGAGAGAGAGAGAGAGAGAGAGAGAGAGAGAGAGAAGTCTGAAGTCTGAAGTCTGAAGTCTGAAAATGATTTAATTAATTTGTTAGTTAGGCCACAGGCCCATACAAATGGAGTTCACGTTGACAAAATTATGACATACATATAATAACAAGACATTACTGAAGTGCTTGCAGAGCATTTTGCCTGACTATATATGAGAGAGAGAGAGAGAGAGAGAGAGAGAAGAGAGAGAGAGAGAGAGACGAGAGAGAGAGAGAGGAAGAGAGCGACGCACCAGAAGCTTCAGAATCATATTATAGTACGTTTCTGTCCTTTTACTTAATTAAAGAGCCAACCCGCTTGTCCGACTGCAGTATCTGGTGAAATCGTACCAGTGGCGTAGTCTTCCATACACGAATCTGAAGACATCATAATTATCAGAGTGGTTTTTTTGTATAAGACATTTTTTATGAGATTTGTGTATTGAGGTCGACATGATGATAGTGAACACACAAATAGCAGGATTTCATCAGAATCATGTAGACAGTCCCTCCTTGGCATACGGCTGTGTCAGACCAATTGACGTAAGGCTAGAACACCAAGGCTACATCGAAATGTTGTTATGTTCTGCATAGTTTTGCGGGGATTCGTTTTAGGTATGGCGAGAGATAGACAGTAGTATTTCATCGGGATCATGCTTTACAGACGTCGTCACAAAGCTGGGGGTAGTCGTGCGACTGAAATGGGATGTATGAGTCGGCCCGAGTGAGAGAGAGAGAGAGAGGAGAGATGGAGAGAGAGAGAGAGAGAGAGAGAGAGGGGAGAGAGAGAGAGAGAGAGAGAGAGAGAGAGAGAGAGAGAGAGGGGGGGGGGAGGAGAGTATACTTTAATATATCCAAAAGAGAAATTCAGGTTAGGTGCAACAACATGACAGAGATACAACATAACTGAAAAAAACATTAATCAAACGTGTGAAACGAAATTATACCGACCAAATAATTATCATTAAGATTCATTACATCAACTTTGAAATTGTGCACATTTTTAAAAAAAAAGAAGAGAGAGAGAGAGAGAGAGAGAGAGAGAGAGAGAGAGAGAGAGAGAGAGAGAGAGAGAGAGAGAGAGAGAGAGAGAGGAGAGAGACAGAGAGAGAGAGAGAGAGAGAGAGAGAGAGAGAGAGAGAGAGAGAGAGAGAGAATTGACAAATTGACAAATTGATGATTAATGTCAATAGCTACATAGCCATCATGACATGCGGGGGGGGGGGGGGGGGGGTGGTAGGGGGGGGGGGGGAATGAAGTGGGGGGGGGGGGGGGGGGGGGGGGGGGGGGGGGGGGGGGGGGGGGGGGGGGGGGGGGGCGGGGGGGGGGGGGGGGGGGGGGGGGGGAAAACGCAAACGAAATACATCAATACCAGTAATCACATTAATTCACACACAATCTCAATGTGAGTATGAAAAGATAAAATACTAGTACAAAACATATATACTCAGCGCGCATATTTCCATAAAACCAAAGTCATTACCGTCCTGTACATAATGACCAGCGGGCACTAAATAAGCCAATTTGTAATAGGGAATCAAACTGAGAGTGAATGTGATCTAAGTTGATATGATTCAGCAACATATTTTGCTATCGAATTAATTAATAGCTCATTTTCTAGTGTTAATACCAAGCTACGCCTTTGTGTTACCGGGTCAATAACAAATAATACATTTATCACGAATGTGTTTATAGCCTTCACATTGAAATAAAAAGTGATCATCTTCCTTAAGATTGGATTTACAAACAGGACAAACATTATCTACATTTGTAGTTTGCAAAAAACGTTTTTTGTTACAAGGCCTAATGTTCTGGTTCGAAATCTTGCAAGTGAACTTCGTTGCCATCTATCTGTAACAGCTGTTATATACTTCTCAACTTCAAGGTTACTTTTGAACGAGATAAACCATTCATATTTTGGACTTTCTTCTATGTGGGAGTGCAAATTTTGTTTAGATATACAAGTCATTCGATCTTTAAATTCAGATATGAAAACTTTATCGTGATCTACTTCTTGGTTCAGCCAGACTATCCCCCCATTTTCTGTTAGTAGTTTCTTGACTCTTGAAACCCAATTAAAGTTCACATTTTCATGTTGCTGTGATAACATTAGATACGCTTGCTTACACAGTCTTCACGAAGGTAACTTCAAAAGCCTTAACCAATGTGTAATACATTTAACATAGTATGAACATATTATGAGAGAGAAAGCGAGGGAGAGAGAGAGAGAGAGAGAGAGAGAGAGAGAGAGAGAGAGG
>CM065687.1:22542471-22544971 GCA_017654935.2 Phymorhynchus buccinoides | reverse complement strand
CAGACAGACAACCAGGCCGGAGACAGACTGACAGACAGAACCACAGACACAGACGAACACACCAACAATTGTGACGGAGACAATGGAAATGGATCCTATCCACGCTATTAAAAAACAAAAAAAAACTAGAGCGTTACGACGCTACATCACCAGCCGCGCGGTACGTTTTCTGCTCCAGTAAATCACGAAATTCGACCAATGACCCTCATTTTCAAACTTGGCCTAGATATCCTAACTACTTACGCGCATCCAAAGATTTAGTCTCCTAGCTGTCGGAGGACGGTCGTGGTGGTGGCGCCCTCGGAGGAGGACCTCACTCACGCTGGCTCCGCGACTAAGATGAATAGTGTCGTCAGTAGGGGGGATTAGTAGGTGGTGTTCTGAACAGGCTCCACTGAACTCCACCGAAGTGACTCAGCAGCAGTGCAGTGTCTCCTCGGTTGGTTGCCTCCTGACGGCCGAACATAGATTCGCTCCCCTTGGACTGCTGGTCTCGGATTCTGCGACCTGAATAAGCGGAGGTGTGGCTGCGAATTGGGACTCGGAATGAGCGGCGTTAAACACCACTGTACGGCCCAGAAGATGGGACAGCAAAAAAAAACACCCAAAAACCCGATTTAGTCTCCCAGGTCCCCTCCGTTCATACGCTAGCGTGCTATCATACATATAGTCAGCCAGGAACAAACAGAGGCACTGAAAACATTACCGGCTTCTCTTACGCGGCTAGTAAATATGTGACCTAGCACCACAAAAGGGGACATTAAGTGTCAAAATGACCATTCTGAGAAGATGGTACAGGTTAGAAACTTCAGACAATTCTCTTTCAAATGATATAAGAACCATTCTTACAACGTTTTCTGTTGGAGAGTTATGAGCATTTGAAGTTGGTAGAGTGAACTGTCAGCCATTTTGAGAAATCACAGTCTGAAGTTTAGCCTAGCTGAAGAAAGTGCCTTGACCTACTCATGTTAAAGCCCTTTTTGGAGTATTTAGAGACCACGACAAGGATTGTCCTTAATGAATATAAAGGATGGGATGCTAGAGAGCAAGACAATACCCATAACTCAAAACTCATGCAAAATGATAATTTTGACTTTGCAAGCCTGTTGTGAGAACGTAGCCCAGCGACTTCATGTCCCTTTCGTGGAGCTGGGTCACATATAGGCATGCCCCATTACTAATAACGGCAGCACCTGACGCCAGACATATTGCGAGAGAGAGAGAGAGAGAGAGAGAGAGAGAGAGAGAGAGAGAGAGAGAGAGAGAGAGAGAGAGAGAGAGAGAGAGAGAGAGAGAGAGAGAGAGAGAGAGAGAGAGAGAGAGAGAGAGAGAGAGAGAGAGAGAGAGAGAGAGAGAGAGAGAGAGAGATTTGAAACATTTGAAACATTTGTTTATTGAGGGAAAAGAATAAGCATTGTGAGAACGTAGCCCATCGACTTCATGTCCCTTTCGTGGAGCTGGGTCACAGATAGGCATGCCCCATTACTACTAACGGCAGCACCTAACGCCAGACATATTGCGACTAAGGAGCACTAACAGACACTTGGGCTAATCCTCTGGAGCCGGTTGATTCTCCTTTAGCCGACAGATTACAACGATTACAGGGATTAAGCCTTCTTCGTCTGCCTTAGTGTAGTAACTCTAACTAGTGACTTTAAAGACACACTGACGCACCACGATTAAGTCCCTTGGTTTTTTTTCTGGGTAGCTGTGACCCACATGCAAATGTCCCCACCTTCAAATTGAGGCTGCTCTTTAAAACGATGTTTCGCTTTGAATTTGGGGGCATTTGTGTCGTAGTCAAACCTGGTCAAAACAAGATTTTGTACCAGCTGTAAGAGGGAAAACCCGTGAAACCCGTGATTTTGACACGTGATCTTTAAGAGAGGGTTCTAATTTAGCTATTGATTCACTCCGTTTTCTGTACACTTAACTTATTATTGACCCCCTTCATGCGTTTCTTAAATTTGTATTGTCGTTTTTTGTTGTTGTTGTTGTTGCTGTTTTTGCTATGGTTGTTATTGTTGTCGTTGTTGTCATTGTCGTTGTTGTAGCATCGATATTTCCATCTGGTTGTTATTGATGTGGTTGATATACCAGTGAGCGGAGACAGAAACAGACCCAGCCGAAAGAAGCCGAAAGTTAATAATCATGGAAAATATACGCCTTCAAAATCCTCTGAATATAGGCCTGCAAATCACAAGTTCCAAACGAATGGGCGTATATGGAGGGGTAGTTGCCTAAACGTGTCATCACCCTTCTTTTTTCCTTTTGTGATACCGTAACACTTTTAGGCAACTACCCCTCGATATATTCGCAGGGCTCCAAAGTTTTATTATTTTTAAAAAAATTTAAGATTATGAATGTAAAAGAAACAAGATGCTGTTTATCGTCTTTTCTTGGCATATCGGCTTAAAATGTGGCCAGGAAAACAAGGATAATTCGATAATTTCCTCTGGTACAATATTCATGGGTGCATCTTAAACAGCTAATTTTGTTT
>CM065687.1:22534971-22537471 GCA_017654935.2 Phymorhynchus buccinoides | reverse complement strand
CCTACGCGTTCTGTGGGCCGTTTCACAAGGGCTAACGTTACGTAGCGTGAGCGCAAATCGGCAAAAACGGTCTACTAAGAAACATCCTTCGTTTGCTGATAGCTCGCGTGACGTTTTGTTCTTGCCAAACACCGGGCAAGCGGCGAACTATCCGGAACTAGTAGGGGGTGAATACGTTTCTTGTTGTTGATTGGTCCATTACATTTTGTTTAAAATGGGGTTTTTTAAATGACCAATCAGACAAGAGCTTGTCATATTCTTCCGCAAACGTTTTCTAAAGTGTTTGGCGTAAGCGTTATTCGAGCGGCGACCGTTATCTAGAGAAACTCAACCCAGAACTGTTTGGAGTTAGCGTACACCTGCATAATTATGCTGGCGCCTACGTGAGTGAACCAGCAATCATGCACATTGCACATGCACATTGCACAACACGAACGCGTCCACAAACTTTCTAGCACTCACATATGCGCACCCAGACACGCAGACGGACACACACACATATGCATACAAAGACTCACAGACGTACATACACGCATATACGCACGCACGTACGCACATAACACACACACACACACACACACACACACACACACACACACACACACACACACACACACACACACACACACACACACACACACACACACTTGTCTAATATCACCATTGCGTGAAAAGACGTTACATTAAACTACTGAGCTGAACTGAACACACACACACACACACACACACACACACACACACACACACACACACACACACACACACACACACACACACACACACACACACACACACACACACACACACACACACACACACACACACACACACACACACACACACACACACACACACACACACACACACACACACACACACTCATAGGCATACATACCTTTAGCCTATGACTTTCACATATCTTTTAAATAGTATGTGTACATGAACCAGTGTTATCGATAATATTATTAGCGTGTGTGAATCTCCCCATCGTGTTCAGGATTTCTTCTCTTTTTCACAATCCTCTTCCTTTTAAAGACCCACCAGATCACGTGTCAAATTCACGGGTTTCACGTGTTCTCCCTCTTATAGCTGGTAAGAAATCTTGTTTTGACCAGGCTTAGCTCCCATACAAATGCCCCCAAATTGAAAACGAAACATAATTTAAAAGAGCAGCCTCAATTTCATGTTAGGGGCATTTCTATGTGGGTCACAGCTACCCAGAAAAAACCCAAGGGACTTAATCGTGGTGGATCAGTGTATCTTTAAGCAGTATGTTAATTTGCGTGCATTCTTGAATCTGTACATACCGTGAGGGCGTGAGTGTGTGTGTGTGTGTGTGTGTGTGTGTGTGTGTGTGTGTGTGTGTGTGTGTGTGTGTGTGTGTGTGTGTGTGTGTGTGTGTGTGTGTGTGTGTGTGTGTGTGTGTGTGTGTGTGTGTGTGTGTGTGTGTGTGTGTGTTCGTGCGTGTGTACGTGTGCATGCGTGCCTGCGTCTGTGCTTGCATACATGTGTTTGTATGTATATGTGTGTGTGTATGTGTGTGTGCGTGCAGGCGTTTGTGTGTGTGAACAAAAGACATTGATCTGCATCACACGACACACGTAAACAGCAGAGGTGCAGATTGTGAATGAAACCCTAAGACCCACCAGATCACATGTCAAAATCACGTGTTTCACGTGTTTTAACTCTTATAGCTGGTAAGAAATCTTGTTTTGACCAGGTTTAACTCCCATGGATACAAATGCCCCCAAATTGAAAACGAAACATAATTTTAAAGAGAAGCCTCAATTTCAAGTTGGGGCCATTTCTATATGGGTCACAGCTACCCAGAAAAAAATAAGGGACTTAAAATGTCCCCAACTTCAAATTGAGGCTGCTCTTTCGTTTTGAATGTGGGGGCATTTGCATAGGAGTATATACCAGCTATAAGAGGGAAAACCCGTGAAAACCGTGATTTTGACACGTGATCTGGTGGGTCTTTAACCCTCTTCAAGTGACGTCATTCAATACTTATTGCATCTCTCTCCACCCCTTCTCAACTGGCGTGTTGTTCGAGATCAGGTGTAGAAACGAACAGTATACGTTGTGCCGTTATTGACAATGATTTGTATTATTCAATTTTCAGATACTGGTATGAGTAACAGCTGTGTTAACCCTTTCACCGCCAGCCATAGTTAAAAAATGTCCATTACATTTACCTGGGTAGAGAACAAAATCCATCTGCAGTATTGGGGATTCTTCTGTGACACATATAAAATAAGGTCCAACCTTACTTCCCAAAACTAAGACAATAGGGTCTTTGGATAATAGACCCCGATTTGATGCCTTTTAGTGACATAGGTGTTAAATCACTGTGGTGCTAAAATGTAACTTTGGCGCTGAAAGGGTTAACTGGTGTTATAGATTGAGTTTTATCACAAAAAAGACGCTCAAGTTGAAACCAGTGTATGTATTTACTAGTGTGGATGCACTCACACACACACACACACACACACACACA
>CM065687.1:22524971-22529971 GCA_017654935.2 Phymorhynchus buccinoides | reverse complement strand
TGACCTTGAAGTGTGACCTTGAAAACCGAAATTTCCTTCTTTGCGCTATATGTTTCTTCTTCAAGCTGTATCTCGTGAACTACAAGACAGAATCCCTTCCAATTTTGTGTCAGGATGTGACACTCTACGGGGTGTCGCAAGTGCGTGGCATTGCTGGTGACGGACATGTCTGCCGCTCGGCGACGCCCTTGTTTATTATTATAAATAACTTACACCACTCATAATCCCAGTAGCCTACTTTCTGAACAGTTCGGACCACAGTCTACGTGTTGTTTCTGGTCGTTGTTTTTGTTGTGTGAATCAGTTGGCTGTTGATGTTGTTAATACATTATTGTTAGTTAATACATATTATTTATTATTATAAATAATTTATATTTATATTATAAGTTATAAATAGCATACAAAACAATAGAAAAAACAACAAGTGGGAAGGCTGTGGTGAAATTTATTAGGCAAATATTTCGGACTACTGTCCTTTGACCATGCCTGTCTCCTACTCTCTCTCTCTCTCTCTCTCTCTCTCTCTCTCTCTCTCTCTCTCTCTCTCTCTCTCTCTCTCTCTCTCTCTTCCTCTCTCTCCTCTCTCTCTCCTCTCCTCTCTCTCTCTCTCTCTCTCCTCTCTCTCTCTCTCTCTCTCTCTCTCTCTCTCTCTCTCTCTCTCTCTCTCTCTCTCTCTCTCTCTCTCTCTCTCTCTCAAAACGCCGTATTGTTCGTACAATTAGGAAATTATATATTATAAGTTATATTTATATCTAAGTACCCTGATATGTGAACAGTTCTAACCACGGTTTACGTTTTTTGTGTGTTTTTCAGATTCAGACTAACATGTCTTCTTTTTCATTTTACATTTAATAAAGAAGAGAGTTTGTCAATCTTATCCGGCAGTTGACATGAACACTTATTAATGTATTTCTTACATGTTCCAGAGTTACCATCGTTCCGTTCCACACCCGGGAGGCACGGTGGGGGAGGAGTTGCCCGCTCTTACGCAAAATTACCCTCATTACGTCACACGCCACGTCAGGTAGGCTTACGTCATTCTCTACTTTTGTGACGTCATTATCTGGGGTTTGTCCGAACGGTCGAACGTACGCACGCACGCACGACGGACACGGACGGACGGACGGATGGACGCTGAACGGACCGAACAAAAACCATAGTTCGGAAACTGATACTAAGATATAATAGTTTATAGGTTACAAATAACAGTTGTATTACATTTTAGGGTGCCGTCTTATAAATAAAACATCACGTAATTGCTGTTCCAAGTTGTCAGTCTCTCTCTCTCTCTCTCTCTCTCCGCTCTCTCTCTCCTCCCCACCCCTCAAATAAACGCCTTTACTGTTCGTACAATTAGGAAAATGGTCTCAATATCACGTATGATGATGAACAATCTCCCCCCTGCCCCCTCCCACCCCCCGCCCCCCCCCCCCCCCCCCCCCCCCCCATGGCATAAACGCAGGCGGTAGGGGCGTCTAAAATTATTTGCAAAACGTCCTGTGTTGCTATGGGAATAGAAGTGAACATTGTTCACGTGTATATGTCGCAGTAGAAATGGGAATCCAGTACGATTCGGAATCCTACTACTAGTACAAATCGGATTCTTAATTTCTGCTACTGGCATTTTTTCTAGTGACAAATCGAAATCCGATTCATGGGTTGCTACAAATCGGCATTCCGATTTGTTCACGTGGATATGTCACAGTATAAATCGGAATCCAGTACTAATCGGAATCCTACTCGTACAAATCGGAATTCTAATTTCTACTGGCTTTTTTCTAGTACAAATCGTGAAATCCGATTTCTACTAAATGTAGTACAAATCGGAATTCCGATTTGTACTGAAAGCCAGTAGAAATTGGAATCCAGTACAAACTGGAATCCACTTCTCCCACAATTGTAAGAGACGAGAGACAAAAGGAGGAGCATAACTTTGAACTTTGAGAGCACTCACTGCCCGCAGACCTGCCCACCCCAACGGATTTTCCGTAGTTCCTACAGAATTTGACTATAAACTACGGAACTACGGTTGATAACCAATTTCCAAATCTCTACTAACGATATTCTGGTGAAAGCGATTCAGTTTGCGAAAGTTATTTCGTGTGTGTGTGTGTGTGTGGAGGGGGGGGGGGTTCTCTCTTGCGTGCGTGCGTGAGTTGTGTGCGTGCGTGCGGTGTATGTATGGAAGGTTGTTAGAAAAGAGAAGTTGGAGTCAGCAAACGTAGGCCAAGTACACGGAATTGAGAATATGATTTCATTTCTTCACTTTTTCGGACTTTTCACGTGGTGTTATTTCTTTCTTTATTTTGCATGATGATTTTTGTGAGCTTTCTATATGTTATTTGTTATGAAGTTCAAATCAAAATAAAATCCAATTCACTTTAAAGGAGAAATTTTGTAATTTTTGAAGTTGATATATTTTGCCACCCCCTTGTCATCAGACAGTTGTTTTGGTTATGACAATACAAATGTCGAATTGTCTAAAGCTCTCTCTGATTTACTGTTGGTATTTTTTCTTTTGTTTGTTGCTGTTGTATTATTTTGATATTCATGACTGTCTCTCCTATAGATCAAATAATAATAATACTGAACATTTATATAGCACTTTATTCCCTTTGCAGGGAGCTCAAAGCGCTTTTACATAACCAATAAAACACAAATAAGTAACATTATACACATAAGACTCACTACAATCAAATATCAAATATACATAAAATAATATTATTTAAACAAAGCCCTGTTCATAACCACAAAATTTGAAACAATATTACAATATTATAAGAAAAGAAACAAAATTGCAAGGGAAATCAAAGTTCCATGAGGCTAGCTTTTATTTCGAAACTACACTCACAAATGAACTAAAACACACTAATAAACATTTATTGTTATGCCCCCTGCATAACTTCCCTTACCTCCCCCTCTCGGTCGCTCTATTTCTCTATGATCTCCTTACCCCCCCCCCCCTCACACAACACACACAACAACCACCTTCCGGATTTTTGTTATTTCTCTCTCCACTTCCTCAATACTTCTTCTTTTTCTTCTTCCGATCGCTCAGAGAGTTTTTCCTGTCAATTATAAGCGCAGAGGCGTCATCAGTACTGCCGTTACGTGCATAACTAAGGAGAATTTTAGGCCCACAGCAAAGTCCGACTTCGGCTGGAGGAAATGTTTTTCAAAGTGTTTTTTTGAAAAAAGGCATGAGAATGGACCGGTAAGGCAGAGAGATAGTAGATTACAGTAAGCAAAAGGTAAAAGGCAGAGTAAAAGAGAGTTGTAGATTAGAGGGAAGTTAAAAGCGAAGATCTTCCAAGAAGGTGGGGGAACTAATTTATACAAAAAAACATCCCCCCGGTATCCCCACGGGGAGCACTCACTACTGACAAGCATTTCGTCCAAAAGGGAATACAATTTATTCTTCTGATCATCCACCTTTGCTTCGTTGAATTTAGTTGTAACTACTGCCACTGGTGTACTCTCTCTGTCAAAATTGAAGCACCAATTGACTGAACAACTAATTTGTCGCAGCGGAGCTGCAAACTTGATTTACTTGATTACAATTCACAGAATGGAAAATCTTAAACAATGATCAACAATTTCTTCCTTCTTAGTACTCAGTGATCACTGTTCTTATCAATATTATGCCCTGTCTTTTTTTGGTTTCTTCTTTTACAATTGCTAAAATATGTAGATTCTAATTTGTACTGAATTCCATTTCCTACTAGCTGTTATTATAAATCGGAATTCCGATTTGTACTGGAAAAAAAGCCAGTAGAAATCGGAATTCTGATTTGTACTAGTAGGATTCCGAATCGTACTGGATTCCGATTTCTACTGGCTGTTAGTAGAAATCGGAATTCCGATTTGGTACTAGTAGAAATCGGAATTCCGATTTATACTAGAAAAAAGCCAGTAGAAATTAGAATTCCGATTTGTACTAGTAGAAATCGGAATTCCGATTTGTACTAGTAGGATTCCGAATCGTACTGGATTCCGATTTCTACTGTGACATATACACACTTCAACCGTAACAGATTCTAATTCATTTCGTTGCACCAAGCGTTTGGAATTCATTCCCTGACCATACCCGTAACCATTCCAGTAACCAGTAACCAGCGGGGGGATGGTTGGGGTGGGGTGAGGTATGGTTTGAAGGGAGGTGGGTGTTAGTGTGTTGTGTTATGATTATAATGCAATGCATTCTCTAATGTATTCATTTTGATAGAGATGTATGGTGAGGATACGTGAACCAGAAATGTTTGTACGAATGGTGAGTGAAAAGCGCATTGAGTTGCTTAGCAAATTACGCGCTATATAAGCATTACTAATTATTATTTATTATTATTATTATTATTATCATTATCCATGCTATGATTACAGAGTCGAAGCACCACGAGGTCTGAAGTCAGGTCCAGATACTCGGCTCGCTATCGGCGAAGTCCTGGCCCCGGGAGTCGGCATAGCGCGGACTCTCCTTTCTTACCTAAGGTGAACGTCTGTCTTGTAGTGTGCCGACTATGAACCGGTGGACTATGTCTCCTTTACACGAACAATAACTCTTCTATTCATTATCGGATTGATCTCCCTTGACTAACCTACCATCTGGATCTAACCGTTAGCAACCAGCAAACAAACAAACGTTACATGTCTGTCTGTTTGTTTGTTTGTCCGTGTCTTTTAAAAATCAAGTGTTTATTATTTGTACTTACAATTTGTTCTTTAACTTTTCCATTCTTCTCATGGTACGCCCTGTCGCATGAAAATAGGTAGCTCGTAAAAATAAGTAGCTCGCTATTATGAGAGACTGTATTTGCGACAACCACAAATTTCCCTTTTCTGTACTTTAACCATTTAACTAACCCTAACCCTAATCCTAACCTATCCCTAACCCTAGAAAAAAGTGAAATCTGTGGTTCATGCTCAATGTCGCAAATACACACTGTCATAGGTAGCGAGCTACTTATTTTTACGAGCTACTATTTTCAGACACCCCCCATCGC
>CM065687.1:22512471-22514971 GCA_017654935.2 Phymorhynchus buccinoides | reverse complement strand
GTGTCTTTAAAGGATACAAATAGTGTAAATATGCAAACAAAGCCCAAGGAAGCTACTAAGGAGGGCAGGGGGGGGGGGGGGGGGGGGGGGGGGGGGGGGGGGGGGGGGCGAGTATTGAATCGGAAACACGATAAAAGGCGTTAGATTGTGTTTTTTTATGAGTTGAAGAAAACGTTATTCTAGCACAATAGGATTATATCCAAGAACAATATATATATTTGTAAAACATATTGTGAGTAGAGCATATTGCAAAGCGATCGACGTTTTTTTGTTATTATAATTTGTTGGGGGGTTTTCCTGCAATTTTGTCCCGCGTTTTCACTGTGTATTGTGTGCGTGGAAACCCATACTTGGTATGTGACATTGTAAAACATGCCGAATGCATGCCTAGGACGTGGACTAATGATGCAACTAACGATTGCTGTGTGGACACAATTATGTAATTTAATGTTGACTAATGCTGAGGAGAAAGGTAAGTGTTAGACAAGGAAGACTCCAGTTTCAGCAAATATTGATACATGATTTATTGCATATATACATCCTCGAACGAGCATTGGTTGTTTTTGTTTGTGTTAGACCCTGAAGTAAACGGTATGGAACTATGGATAACTTTGGTTCACGCATTAAACATTTTGTAGTTACAAATTTGCATGTTTTTTAATTTTTATTTTGGCATGGAATGGTTGTGTTAAGGTACACATTTAAAAAAATATATATTTGCTGATCAAATTTATTTCCAGTTTGATAGCATAGGTGCTTGTTCGTCTTAAATAACAACTTTTACAATCGTGACGTTATGAAGTTTGAAGGTTTATGAGGCAGCAACAGCTTTCATGCTTGTGTTTTATTTATTTTTTAGGAAACACAGTAGTGTATGATGCTGAAATAGCTGTATTTGGCCTACGTGGTTTAGAACGTTTACACTATGCGCATCACGAAGTACTTCAGACATTGTCAATTTGGACGACCACTTTCATTGACATGATACTATAATATTCTCACTGTTTATTGTTTGAATTTCATTTTTGATGTAGTAAATAAACATTGCTCTAACATATCACACCTAGAAGTAATCGGTATTAAAAACTTTGTATTTCACGCATCATAATTATATATTTTCTTACTCGCTTTGCTTGACTTAGTGTAAGTAAAGCCAGACATTTCTCGAGCCCCCGTTGTTGCATTCTCTGTCTATTTGTTCTGTTTGCAGCTTGTTAAAGATACAACTAAATATTGCTACTTCTGAATTGAAAATGCAAGACAGTCTGTGAGAGAAGTCAAGTCAAATCAACATTTTATCTAGTATGGGATGGTCTTTGAATAAGCAAGCATATTATACCCTACATTTTCATCAAACCATCCATAAAATGAGAAAAACGCATGCAGACAAACAAAGGTGTACAATATATATATTCAGAGAGAAAGAGGGAAAATGCAAAACTAAATACATACATTAACAAAGGGGAAGGGATTAAGGTCGAAATAATAGACGATTTTCTGGGGGGAAAAATAGGTCTTACTCGGTCAAAACCATAGCAACCATGGCGTCGAAGCTTGAAACCGCAGGATGCGAGTCAGCGACTTGCAAACATTTTTTTTAGAAAAATGAGGGGTGGCCAGTAGCCACAAACTGTTAGAACTTGCAAACTGACGTAAAAAGATATACTTAAATGACATCAATTTTAGAATGACGCACTGCGTTTTCCATGCCGTGTTTCTCCTCAAACACACGAGGCGAGGGCTGGGGATCTACCTGATGGTAGAGTAACTTCCCCTGTTTGACCGGTTGAATTAGGCAAGATCACTGATCCCACAAACCATTCAAATTACTCCCCTTAATTGTTGTCCGAACAATTCCTGTTTGAGGCATAGTACTTTCGAAAATGTGATAACCTAGCGAAAATAATCTGAGGATTAAATGTCTTGAATAACAACAGCAAGCACTGAACACAAATCTTAGGATTAAAAACAAACAGCGCAAGCTCGTAAATAAATTGGAAAAAAAACAACCCCCAAACCCAAGGGTCTAAGCTTCCAGCAATTTCACCCACCCTTCGCTGCACTGTAATGCTATCTCTGACGATGATGGTAGGCTATCAAGACGTTGATTCGCACGAAGAGCGGGCGCCTGATCGAGAAGACCATCCACATCACGGAGGAGGACTACAACAAGATGATGAGGGAGGGAGGGGACCCCAGCAGCATCCTCAACAAGTACCTCAAACCCGAGGAGCAGGGCACCATCCAGTCCTGGGAGAAGGTGCCTGAGGGCAAGGCCATGAAGGTACGGAGGTGTCCACAATTTGGAATCATTGTTGCTATTTTTGGTATTATTGGTATTTGGTGTTTGGTATATTCTAGTCACAGAGACTTATCTCTGTGAAATTGGGGCTGCTCTCCTCTGGAGAGCGCGTCGCCGCAAGTGCAGCGCCTACCCATTTAAAAAAACTTTTTTTTTGGGGGGCACAGGGTGAGGGGGGGGGGGTGGGCACACTTGGAA
>CM065687.1:22494971-22504971 GCA_017654935.2 Phymorhynchus buccinoides | reverse complement strand
ATTTTTACTGCACAGCAGCACTACAAAGAACAAAAAGCTTCAACCACTCTTGAGTGGCCTCCACCCACCCCATCCAAAATGGCTTATCTCTCCAGCATCTCCGCCAAGGAGGAATCGCCGTTTTGACAGTGTGATTTCTAGGAACCCAGAGCAAAGTCAGCTTTCCGATTGTTGAAAAGGTTGTCTTTCTGGTGATCTCGACGTGTTTCTTGAAAGCAAACTCATCCGTCAGGGTGCCCCTTTAACATTGCTGGTGCTCATGTAGTCTTACACACGTAATATTGCATATGACAAAAACAACAACCAAGAACACAGAACAAAATAAGCAGGCCCCTGAAAGATGACCTGTGGTCTGTTCTGTGAGCAGAAGGGCAAGCGGGACCCGGACAGTGACAGTGACTTCAGCTATCGCAGCGTGGTCAGCGCAGGCGGGACCAGGCGGGTGCGTCGACGGAGGAAGAGGAAGGATGGCACGTACAGCGACTCGGAGTCCTACCACAGCAGTGCCGTAAGTGATGAATGTACAGTACGGCTGCAAACGGGCAGAAAATGCACACATGCACACGTGCACGCACACACGCACACGCACACACACACATGAGTGCTACTCGTTCAATTTTAAACTGATTTCAGTATTTTTAATTTTACCAGAAACTGAACTTCATTGCTTTTAATTCATGAAAAAAATCACCCCCAAAATCCATATTTGACCACAAGCGATTTAGGGCGTTTTGAACTTGGTTTTTCTATCTTGGAAGTTTAAGGCAATGTAATTATTTTACAAGATTTATCAGACTCAAACTGTCTATCATTTTAAATGTCTGTCTGCCTCGTTATATCTCTCTCTTAAGTTGCCCCCCTGAATCTTCCAGCGACGGGGCTCTGCCCCTGGGGGGCATGAGTTCCTGGACCCCTGCCTTTCAGTTTTGTTTTCATTTTGGGGAGCTGCACACACACACACACACACACACACGCACGCACGCACGCACGCACGCACACACACACACGCACACGCACACGCACACACACACACACACACACACACACACGCACGCACGCACACGCACGCACGCACGCACACGCACACGCACGCACACACACACACACACACACACACACACACACTATCACCCATCCCCCAATACAAAATCACAACCCCATCTACCACCCTGCCCTACCTCGCCCTCGCACCTTTCTTACTAAACATCATCATTTCCCTTTGATGAACAACAAACGACATGGACAAACTGATTACTTTCGTGGTAGAAAGAAAAAACCCAGCCTCAGCGCCCATGTAAAAAAGAAAGCTGTAGGCCCTATAATGCCCTTTCGGAATGTATTTCCTTCTTTGACCTAAACCAACCATTGGACTGACGGCTAAGACGCAGGAATAAGGCTGCTCTTGTGTCAGTAGGGCAGGTGAGGGCACGCAGGCAGCGCGTCTGTATGTCCCATGCCTTTCATGCGTTGTTCATGTCCTTCGGGTGTTTCTTTTTTCACGAAGAACTGACGGTTTAATTGGAACGCTTACAAACCTCTAATTAATAGCTGCGGGTAAAAAAGTAATGTAGTACAATAATATTAGATTGATCTGTAGGCTTGTATTGTTATAACATGCCTTCTTTTATGTATTTGTTTGTTCTTTAATGAGATCATTTTGGCTTGATTAGAGAATGGAAATTATAAACTTTTGTTGTCAGCACATAAAAAAACACAAATTTGATTGTGATTGACAACCTGAAGATTTGTACTTGAAAGAAAATTACCCCCCCCCCCCCCCCCCTTTCTTTTGTCTTATAATAATATTTCTAGTTACTTGATTGTTTTAAAGGGGGTGGGGGGTGGTGGGGGGGGGGGGGGGGGGCATCAGTCTATTTTAAGCTAGTTGGAGACGTGTCTTTTTGGTATGTACATATAGGCTATAGAAGCGAACATTTACATGAATAGGAGAGAGAGGGAGAGAGATAGAGGGAGGGAGGGGGGTGAGAGGGGAGAGAGAGAGATGGAGAAAGAGAGTGAGAGATAGTTTATGTATGTTCATGAATGTGTATTTCTATTTGTGAGTGTATGTGTTTTCTATGTATACTTGTAGTAATGTTATGCTACATTATTTGTGTTTGCATGTTTGCTTACAAATGGAGAGAAAAAAACCCTCTTGGTAATCACTACTTATTATGATATAAAATGTCCGACCATGTCATTTCAACATGATTACAAACTCACTCACTCATACACTCTTTCAAATCAAAAACACAAAGAAACACTTTAGATTTTAAATGAAATTTATTGTTCGACTGATTCATACATGTATACATGTGCACATGTTATTCATAATAATGCTTAATGTTGAAAATGCATAGGTGAAGACGGGGTAAAAAGCCCATGGACGGGTAAGAAGCCCATGCCAATTATCTCATGAAATGAAGCAAATTTCAGTCACATTTTGCCCACGAGCCGAGTGTTAATGTTTAGCATTCATTTCGTGGAAAATGTTTACTGACATTTTCTTTATTCATGAGATAATTGGCATGGGCTTTTTACCCCGTCTTACCTTGATTGATGGTGTGTGAGAGAATGTGAGGGAATTGTGGGGTGGAAGGATGAAAGAGTGAAATAAGATATGTTATATATGTTACTATAAATATGTGAAATCAGTAATTACATGAAATTACTAACATTTTCAGTAATTTCATGAAATTACTGTGACCCCCAGTAATTACATGAAATCGCTAAAAATCCTAGTAATTTCACGTAATTACTGACATTTTTAGGGTTTTCATGAAATTACTGATTTCACATATTTACAGTAATATATATATAACAAGAACTGAGGGTTTTCATCGAACAGGACGAGGACGGTGCGGCGAGACGACGGCGGCGACGCCGAGAGCGGGCTCACGGGGCGGACAGCGCCCACAGCTACTACAGCGTGGTCAGTGCAGGAGGAACGCGCCACGTTCGGCGGCGGAAGAAGCGAGGGGACGGTACCTACAGCGACAGCGAGTCCTACCACAGCGAGGACAGCGAGTTGGATGGGGGCGGCCTGGCCAAGAAAAAGGCGAGTGTGTGTGCACTCACGGGCTTGAGTGTTTGCTAGGTTGGTAGAACGGCTCAAGGTTGAGTGTGGTGGACAGTATTGTTGACCAAAGTGAAAGTCTAAAAGTTTATTTTTAAAAACCCCAGGGGGCACATGAAAAATGGTACACATCACAATGTAACCAATACAATAACACACTTCAGGTATATTCAATAAAGACAAAAACACAACGGCATAACATGGCATACAAAGGCATATAAACTGTCACGCACAGCTTAACATCCGCACACATAGCACCAGTTTTCTAAACAGCAAAATGTTGAGCTCAACCTATGACCTACCGCGGTGAGCTTGAACGTGACTTTTGGCATTGTCGTTTTGGGGAGAGATGGCTATAGTTTGAAAAGCATTTGTCGTACACCCACGTATCTATAGAATATTCTTGATCAGCAGCAAAGGAAAGGAATGCTGTAAGTGACATGATGAAATGTGTTGGCCTTGATCTGGACCTTTGCGGCAGCAGTCTGCGAACCAGAGCCCGTAGACCCATATTCAACGGCGGACACACTCGTTATAATTTTTCTTGATTTTTGTGCTGATGGAAAATAGTCAACGTGATCTTAATTTTTGCTGCTTCCATTTTGCACGTGCAGAAGAAGAAGCGTCACGGATCAGACAGCGAATACAGCTACTTCAGCGAAACGAGCGAGGGGGGCACGAGACGAACTCTGAGGAAAAAACGCGTCCGGGACAAAGATGGAAAAGTCATCGGCCACGGGAAAACCGAGCATTATGAAAGTGAGTGATAACATGGGTGGATGGGTGGATGGATGGATGGATGGATGGATGGATGGGTGGATGGATGGATGGATGGATGGGTGGATGGATGGATGGATGGATGGATGGATGGGTGGGTGGGTGGATGGGTGGATGGATGGATAATTGATTGGAAGGAGAGGATGGGCTGATGGCTGAGCTGGATAAAGACATGAACGAAGTAAAGGATTGAAGAAATGAAGCACTGAATGAAACAGCGAATGAATGCATGTTATTACGCGCTTGTGTGTAAGAAAGTGCGCGCGAGCGGGCGTGTGTGCATGTATGCATTTGCGTGAGTGCGTGCGTGCGCGTGCGCGCGCGCGCGCGTGTGTGTGTGTGTGTGTGTGTGTGTGTGTGTGTGTGTGTGTGTGTGTGAGAGAGAGTAGTGTGAGTGTGTGTGTGTGTGTGTGTGTGTGTGTGTGTGTGTGTGTGTGTGTGTGTGTGTGTGTGTGTGTGTGTGTGTGTGTGTGTGTGTGTGTGTGTGTGTGTGTGTGTGTGTGAGAGAGAGAGAGAGAGAGAGAGAGAGAGAGAGAGAGAGAGAGAGAGAGAGAGAGAGAGATTAAGATTGCAAGTATAGCCCTGACGACAACAAAGGCCATGCCAGGGCTGTCATCACGTTAAATCTTACCAGAGAGAGAGAGAGAGAGAGAGAGAGAGAGAGAGAGAGAGAGAGAGAGAGAGAGAGAGAGATTGTCTATCATTTCCATCCTACAATAAAGCAACGGACCGAAAATCAAATAAACGATTTATTATTTTTTGGGTTACAGGTTCTGATAGTGAAAGGTAAGTCGAACTTCATTCTACACTCATCTCATTCTATAAAGAGTATTTCTAAGCTCTATTTATAACCCACAAGCTTTTTTTTTACTCTTAGGAAGGCAACGTTTTTGAGCAGACAATATTTTTTTTTTAAACCGTATCGAAATACAAAAACATTCTTAAACAAGTACTGAGTTTTTCTCTGTGAATTCTCTGGATTTTGGCGTCTACGATTTCAAATTGTTCGAATGGTGTTAAATAGCCCGCTTTGAAGATAATATTAACTTAGCCCGCTTTGAAGATTTTAGTCATTCTTGACTTCTTAAAGACCCACCAGATCACGTGTCAAAATCACGGGTTTTCCCTCTTATAACTGGTACGAAATCTTGTTTTGACCAGGTTTGACTCCCATACAAATGCCCCCAAATTCAAACCGAAACATCGGGTCTTTTAAAGAGCAGCCTCAATTAGAAGGTTGGGGACGATTAAGTCCCTTGTTTTTTTTCTGGGTCGGTGTGGCCCACATACAGACTTCCCTCATATACGATCGAGGCTGCTCTTGAAAGTGATGTCTCGTTTTCGTGCAGGAGGAAATTTGTATTGGAGTCACACTTGGTCAAAATAAGATTTATTACCAGCTATAAGAGGAAAACACGTGGAAACCGTGATTATGACACGTGACGTAGTGGGTCTTTAATATATACTTGAATGTATCGTTTGAATGATTTCGGAGGCATTTGTTACTTCCATAAACGGCTACGGACAGAGCCAACATTGTCGCACCTTTCCTTGTAGGTGTTATTTTGCTAGCAGGCAATGCTTTTATAGCTAATTGTTATTTCATCAATAACTTATTACGTTGTCATCAGGGTGCAATTAGTTTGCGAATTCATTATCTTTACTTTCGTCTGTTATCATAATCGTAGGCCCTATCTGTTTCCTTGTTAGTAACAATGTAAACATGGATGTAATGTTGGATCCTCTTAATTTGCCACCTACACGTCTTTTACGTCTGTAAAAGACAAAAAAGACCACCTATTGAGCAACACGGACTCGACTGAGAATGCCCCCAATGCTCAGCGTCTTTCGTAATAACGATGATATCATATGTGACTTAGCACCTCGAAAAGGACATTAAGTCCCTGGGCTATTTTCTCACAACAGGCTGGCAAAGTCAAAAATCTCATTTTTTGGTCAATTTTGAGTTATGGGTATTTTCGTGTTCTCTAACATCTTATCTTTCATATTTATAAAGAATAATCTGTAAATATAGTCTACAAATGATCTTATAAGCGTTTTAAGACAAGTAGGTCAATGCATTTTCTTCATCTAAGCTAGCCTTTATACTGTGTTTTCTGAAAAATGGCCGACGCTCACCCTACTAACTTTAAATGCTCACACTTCCGGAACGGTAAAAACGGATACAGGAATGGTTCTTGTATCACTAGAAAGAGCGTGGTCTGAAGTTTTCACATGTACAATTTTCTCAGAATGGTTCGTTTGACACTTTTGATGTTCCTTCCGTGGTGCTGGGTCATATATGAGGTGTTGATGATGCCACCTTGGCGTTCATGCAGCCATTACACAGTGGTGTCAGACGGTAAGGGGGGCAAGATCCGCGTCAAGAAGCCCAAAGCGGGCAAAGGCGCCAAGGGCAAGGACGGGCAGGCGAAGAAGTGGTACGACGAGGTGGAGCAGTTCAGCGACGCCACCACAGACTCGGACGCCGTGGATCTGGACGCCATGACGCCGGAAGAGCGCGAGCGCTTCCTGGCGGAGCGCGCCAAAAGGCGGGAAGAGCGCGAGCAGAAGCGGCGGGAGAAATACGGCGACAAATACGACGAGATGTTCGCCGCTAATGCCGCGTGCGTGGTGGTTGTCCCCCGTGTGCCGTGCTTTACTATCTGTCATGCGGTGTACCCTGCTGCTGGAGTCTACAATACAACTTCGCTGCACGTTTCTTACACCCTCCCTGCATGACCAACTTTAGCCTACTTTTCTGCTGCGTTGATGTGGTGGACTGGGTTTTTCTTTTCTAACAAATGAAGTTTTGGGGGCGTGGTTTGTTGTTAACATCGAATGTACTGATGGCCTGTCTACTACTGGTGTCACTTTGGTTTAAAGACCCCCCACGTCACGTGTCACATTCCCTCTTATGCTAGGAAGATTCCTTAAGATTTTGTTACCAGCTATAAGAGGGAAAACACGTGAACACCGTGAGTTTGACACGTGACGTGGTGGGTCTTTAACGAACGACGAGGATTCACATTCTGGATTCGTTTTTGTACGTTTGCCTGTGGCTGAGAAACTCGTTTCTCAATTTTAGGTATCAATTTATCTCATTTTACCACGAACCTTAACAGTCTGACATGCATGTATAATTGTTCTTTTTGCAAAATTCCTTTCTTAATATTGTGTGTTGTATTTGGTTTATCATATCACGAAAATTAACACTATGCCCTGCATGTAGGTCCTGTTGTTTTGCGCTATCCTTAATATAGGTAAAACGGCCTTTGTTCTGATATTAATTAGTATGGTGTAGGCTAAATTATTATCAATTGAAGGCAAACAATTTAAACGTGATGATATTTGCTATAAATGAAAATAGTAATCAGCCTCGATAAAACAAGAATAACGAAAAATAAGATGGCGCAGAAATAGAAAAAAGATCAGACAAAAAGAAAGAGTATGCCCCCCCCCCCCCCCCCCACAACCGTGCGTATCTCGACCCTTCCAACGGAAGTGTCGCCATCTTAGTCAGATTTGTGTGTAAACAGCATCGATCTGGCATTTTTCAAACAAAGTTACTGACTAAGATGGCGGTCTCCCATAATATGGCACGCTCCTTGTGGCCGGATATGACGACACGTGGGTACAAGCCATACAACTGAACTGACTTTCCGTATACAACATGGCAAAACAGTCGCCTCATATCAATAGGTGTAAGTGAGAATACAATGAAGGTAAAGGTAATATCCGGAATTGAAAGTCTTGTCGTTCAAGCGAATACATGACGTTTCGTACCCTCAACGTTTCGTACCCTCGACGTTTTGTACCCAAGCATTTTGTCTTGACTTTTTGTTTTCATTTCTAACCCTAACCCCAACCCTAATCCTAACCCTATCCCTTTCCCGGGCGTTATATCCTAACCCTATCCCTGTCTAATCGTCCAAGCTGAGTACGACACGACAAACAAATTTTGGTACGAATCGACTCGGGTACGAAACGTCCAGGTTCCGTTCAAACTCTATTGACCCTTACACAAACTGACATAATTGTGTGCCTTGTACTAATACAGTGTATTAGTTTCTGATTGTCTTTACTTACGGAATATTTAAAATAATGACAAAATCTCTTTTGCTGTGCATAATTATACCCTCTTCTCCTCCTTCATGTTTCATGTCTATTTATGCATGTCTCTGTATGCCAGCATGCCGGACTTAACAACTTTTTCACCCTATATTCCACTTCATTATTTTGATTATGATGTTGTGTAATACTAACATTAACGACTGGTTTGCAATAGTAAGTATACGACTGGTTTGAGGTGTTGGTCGTAACCTACTTACTCTGGACACTTGTAATATGTATCATCATCATCATCATCATCATCGTCATCATCAATAATCATCAATCTTTCAACCAATTGATCATTCACTATCAGCACTGTCATCATCATCATCATCATCATCATCATCATCATCATCATCATCATCATCATCATCATCAGTATTATCATCATCATCATCATCATCATCATCATCATCATCATCATCATCATCATCAATAATCATCAATCTTTCAACCAGTTGATCATTCACTATCATCATCATCATCATCATCATCATCGTCGTCGTCGTCGTCATCCTCATGACAACAGAACAACGATCTTACCCGTGACCTTTCAGTGGCAGTGCTAGAAAAGTACCGGTGACCAACATGCCTCAGGCTGGTTTCCAACCGGACCCCCCTCCTACTCCAGTACTCCCCGCCCTGGCCACTGTTTCTTCCGCTGACCAGTGGGCACTGTTGATTGATAAAAGCCCGCCTCA
The DNA here is from genome assembly GCA_017654935.2 of Phymorhynchus buccinoides. Taxonomy (NCBI): domain Eukaryota; kingdom Metazoa; phylum Mollusca; class Gastropoda; order Neogastropoda; family Raphitomidae; genus Phymorhynchus; species Phymorhynchus buccinoides. The sequence continues at coordinate 22,496,304 of CM065687.1, read as the reverse complement.
GACTCTCCCACCCAGTTGGATGAAACTGCTCGTGACCTTTCCACAGTTGTCCTTTCTTTTGACATAATGATTGCCCCCTCTTTCGAGAGTCATAGTCTTCCACGAAAGACAAAGCTGTAGCATGATATTCCAATACAGTATTATACCATTTATAGTACATCTCTCATTTACTATTGACCCTTTCTACAGGCAAATTTTGGTTGGATGAGTTGGATGAAACTCCGGTTCGGAAGGAATTGGTGACAGCTCCTTTTTACTTCCAACCTGCTCACGCAGTTGTGGGAATACAATAAATGGGTTGCTAAAAATGTGAATTCGACACACGGCCACACGTAATTGAATGAAGTTCACACCTAAAATTTCTTCCAAGTAAAAGGTTGGATAGTGTGAGGCGGCTTTTTAAGGTAACAGGCTTATGAAGCTAGACTGGTTGCTACACCCCTCAACCAACCCATATCACCCACAGCATAGCACATCTAGCTTAGTTGTTTGGCTATGTTGCGCAATGCTATGACTGTTCGTCTCGAAAGATGTCCAGTTGTGACTGTTGGTAATAAATGTTTAGCAGCCGCGGCGAAGAGAACTAAGCTGGTAAAGTTATTTTTAGTGGGTGCTGAAGACGACTATCTACCTGACTATCTGACTATCTATGTTAACACAAAAACGTTTGAACCGGAGGGACCTAGGACGCTCACATTTTGCATGCGGATAGGTACTAAGAATATCCCGGACAAATGCAAAAAATGAAGGTCGTAAGTCAAAGGGCAAGGTCACTGGAGCCGGAAAGGCTGTCAAACACCTGGCACGATAACGGAGGGGCCTAGGACGCTCAAATGGTGCATAGATACTACAGATATCTAAGCCAATGTAAAAAATATGAAGGTGAAAGGTCAAGGTCACTGGCGCCGGAAATGTTGCCGAGCACCTGGCACGATTACGATTGAACGGAGGGACCTAGGACACTCAAATTTTGCATATGGATAAGTACTAAGAAAATATCGGCCAAATTAAAAAAATGGTCATAGGTCAAAGGTGAGGTCACTGGGGCCAAAAATGCTGTTGAGCACATGGCACGATAACGCTTGCAAGCGGGGACCTAGGACACTCAAATTATACTTGCGGATAGGTACTAAGAATATCTAGACCAAGTTTGAAAATCAAGGTCAAAGGTCAAGGTCACTGGACACGAAAATGCTGCCGCGCAGCTGGTGGTCTAGCGTCTTAGCGCTCTAGTTTGCAGTATGATCTATGTGTGCGACCTGTCGTACTTTGGATAAGTTTCTGTCAGTGGTTGTGTGTGTGTGTGTGTAAAATGATTCATGTGGATACACTG
>CM065687.1:22484971-22489971 GCA_017654935.2 Phymorhynchus buccinoides | reverse complement strand
TCAACAATAACGAATACCCAAAACAAATACATTCTCGTGGACCTACATGTTAAATCAATTGCGATGTGAAAGAACGTTTCCACGGATGCTTTGGTGGGTTTTTTTTCTTCCTGGCGTATTTGTTGTCAAAGGGGAACCAGCTTTCTTGTCAACTGCCACGTATTATCTAGAAACTCGAGAGAGAGAAAAACAACTGTTTACATGTTGACCCGTCATTGCCGTTTTCAACTTCCGCTGAAAGTTTGGCCAGGGGACATTACTCCTGCTACCTTTTGACGTCAGACTAAGAATGAAAGTTGAGTACAACCACATCTTCCACACAGAAGAGTGCAGTGTCCACATCCGCTCACATTCCTGTCTTAATGTTTGAAACAAATAATTTGATTGACCAAACATTAGCTCACGCAATCGTTTTGATGCACCAAATAAGCTTCAACTGTATGCTTAATCTCTCTCTCGCTTACAATAACGAACACTTTTAGCACTTGCACATAAAACAAATTCAGCAATAAGAAACGACGAGGTGTCCTTTGGCTCAGCTTACAGTTGGAAGTGAGGGAAACGGAACAAAAATACGCATAAAAAACTCATAAACATTTTTAAATCTTTCACGGGCTTTTCGATTTGCTGCTTCTGTAGTCGCTGACTACACAACACCGCAAAATAAAAACCAACAACATTAGTTTAAAATAATAGTCGTTTTAGAGTTATTATTATGACTCAGGTGTTTTTTTTATCACAGAAACAAACTTCTTGTTTCAAGTTTTAAGGCTGCAAAACGTCATCACTGTTGCACAAGGATATTTTGTTTATGCGTGTGTGTTTTTGTTTGCGTATTCCTTTCTTGTTGATTTGTGCTCATCTGTGTGCTATTTCTTTTTTTTTCTTTCTTTTTTTGTTTGTGGTTGCTTCTTGCTTAAATCATCCTCTCCCCCGACAAAATAGGAAGCAATCGAAAAATGTTTTGACAATAAGAATTGTTCGGAAATAATTAAAGAAGGATAGTAATCTTATGGTGTATGGGAGTGATCTTGCCTAATTCAATCGGTCGAACAGGGGAAGTTACTTTACCATCAGGTAGATCCCCTAGCTCTCGCCTCGTGTGTTTGAGTTTGACATTGCAGCACTTAGAACACAGTGCGTCATTCTGAAATTGATATAATTTATATTTTTACGTCACTTTTTGTAAGTTCTATCAGTTTGTGGTAGCTGGCCACACCTGATTTTGTCTTTAACAAAAATGTTTGCAAATCGTTCGCTGGCTTTGCGGTTTCAATCTTCGACGCCATTGTTGTTATGGTGTTTGACCGAGTAAGCCGAGGTAAGACAACTCTAATTTTCACGAAGTGCTCTCCCCTAGTTTTTATTTCTCCGAAAATCGTCTATTGGAAAAAAAGTAGTCAATACAGAAGTGCATACAATTTGTTTTAAAGCTGTATTTTAGGAACATTTTTAGCTAATAACCTTTTTGGAATACTAACCCTAGCCCTAACCCTAGCCCTAAACCTAACCCTACCCCCCACCCTATAAGACGGAAACACGCAACGAACCACAACTGTGACAAATCGCGGTGTACTGCAGTACATAGTGGGGGGTAGGGTTAGGTTTAGGGCTAGGGTTAGGGATAGGGTTAGTATTCCAAAAAGGTTATTAGCTGAAAATGTTCCTAAAATACAGCTTTATGTATGGTAAGAAAGGCAACAACGGAAAAATAGAATTAACCGAGAAATGCATGGGGGGTGGCACATCTTTACCTTTACCTTAATTTTGCCTACTCATGGAAAATACCCAATTTGCCATTTGAAAGAATGGACTGCTTACTTGAAGAGAGCGAGCTGGAAACAATTTCACAAATGTTATCAGTTGTTGTTTATATATCCGGTCTTTTGTCAAGTATTACCAGAATGTATAATACGCTAAGGCCCGAAGTGTAAAATAACGTAAAAACACGGATACCGCGTAAATGTCGGACTTTTGCTGGCCATACAGTTCCAGAAGAACGCGTTAGGACGCGATTCCGCTACGTCTGGTTCAACATTTTGCTTTTGAAAGTTGATTTTGAAAGCAAAATTTGTGAAATTTCTTCAAAAATGTGGGTCGTCTGCTTCGCCCGAGTGCGTCGAAAATTGCCGATTCTATCTTCGGAAATCACGAAGAGTGCTGACCTGTGGTTTTGTATCTTCCGCGCTTTTCTTTCCAGCCCTTTACTTTTCTCTGTATCCCCACGCCCCCGCACCTTCTCTCTCTCTCTCTCTCTCTCTCTCTCTCTCTCTCTCTCTCTCTCTCTCTCTCTCTCTCTCTCTCTCTCTCTCTCTCTCTCTCTCTCTTGCCTCTCTCTCTCTCTCTCTCTCTCTCTCTCTCTCTCTCTCTCTCTCTCTCTCTCTCTCTCTCTCTCTCTCTCTCTCTCTCTCCCCCCCTTCTCGCTCTCGCACAACAACAACAGTGTTAATAAAGTTTGTCACAAAGTGACGTAAAATGTTCTCAAATCAATACATTGCTTCCAGTATTGCATCTTTATTCTTTAGTATGTGGTACGGGGAACTCTCTTACATTCACAGACAGCATATAATTATATCCTATGAATGTAATTTTGAATAAAATATCTTTGCGTTTCAAAAATAATAAAAAATAATCTGGAGCCGTTCGAAGCACGGGTGTAACTATTTAAGAGAATATTTCTTTACCAATTCACTGTGCAAGATGCATATCTCTGCGTGTCAACGGACAGAGTACATTGGCTAAGGTGTATCCCACCCACTCTCTCGGTCATAAAGGACTGTACTTCAAAATGGCGTCTATGCGTGGAAGCTATTATTTTGGTGTTTTGGTATTTGATATATTCTAGTCACAGAGACTGATCTCTGTGAAATTCGGGCTGCTCTCCCCCGGAGAGCACGTCGCCGCAAGTGCAGCGCCTACCCAGTTTGGGTTTTTTTGGGGGGTGAGGAGGTGGTGTGGGCACACTTGGAAAACCTATCTATCGATTTGGCCATACCAGGCAGCGGAATTTCTCCCTGCTCTTACCGACTTTCAACTGCCGTGGGATTTTTACGTGCGTAAAGCGCACGGGTCAGACTAGCTTTAAGTCCCCATCGGAAGGACTCGACGTTCAGTTCGATTTTCCTGTCGAACTAGAAAGAAAGGGCGAGGCCGGGATCAGGAGATAGGTGGGTAGATAGGGTAAGACGGGGTAAAAAGCTCATGGGCGGGTAAGAAGCCCATGCCAATTATCTCATGAAATAAAGCAAATTTCAGTCACATTTGCCCATGAGACGAATGCTAAACATTAACACTCGTCTCATGGGCAAAATATGAGTGAACACTCGTCTCATGGGCAAATGTGACTGAAATTTGCTTTATTTCATGAGATAATTGGCATGGGCTTCTTACCCGCCCATGAGCTTTTTACCCCGTCTTCCCCTAGCATTAGTATCTTTACTCGTTATCTCCCTTGGATTAAGTGATCATAATTATAAAGCCCAACTAGCCTGCGAAGTTTCACCGTGCAGCCGACTCCTATTTAGAATAGTAGTTTTGATGAAAGGAAGAAGTCCCTTTTCAAGATCCATGCGTAGTAGGTACAGTTAGATTAAGTTTCGAAAAAAACATTTTTGAAAGCTCTAAGACTTGGCCACACGGATAGCTTATTAACTTAAAGATTTGTTGCCGAATTATTGATTTTTGTTCGTGGCACAAGCCACAAACCTATAACTCACTTTGTCGGTCTGTCGGTCTGTTGGTCTGTCGGTCGGTCGGTCCAAAATTGTCGCACATATTGTAAAAGAGAAAGAAAAGCGTGCCACAAACGATTGCGAATCCGCGCTTGTTTATCACTAAGTCTATAACAGAGGCGGTACCCTTGGGTTAATATTTTTAAATGAACGCTTCTGGTTGGCCCACTGGGGACCACTCTAGGGGATTATATTACTCCCCTTTGTCAAATAGAATGCCAAATCTAGTTTTGCCACGTGCGGGCGAAAGAGAAGCAAGACAAAGAGAAAGAGGAAGTGACTTTGGTGTTGCTAAGAAATGGCTTTCAACGACACCTAGTTTCGTGGTCTAAGGATACCAACTCTACTAGAACGGTTCATCTTCTCCATATTTATCATCTTGATTTCACATATATTTTTTCTTCTATCCATATCCTTCTGTATCATAGTCTCTCTTTTTCTGGCTATGTCTGTGCCTGTCTCTGTCCTTGTCTGTCTTTCTCTCTCTGTCTCTCTTTCTCTCTTTCTCATTACGTGTGTGCGGGGGAGAGATAGAGAGAGAGAAAGAGAGACAGTGAGAGAGAGAGAGAGAGAGAGAGAGAGAGAGAGAGAGAGAGAGAGAGAGAGAGAGAGAGAGAGAGAGAGAGAGAGAGAGAGAGAGAGAGAGAGAGAGAGAGAGAGAGAGAGAGAGAGAGAGAGAGAGAGAGAGAGAGAGAGAGTCAGGAGTCAGGAGTCTGGAGTCAGGAAATGTTTAATTGTTAGGCCATGCCCATACAATGGAGTGAGTTTGCCAACAACAACAAATTGACATTACATTATTAACATGACATTACAAAACATGACGTAAATCTTGCCTAACTTTCAAAGCTTTAAAGATAACAACAGCCACTTTTATGACAACTAGCGCAACGCCGAGTACCAGTAACGCCTAGTAACGGTAACGCCTAGTAACGGTAATGCCAAGTACTGGTAGCGCTGAGTACAGCAAATTAGAAGCGATTTCGTTAAGAAACGGCAGAGTTATAAGGCCCCGTTTCCCGTTGGCGCTGCTCTGAGAGTGACGCGCTCTCCCGATTTTCTTCAAATTTGCTGCCAGGCTTTGCCCCGGTGACGCGATTCGGTTGCAAAACGGCGGAGTTATAAGGCCCGTTTTGCATCATGCTGCAGTTATGCGCCTAAGTAATCGACTCGCTTCCGGTTTGGCACATTGATAGTCACCGTCCACGGTCATATATCTGCCAAATTTGAAGGCAATCGGTCAAGAAACGCCGGAGATATGGGCGCCGAAAG
>CM065687.1:22472471-22479971 GCA_017654935.2 Phymorhynchus buccinoides | reverse complement strand
TAATGATAGCACTCTGTGCTACTTGTAGCGGTGCCATAGCCGATGAGGTTTAACCGAGGCGTGGTCACCGCTACAGCTATCTGTATTAATAAAAAGTCGGGACTTTACTGGTTTCGTACTGCCTCCGGGCATTGCCTCCAGTATTGTTCCCACCATATTTGTATTTACAAATGTCCCATATGTGTCTGATTCAGACCAAGAGGACGTAAAACTCCATTTTCTCTCATAGAACTCTGTGTTTTAAAAATGGGAAATAAAATGCGTTTGCAGCCCTGTAGCTATCCATGCCCACTTACTTATCATTCAGTGCATTTGGTATGCATATTCCTTCTTCATTAATCTCCCTAAAGTTACTATTTATCATACATTCTTGGTGGACCCTGACGGATGGGTTTTTGCAAGAAACACGTCGAGATCACCAGAAAGACAGCCTTTTCAAGGATCGGAACACTCACTTTGCTCTGGTTTCCTAGAAGTTAAACCCTCAAAACAGCGATTCCTCCTTGGCGAAGATGCACGAGAGAGTAGCCATTTTGGATGGGGTGGGTGGAGGTCATCTCATTGTGGTTGAAGCTTTTTCTTTTTTTGTAGTGCAAAAAAAAAAAAAGGAGCTATTTCCTTTGTTGTGAGCGAAACTCCTTTAGATAAACTGTTAAAACAATTAAATAAAAAGGCTTGTATTTTGAAAATTTCGTGCAAGCGATTTGGTCTAAACGTAGACGGCCATTAGAAAAGAGACGGCACACGCCTTCTCTTTGGGTGAAAGAATTTGACTTCCAGCACCTTCGCCAAGGAGGAATCGCCGATTTGACGGTTTGATTTATTGGAAACCAGAGCAAAGTGAGTGTTGCAATCTCTGTAAAGGGTGTTTTCCTGCTGATCTTGACGTGTTTCTTACAAAAACGCATCCGTCAGGGTGCCCCTTTAAACTTAAATTATATTTAAATGGGTGAGAGGGATAGAATTGTTGGGACACGTTGCAGTTTAGACAACCCCACCATCACATTTTGGCATTACAACTGTTCAAGCAGCATTCTGCCGTTGTCAGAAAAGGGATAGGGATAGGGTCAGCCTAGGGTCATTGTCATGGAGGAATGAAATGGTGAGGCCAAGAGAGGAGATAACGAAATTGAACACAGGGTGAATACTCTCTTTCTAATTAACTCCCCTCCACCAAAGTTGATTACAGTGCGTGGGTCAGAACCAAAGTGAGACAAACAAATCATCATTCTCAAAAACGAATGTGCCAAGTTCGCCTTTGTGACCCTCCATGTGTACTGTGTGGGTGGAGGGTCATAAAGGCGAAGGGAGGGGAGTTAATTAGAAAGAGAGTATTCACCCTTTGTTCAATTTCCTTGTCATGGAACTTACAGAAGAATTCCATAGAAGCGGGGTTGGGAAGGGATGTTTAAACTCTTAACGTTGCCCAATAGGAATTGTTCAGACATAATTAAGGAGAGTAATCTTACGGTGTATGAGAGTGATCTTGCCTAATTCAGTCGGTCAAACAGGGGACGTTACTCTACCACGAGGTAGATTCCCAACATAGGGATGGTTACCATATGGGGGGGGGGGGGGAGGGATTGCTATCATGTATATTTTGACATCTGTAGAGGCACCCCTTTCCAAAAATGCATGATAGCAATCTGAAAGTAGTAACTTTCTGTCAGTTAACATGTGATTCATAATGGTACCCCTTATTGTGTAGCATTTTTGGTAAGACTGTCAAGACTGATAGCAATTGCCCCCCTGCCCCCCTATGGTAACAATCACCCTCCGAACATGCTGCGTTTGAGTAGATCTAGATCTAGACACACTCGGTTTGTGTTTCTCACATCTGTTCTCTATCAAGCCATCTGGGTCAATCTCAATGTTTATTTCTTTGGGAGTTCTGGACGTTTTGCAAGTTAGATCAGTTTGTAGCCCCTCTTTCTATTTAAAATGTTTTCAAATCGTTCACTCGCTTCGCTTCACTCTTCATTGCTATGCTATTGTTGCTATGGTATTTGACCGAGTAAGTCGAGGTAAACGACTTTAATTTTCACGAAGTGCTCTCCCCTAGTTGGGTTTTTTTCCTCCGAAAATCGTCTATTGTCAGAAAACACCCCAGAAGTTTTAGAATAAAAATACACTCACATCGACATAATGATTTCGTTTTTGTATTACTCCAATGGCATTCCACATTCTTGTTGCGATTTTGGGAAAACTAGGTTTTGTTGTCTTGTCACAGATGAACATGGAAATGTGAAAAATGTCAAGAAAGTGGACAAAAGAAGAGCAAGTAAGTGTATCTGTCTGTGTGTGTGTGTGTGTGTGTGTGTGTGTGTGTGTGTGTGTGTGTGTGTGTGCGTGTGCTAGTGATTTAGTACAATACTCAGCACATAAGTGACAAGAACATGCCATTAGCAGCCAATAATATAATTATAAAAACTGATTATCGTCTTCTTTTCCAAGTCTGTTATTTTTTTTTCAAAACTGTTCACATTGATGGATTGCTTGATCGTTTTACTGACTGACTGATTGTTGGTTGGTTGCTTGACTGGATGATTAACTGACTGATTGCTTGTCTCGTTAATTAGCTTGCTTCCTCGGTAGCTGGCTTGGTTACTGGATTATTTGATCGATTTTATTTTTTCTAAATGGTTTTTTTATTAAGGTAATGGTTGACCTAGTTCTATATCGCAAGCTGTTTGATCGATTTTCATTATGGACCCCTTTGTGTTCAGGCAAAGACTGTATAGGGGAAGGTAAACATCCGGTCTCTTTTCCCTATATGAGTAGTGAGGACAGAAACACTGGTTATGTCCCTTTGAAACGTGACACAATTTACACATCGATAGGCCAGTTGAATTCTCCGTTCAAGTTCCAGTCCGAGTTTTTGGATAGCCTCCACTGTGAATAGTGTACACGTCCGCACTAACGATAACTCTATCAGCCCGGTTCGCCGAGCTTTTAAGTAGTCCATCTTACCCTTTTAGAATATCTTTGCGTTCAGGTCAGGACTCGGATGACGGCAACTACTTCGAGGTGGACGAGAAGGGCCAGGTGCGCCTGAAGCAGGGCAAGAAGAAGATCGACCTGAGCAAACTCACCGACGAAGACCTGCGCCGCCTGGGCATTGACCCCAGCCTGTCCAAACAGGAGATTGCGCGACTCCTCAAGGTAAGGCGCTGGTGGTGATGTTCAGCTGGTGATGGTGCGTAATGTTTGTTGCTGTTGTTGACGTACCCTGGCTAAAAGACTCCAGGGATCATCTTACCCGTCGAAGCACTTAAACACTGGTGCAAGTGCATCAGCTACCGATGAGAACATTACGTGCGTGACCGTTTTTTGATTACCCCGCCACGTGAGCAGCCGTCTTCCGGGGAATGGTGTGTAGTGAATCAGTTCACCTCACTTAATAATAATAATAATAATAATAATTTTATTTCATATAGCGCTAACATCCTACGAAGTCGGAGTGTGGCTGCCCACAATGCGGGGTAATCATAAAACGGTCACACACGTAATGTTCTCATCCCTAGCTGGTGCATTTAGTGTTCAAGTGCTTCGCCGCTGGGATGATCCCTGGAGTCTTTAAGCCAGTGTACAACAACATTATAGCGCTACAATCCATACAGCAAAATTATAAGATAAAAGAACAACGTGCAATAAAATCAAGATAGTCACACCACTAACATTCCAATGAAAAGAAATGTAAAGTAACAAAGGGTAATATGATTTTTACACACAAAACTAATGAACTTTGGATACCAGGTAATTACACTGACAAATGGACATAAACAAACTGGAGCCCGCAAATAATTACAGGTATTTTATCAAAACATTGAGGAATTTCAAACTAACGTTCACACACACACACACACACACACACACACACACACACACACACACACACACACACACACACACACACACACACATCTCAACATATTCTGCATTGTTCAAACGAAAAGAAAGGAAAAAGAAATTCAATGCTCGGCATGTGCATACAAAAAACATAAATCTTAGTAAGACATAGGCATAATTAGATTAAACTGAGAAAGAGATTTTCGCATTAATAAATGAAGAAAAGGTAAAAGACAAAGTGCAGTAACAATTTTTATATATACTCTCTCTCTCTCTCTCTCTCTCTCTTCTCATCTCTCTCTCTCTCTCTCGCTCTCTCTCTCTCTCTCTCTCTCTCTCTCTCTCTCTCTCTCTCTCTCTCTCTCTCTCTCTCTCTATCATCTCTCTCTCTCTCTCTCTCTCTCTCTCTTGTCTCTCTAAGTCTCTCTGTTTAAGTAATCTTGTTCATAACATCTCAAAAAAAGAAGAACAAAAGAAGAGATTTTTTTAAATTGTTCTATATCGTCTCTCTCTCTCTCTCTCTCTCTCTCTCTCTCTCTAGCAGCTCTCTCTCTCGGAATCTCTCATCTCTCTCTCATCTCTTCTCTGATACATCTCAACTGAACTCTCTCTCTCATCTCTTCAGCTCCTTGGTCGAGGCACTGAAGAGGATAAAAAAAAGGAAAGTTAGTCTCTCTCTGTTAAATCTCTACTCTTTATTCCAACGTTGTCTCTCTGAAACAGGAAAAGTTCGTCTCGGACATAACTCTCTCTCGGATCACAAGAGAAAGGTGGGAACTCGGCTCCTACGGAAGTGACGTCTCACGGATGACCTGGCGGAGGATAGTGACCTTGACGTCAGCACTCGTAAGTTTGTTTTCACACTTGGGTCATTTTCAACGTTGAGAAATATATTAACAAACTTTGTTTCCATAAATCACCGGAATGTTCGGTCTTTGTCTCTCAGAATTCTCTCTCTTTATTTCTCTCATTCGGTTGGTATATTTAGTTCTCTCTCTAACTCTCTCTCTCTCTCTCTCTGAATCATGGATATGTGTCTCTCTCTGTCGCTGTCTCTCTCTCTCTCTCTCTCTCTCTCTCTCTCTCTCTCTCATCTGTCTGTGTCTCTCTCTGCGTGTGCTCTCTCTCTCTGCGTCTCTCTCTCTCTCTCTCGTCGCGTGGGTCTCTGTGACTGTGTGCTCTCTCTCATCTCTGTGTTTGCGCGAACTCACCTAGCTCATGAACTCTCTGATTTCCCTCTAGTCTCTTGTTTCTTTTCTTATAATATTGTAAGTGTTTCAATGTGGTTAAGTAATATTGTTCATAATTTCTCTCAGACATGTGTAAAAAATGAAGAACAAAAAAAAGAAGAACGAAAGAAGAGATTTTTTTAAATTGTTCTATATCGTAAAGATAAAAAGGGGAAGAGATATTCACTTTGGGTATCCTGCCTCATCCTCATAGCAGCTACATCTCTTGGAATAAAAGATGATACATTTCAACTGAACCAAAACACATAATCTTCAGCTCCTTGGTCGAGGCACTGAAGAGGATAAAAAAAAGGAAAGTTAGTCTGGATCCAATGTTAAATTCTACATTTATTCCAACGTTGTGTTGTGGGTGAAACAGGAAAAGTTCGGGGCGGACATAACCATCACGGATCACAAGAGAAAGGTGGGAACCCGGCGACTGAGCGAGTACGGAAGTGACGTCGACACGGATGACCTGGCGGAGGATAGTGACCTTGACGTCAGCACTCGTAAGTTTGTTTTCACACTTGGGTCATTTTCAACGTTGAGAAATATATTAACAAACTTTGTTTCCATAAATCACCGGAATGTTCGGTCTTTGTAACAGAATTGTCAAGCTAAAAGAAGAGGCTGGTTTATTTGGGAGCATTCGGTTGGTATATTTAGTTGGGTTCTTTAAAGAAAGAAACCTGAATCATGGATATGTGTGCTTGCGTGCAAGAAGGGGTGGTTGCAATGGGATCGGTGTGTGTGTGTGTGTGTGTGTGTGTGTGTGTGTGTGCGTGTGCGTGTGCGTGCGTGTGCGTGTGCGCGCGTAAGTGCGTAAGTGCGTGCGCGTGGGTGGTGTGTGACTGTGTGCTTCTCTGTTAGTGTGTGTGTTTGCGCGATAAACCTAGCTCATGAACTTTGATTTCCCTAGCAGTTTTGTTTCTTTTCTTATAATATTGTAATATTGTTTCAGGTTTTGTGGTTATGAACAGGGCTTTGTTTAAATAATGTTATTTTATGTATATTTGATTTGATTGTAGTGAGTCTTATGTGTATAATGTTAACTTATTTGTGTTTTATTGTCTATGTAGAGCGCTTTGAGCCCCCTGCAAAGGGAGTAAAGCGCTATATAAATGTTCAGTATTATTATTATTATTATTCAATGTGCAAGGGTTTGCCGTTTTTGCTCGACTCCTTCCTTTTATATCCCTGTCGTGGCTTTAAGCTGCCTTAGCATAAGGCTGTGTCGAACCAATTGACATAAGCTAGAACACCAAGGCTACATCAAAATGTCGTTATGTTCTACATAGTTATGCATGGATTGTCTGTATCCATGGCAAGCGCCTAGCATAACATCATCAATCCCAAATCCTCCGAAGTCGGAGTGTGGCTGCTCACGTGCCGGGGTAATAGGACACGGTCACACACACGTAACGTTCTCATCCCTAGCTACCAGTGTTTTTTGTACCATAGTGTTCAATTGTTTCGGGCTGTTGCGATGATCTCTGGAGTCTTTAAGCAAGGACACGACAACTGCAGACCGTTGTAATCGCTATAAAAATAGTACTAACGTAACCGAATACCTTTCCTCGTCAGAATCGAGACAAAACTCTGTGTGTGAAATAAACACCAGCAGAGCGTTAGACATTAAAGGGGCACCCTGACGGAATGTTTTTGTAAGAAACACGTCGAGGTCACCAGGAAAACACCCTTTACACAGATTGCAACACTCACTTTGCTCTGGTTTCCTAGAAATCAAACCGTCAAATCGGCGATTCATCCTTGGCGGAGGTGCTGGAAGTCAAATTATTTCACCCAAAGAGAAGGCGTATGCCGTCTCTTTTCTAATGGCTGCCAAATGGTTTGCACGACATTTTCGCAATACAAGCATTTTTTTATTATTTTAAAAAATGGTATACAGTTTATCTAAAGGAGTTTCGCTCACAACAAAGGAAACAGCTCCAATTGTTTTTATACTGCACTACAAAAACAAAAAAAACCCGCTTCAACCACAATGAGTGACCTCCACCCACCCCATCCAAAATGGCTACTCTCTCTGACATCTCCGCCAGGGAGGAATCGCCGTTTTTGACGGTTTAATTTCTAGGAAACCAGAGCAACGTGAGTGTTCCGATCCTTGAAAAGGCTGTCTTTCTGGTGATCTCGACGTGTGTTTTTTTGCAAAAAACTCATCCGTCAGGGTCCACCTTTAAGGATTTAGCAGACCTGTTTACTCTACTCTTTTCGAGTAGTATTCTACTCAATGAAGCTTTATACCGAAAATTATCTGCCCCTGTCTCGCGACCTCAAATGCGAACGCCACCCACTTAAGATTATCGCCCTTGCTGTCAGGAACTAGTGGTATGTAGCCACAGAAGATTATCTGCTCCTGACATGTCACCAGGGGGCATCGGCAGTTCGGCCCTAAAATTAT
>CM065687.1:22454971-22467471 GCA_017654935.2 Phymorhynchus buccinoides | reverse complement strand
GCGAGAGGTATCCCCCTGTTTGGTCAGTACTGAACCATCTTCCCCCACCCACCAAGGGCATTCACTCTTGCAAAATGTGTTCGTTGCAGCCACGTGAGGACGACCTTGACATTCACTGAGTTGAATTTAGAGAGTTGAATTAGAAAGGTCGGCGTAACTCGGGCAGAAAGAGTGCGGGCAAATTAGTAGTCCAGTATAGAGAACGAACACTCGTGGCAAATGCCCTATTAATTCACTGAGTTGAATTTAGAGAGTTGAATTAGAAAGGTCAGCGTAACTCGGGCAGAAAGAGTGCGGGCAAATTAGTAGTGTAGCGTAGAGAACGAACACTCGTGGTAAATGCCCTATTCGCCTTGGCATGAGGCTGTGTCAGACCAGTTGACATAAGCTAGAACACCAAGGCTACATACACATGTTGTTATGTTCTGCATGCTTAAAATTGTCTTAAGCCATGTCAAGCTCCTAGCATAACATCATCAGTCTACAAATCCTCCGCAGTCGGGAGTGTGGCTGGCCACGTGGCGTGGTAATCAAAAACGGTCACACGCGTAAATGTTCTCATCCCTGGCTGCGTGCATTTGTACCATAGTGTTCAAGTGCTTCAGCTGTTTGGATGATCCCTGGAGTCTTTAAGCCAGGGTAAGACAACAATATGATCTGCTCTATTGTGTACTTCACATCCGTACTCTTTTTATTCCGCTTCACGCGGCATAAACTACTGAAATGATCTTTAAGAAAAATGACAGAATGGTACCTCCTGTCTGGATGTTGGTCCCCATTTTGATAGTTTTATCAAAATGGCAAGGTATTCACCGAACCATTTTGTTTACACACAGAGAAATGTGGGTTTTGCTTTTTTACTTCGTTTATTTTTTCAGTCATCTCTTGGTGCTAATGTGTACCGTTTTGGTGTGTTTTTTGTTCAATTTATCAAATGGCCAGGGCCTGTATTCACGTTGAGATAGCATGAGACTTAGCATCATGCTAACTTAGAAGCTCTTCCAAAAATCCTGTTAAATCCTATAGGACATTGGAAGAGCTTCTAATTTAGCATCATGCTAAGTCTCATGCTATCTCAACGTGAATACAGGCCCAGGTATCTAAATAATTATACTATCTTTATTAAACAACGAATACTGTCAAATATTTGGACCCGATCGTTATCAAACTGCAGGTTGTGTTTTCACGTAAACCGACGATGATGTCCATGGTGTCAGTATACCCGAAGACAAGCCATAGGGGAAGACGGGGTAAAAAGCGCATGGGCGGGTAAGAAGCCCACCCCAATTATCATGAAATATTTCAGTCAAATTTGCCCATGAGACGAATGCTAGACATTAACGCTCGTCTCATGGGCAAAATGAGACTGAAATTTGCTTCATTTCATGAGATAATGGGGTGGGCTTCTTACCCGCCCATGCGCTTTTTACCCCGTCTTCCCCTATAGATATCTCAGTAAAATTTCTCAAATTAAAAAATGACATTTTTTTCCAATTTTTGTTTCCAATGGTTACGATCATAATTTATATTGTAGTGCATTCTTTTCTTTGCTACCAAAATATTCTGTAATGTCTAATTGAATTTTCAAGTGCGGTTTGACTGTTTCGAATACCGAGCTGAATATATATTGTTTCGTTATCCCTTTCTGCAAGCCAATGAGGCTGGTAATTGAAATTGTTCTAAGAACGCCATGAAGTTGAACAAAATTGTATTTGAGTATCATTTGAGGAAAACACTTCACTGTTCAGCTTAGCTCAGACAAACGTTTCTAAGGGCTAAAAAACGTCAAATCATTTTCAAAAAACCCTTGCATACACGTACCATTCACACCTGCGGCATCAAACATTACAAACAATAGCCCAAAAGACACCATAACAGTACACATCATAGTATTACATAGGCTCCAAACAAAAAAACAACAACAAAAACCAACAAAAACACTTTTTTTTTTAACAGTTCATCATATAGACAGGCACATTAACCATCATGCACGAACCCCATTGCATGTTGCTGGAATTTCACATATGAATCCTTTTTTTAAACCGCTAATTAACTTATCTCCATTAACAAATATTGACATATGAAACAATTGTTTGACCAAAAAAATTTGTTGCGTTGTTTTGTTTTGTGTTTCCTTTTTGTTGTAACCCCCGTTCTGTCGTTTACGAAGCGAACACGTTACCTTTCAGCCAGCCACTCTACCACTCTGGACTTATGCTTGCTAATCTGCTTAAATAGCTACATTGCTGATCTGGGTGGGTGTTTGGTGTGTGCAGGAGACACAGACAGCCTTGGACGGGGTTCAAACCACCCATATCCTCACGCCGAAGCAGATGGAATACGTGTTTAAAGTACGCAACTGTTTTTTTTAAAGTTTTTTTTATTAGAACACAAACATTAATGGTAATAGACGATTTTCGGGAAAACAACACCTAGTGGAGAGCACTTCGTGAAAATTAGAGTTGCTTACCTCCATTACTCGATCAAATACCATGGCAACAATGCAACAATGGCGTCGAAGCTTGAAACCGTAGGATGCGGGTCAGCGACTTGCCAACATTTTTGTTAGAAACATTAAGGGTGGCCTCTCCCTTTTTTTTCCTCCTCCGAAAATCGTCTATTACAAGGTCTGGGTGATGAAAGCTGTATCATAACGTGTTTGGATAACAATGATAAATCATTTAGACCCTAATCGTTGATATATAATGGACTGAGCAATAGTGTGTGTGTGTGTGTGTGTGTGTGTGTGTGTGTGTGTGTGTGTGTGTGTGTGTGTGTGTGTGTGTGTGTGTGTGTGTGTGTGTGTGTGTGTGTGTGTGTGTGTGTGTGTGTGTGTGTGTGTACGCTCGCGCAGTTGCATAATTATGTGTGTGTGTGTGTGTGTTTATGCATACATGCACGCTCTTAAACCAAAACCCTTTATTGGTTGAATAATGTGTGCAGGTGTTGAAAATTGATGACGCAACCCAAGTGACGTTTCGAATGTTTGCCGTCATCACGGCTGTCAGCGAACGCGTCACGCAAATGGAGTACGTACCATTTGTATTGACGGTTTTTTTTTTTTATGTCGTGTATAATTTATGTCTACCTGCGTGTACATGCATGCGTGCGCAAGGGTGTACGTGTTTGTTATTGAAGGGGGGTGGGGGACAATGCATCCTCTCTTTAAAGACTCACTGACGCACCACGATTAAGTCCCTTGTTTTTTTTCTGGGTAGCTGTGACCCACATACAAATGTCCCCAACTTCAAATTGAGGCTGTTCTTTAAAATGATGATGTTTCGGGGCATTGAATATGGGAGTCGGACCTGGTCAAAACAAGATTTATTTCCAGCTATAAGAGGGTTTTTAGTAAAAGCCGTGATCGCACAATTTAATTTTCACACAAGGATGAATAAAGTTGTAAAATTGAATTGTGATTTTGACACGTGATCTGGTGGGTCTTTAATCCATGCGGCCTTTACAACTGTAAAAAACATCCTCGTAGGCTTACATTGAGTGACTCACTGCAATACCATAATTACTTTATTTGATTAGTATTGCGAGCTCATACTTTCCCTTATTAATGACAGATCATGCATTTGAATGATGCGATGTTTGTTTTAATGTAGTATTTGTTTCCTCTTTCGGTCAGTATTTGCGGAAGAAATAGGGCATACTAGAGGTAGTTGATTGGAACTGCGAGTCTCTCTGCCTGTCTGTCTTAGCAATGATTGTGCCTGAGATAAAAATTAAAAGGTATCTAAATCGCTCCCAAAAAATGCAAAACTATCGCTGATGTTTCAAGGATGTCGTTTGAATTCTCAATTCTACAAATGGCAAGAGATATAAACGTGTGCCCGAAAATCTATTTTCTTATACTCATATGTTGTTCTTATTTTCACCACACCCCAGTAAGCACCTACTGAAGCGCGCAAGATGGACTTGTGTATGTCAAAGTCCTCGTCTAACATTTTGTTCTTTTTTTCTCTCTCTTTCTCTCTTACTTTTTTAGCTCCCTTAGCAAACACCTGCTAGAAATCTGCGACCTGCTGGACATCGAGAGGAAGATGGACCTGTATAAGTCCATGTTCTACTGCAACGTCAACTCGGACAGGGACCCCAACTTCATCAAGGCGGACTCCCTGAGGATCGAGCTGATCGCTGGGGGGCTCAACTGGAAGCAGCAACAGCACATCATGGACAGGCTCAGGCCCAACTACTTGAACGAGGTGTGGGTTATTTTTGTGTGGGTGTGGTAGGGGAATATGGACTTGGGTGGTTGGCACGCAACTGAAAGATAGACATGCTACACCTTATCTTTTTGACTGAGTGATAAAATAAAAACAGTTTGAGTCTTGAAAAAAAAGTTTGGGATTGTTGTAATGGCTCTATTTCCAAATAGTGACGTTATATTTTATTTAGGATAATTTCACTGATTTTTCTCTCCGTTTTAACCCTTTCGCAGCAGCCATTTGTCAGCCAATAAAACCCATTAAACTTAACTTGGGTACAGAAAAACAAATCTGCAATATTGCGAATTCCTCTGTGACATGGTCTTTCCTTACCTCCCAAAATTACGAAAATAGGGTCTTCAGATAACAGGCCCTGGTTTGATGCTTTCTAGTGACATGGGTGTTAAACCATTGTGGTGTATAAATGCGACATTGGCGGTGAAAGGGTTAACATTGCTTATTGAACATTGCCCTGGTTTGTTGAGGAACATAGAACATTAGGTCAGCTTAACACAAATGTTCATTCAAAGAATAAAATGGGAAAGATATGTTTGTTCCGGTCAATGAAAGACAACGAGTGAAGGTAAACATTTGAAAAGTAAACACCAGAAGATGCGTTGTGTTGTTATTCAGTTCTGTCAATTTCGACCCAAATGTTATTCGTTGGCTCTTCACGACTTCTTGTGTATTGATGTATTTGTTAATCCACACAAATGTCCACTCAGTAGGGGAAGTTGGGTTATAAGAAGCATCATCTTCTAGAACTGTTTATTTTACTACTTTGCTGCTGATCGCCTCCCTGGACTATACTTCCAAACAAATTGTACTCTATTATTATCCTTTGCGGATCTCCTTCCTGGACTACATGTGCTACATCCCTCTCTTCCTCTCCATGCACGTCAACATCGTGGACAACCCCCTGGACATGTCCGACCAGAAAGACACCCTCATGCCTAACCTAACAAAATCAACATCCATGAACATTTTACTCTATTACTATATCCTTCACAGATCTCCTTCCTGGACTACATCTGCTACATCCCGCTCTTCCTCTCCATGCACGACAACATCGTGGACAACCCCCTGGACATGTCCGACTCCAAGTACGACCACCAGATGGGGGTCCGCCGGCCCTCGGGGCAGAGCCGCCAGAGGGACATGAACCCCCTGGGCCAGCCCCTGTCCCGGGCCTCCACCCACCTGGTCCGCAGCGAGGCCAAGCAGCTGCTGGAGGGCAAGGTCACCTTGCAGGACCTCAGGCCCCAGCTCAAGAAGGACCTGGTGGTCAAATACAGCAAGTTAGTCACGGAGGCCCCCCCGTGGGGATACCGTTGGTGGGGGTCTTTTGTGCAAAAAGTTCCCCCCCTTCTGGAAGTTATGTGCTTGTAACGTCCTCTGATTCTGTCATTCTCTTTTTGACTCTGCCTTTTCCCTCTGCTTACTGTCATCTGCTATCTGTCTATCTCACTGGTCCATTCTCCTGCCTTTTTTTCTATAAATTCTTGCAAAGATTTCTTCAGCCGAAGTCGGACATGCTGGGCCTACCTATTTCTTTGTTAGGCGCATAACGGTAGCATGACGCATCTACACTCATATGACAGGAAAGTGTCTGAGCGAACGAAGGAGAAGAAGTTACGGAGGGAGGGGGAGTGAGGGAGAGAGAGAGAGAGAGACAGAGAGAGAGAGAGAGAGAGAGGGGGGGTGACAGAGAAAGAGAGAAAAGGAACAATCCAATCCAATTCAGTCCAAAACGTTTATCGATTTGCCCGTATCAAGTAGGAAAAAAGGGGGTGAGGGTGAAAAATAAGGACACGCATGTGGTGATTGCAAATCAGAGAGAGAGAGAGAGAGAGAGAGATGCGAATATACGAATACGAATACGAATGTTTTTATTGAGGGTAAAACAGATAAGCTGGGTAGCGTTTTTACACTATTGCCCTCAAGCAAATAAACAATTAATGAAGAAAATGATTAACAGAAACGTAAAAACAACAACAAAACCGGCAACAATAGTGACAAAAATATACAAGTAATATAATACAACAAGGCAAAAATGGCCACACAACAGCAATTCAAGATTAAAGACCCCCACTCCACCCCACCCCACCCCACAAAAACACCCACCAAGAAACAACAACAAAAAACACCTCCCAGTCTCTACCCCCCCCCCCCCCCCCGCACTCACACCCACAAGCACCCCCCACATACCCCACCCCACAAAGCTATGCACACATACATACATGCATACAAATTCTTATATTATGTACATGTACATGTATATCAGTTCACATAAATCTTAAATGTTCTCTACACCTTGTAATATCATTTGAATGTATATATAAACATAATTAAACGTGTATTGTGAACATATGTATTGTAATTCGCGATTTTCGTAAGGTAAAATAAGACAAAACAGATTTATAATTGGTCCATCAAGTATTTATGATATGCCTTTCTGAAAGATGACAAGCTCGGTTTCTGTTTTATGTGGTTAGGCATATCGTTCCACAATTTTGCTCCTGAGTGGACTAATGAGGACATGAATAGATTTGTTCTAGGTCTAGGGGTACGAATAATCGACTTCCCACGAATGTTATATACTGGGAAATGTTTTTGCAGATAATATGGTGTTAATTTATTCATAATTTTAAACATAAACACAGCTTTGTTATGCTTACATTTGAGATGAAAAGGCAGAATATCTAATTTCTTATAGTCACATGAATCAAGGGAGGAGGATTTTAATAGAATAAGTTTAAGGGAACGTCTATAAATACTGTGAAGTGGTTTTAAACAATTTTCACTTGCTAAGTCCCAACATGTTGACACATAGTCCATGTCTGATTGAATATATGCATGAAAAAAGAGTCCGGGAATGCTGGTCTAGAAAGTGCTTAATTCGATTCAATTGAAATGTTTTTTGTGATAGTTTCTTGGACAGAAGTGAAACATGCTTTGACCACGAGAGATTATTATCAATAGTAAGACCTAACAGCTTATAAAATATTACTTCTTCCAATTCTTGATTTAATATATTTAACTTACATAAATTAGTCTTTATATTTTGGCGATTTTGCCTAGTTGTAACCAACATAAATTTGGATTTCTGCGGATGAATAGCCATATGATTCAACTGTGTCCAAGAAACCAATTTATCAATATCTTGTTGTAAGGAAGCACATAAAACGTCATTATTTTTATTGTTGTTGTGTATACTTGTGTCGTCTGCGAAAAGTTCGCAGGAAGACTTAACATGCAGCGGTAGGTCGTTAATATATATTGAGAGAGAGAGAGAGAGAGAGAGAGAGAGAGAGAGAGAGAGAGAGAGAGAGAGAGAGAGAGAGAGAGGGAGGGAGTGCATGATTGTGTTGTGGTTGAAACAAAAAACATTTATAGCTTAGAAGATTAGCTGGAAGATTACTTGCCTGGATGAAAGGGAAGACTTGGGTACAGGTTCCTAGTCTTATCAGAAATAGCTATGTAGCCTATCAAAATGTCATATCTCTAGGAATCTTTAGCGGAGAATAAAGGGAGTCTTGTGGTGTGTGTTTGTTTTAATATCATACAGTGTTCTTGGTTCTAAAAAAATAATGATTGGTTTAAGTACTACATACGCCTTTATCATTCATATTTTCGGATTGTTATACACTTTTGCAGTTGTTCGAAAATGCTGGGCGACATTTGAAGGAGTTTTGTTCCATGTACATTGCCAATTATACTTTTGTAGTTAATAGTTTTGAACATATGTGGTGTCAGGAAATTTGACAGTTGTGACCCAGCACCACGAAAGGGACATTAAGTCGCTGGGCTAGTTTCTCACAACAGGCTTGCAAAGTCAAAAATATTTGTTGGGGTCAATTTTGAGTTATGGGTATTTGTGTGTTCGCTAACATCTTATCTTTCATATTGATAAAGGATAATCTTTAATGTGGTCTCTAAATGGTCTTATAAGTGTTTTAAAACGAGTAGGTTAAAGCATTTTCTTCAGCTAGACTAGACTTTAGACTGTTTTTTTCTTTTTCAAAATGCCCGACACGCACCCTACTAACTTTAAATGCTCACAACTCTGGAACGGAAAAAGATGCAGGAATGGTTCTTGTGTCAATAGAAAAGAATAAAACATAACTGTCTGAAGTTTTCAAATGTATATTTTTCTCAGATTGTTCAGTTTGACACTTAATGTCCCTTTCGTGGTGCTTGGTCACATATGATTGCAGATTTGGAATTTGATGTGGCGCTGTAGAATTTGAACTGATTATAATTCCTTGCCATTTTTTGTATTTTATTTTTCTTGTGTATGTAGAGCGCTTTATAAATGTCCAGCATTATTATTATTCTTAATCCACTGACTTTGTTTCATCCTTGTCTTTGTGTGTCTCTCAGACTGCCTCATCTGCTGCAGGAGAGAGTGCCGTCTGTGGCGGAATCCGACATCAGTTTGTAGTGACCACCATCCCTCACCCTCCTTCCTCTGCCCTTCCCCGCTCCCTTACCCCCCCCCCCCCCTTGCTTATTTAGCCCTTAATTTCCCTCCCTCAACCACCACCCGCCCTGAGACTTTGTCACTGGTCACTACACTGTATGGACACTGTGAGATGATTCGGACACAGACAACAAATGGCAGTTCATTGGGCAGTTGATAACAATATTGTTGTTGGTGACAAAGACTTATATATAAAAATGGCTTTCGGCTTGATGATTGGCACAAATAGTTGTATTTATCATTTAAATGTGCGTGTGCTTTTTCAGGCAGAGCATTACTCTAATTTATCTCTGCAAGACGCAAACCGAAACAGATGCGATTCTTGGAGAACCTCCCACGAATTGACTTGAGTGCCAACTTTTGCCTTAATGAGAGATTGAGGTGAGGTTGTTGTTTTGTTGTTGCTATGACGTGAAGTTAATCCCCACCCCATCCCCCACCCCCACCCCTCTAAAAAAAAAAAGGTCATTGAAATGCCTAATTATCTGACGAGGGTCTGCAACCTGGAACGGATTTCAAACTTAAAAGCATTGACAGTTAAGGCAAGGATGTTTTTTTGAAGAGTTGAATTAAGCAAAACTAATTCTTCCATGGACTCGAGTTTGGTGCTGTGCAAAACAATATGCTTGGAGTCTTACAACAGTGTGCCAAAAATGTGTAGCCAAATTTGTGCCGTGTGATGTGCTTTGCTGCTTATAAACTGAAAAAAACAACAACATTCCTTGATTTACAGTTTGCTAGTTTAAAGGATTTAGGTGCCCAAAAAACTTTGCGAAGACATTTTCTCATTTGGGGTACATAGGTGAGTTAAGAATTATGCCAAACCTTTGCAGTTTTGAATCGAACTTACGTTGTTATGATGCTATATGGCTTGTGTGTTGTTAAGGGTAACCGTAAGTACTGCCGTGTGGAATTCATGTATTGAGTGTGTCCTACGAGAAAGATAAAATATACTTTTTGAACACGATGCTGTGCCATAGAATATGAAACTGTATTGTCATAAATAGTAATCCGTTTTATAACACAAAAAACATGCTTACATTAGAGCGTCTTAGTTTAGAATTGATTACGGTGGATTAGAAATAGACGTGTAATTGTCTTAAGCTTTCACATACACGCACGCACGCACGCACACACACACGCACACACACACACACGCTTTAATATAAGTAAATAATAAAGGCAAATTAAAAGCATTATTAGAGAGAGAGAGAGAGAGAGAGAGAGAGAGAGAGAGAGAGAGAGAGAGAGAGAGAGAGATGATAATGATGAACTCTTATATTTTTGTTTCGATAGTTGTTTCTGTCTTTATTACTACTATAGGCTGGCTTAGCTGTCGGTGTTTATGGAATTGAAGATAATAAATTATGCATATGTAGCCTACTTTAAATGCTATGGTATAAATACCATGTCACGTATCGTACTTACTCTGAGAGTAAGCTTATGCCTGGGGCTTTGAAAATAAATGTTCGATGTAAAAAGTGGTTTACAATGGGCGTCTGGCATGAAAAATCTACGCAAATCGAGCTCTTATTTTCACACAAGAGCTCTTGTACTGCCTTAATATAACTAGGCTAAACATATCAATACGTGTCCAAACGTAGGCTACATTGTCTAAAGGTATTTTCGTACTTTTATTTATCATGTTACTATACATAACTACTCAGTGTGTTGTTAAGGTAGAATCTTGCCTTGCAAGATAAGTGCAACAATATGCTGTCCAAAAAAATAAACGAATACATTTTTCAAAGATTGTTTCCGTCACTGTATTTCTGCCCACATATCCACCAAAGTATTGGAAGCGCTCACCTGGTGGTCCATGTGATGATCATTGACATTTTGCATGTGCATAATATGCGCGCGCAGTGCTTAAAATGTCAAAAAAGCGATTTTTGTCATACCCACGTGCCATGCATGGGTAGAATCTCGTGAAGGCTCGTGAGCAAAGCATTAACACCTTGTTCGCAAATCTTGGAAGCCCTTGGTGCTGGTTCAAGGGAGATTAACTGTCGAGCACTATCCTGAGGACATTCTGATTTTGTATCCACACGTCCTTCCTCTTCTGCACGACCTTAAAACCCTTTCAACGGCAGCCATTTTTCAGCTACAACTTTCCATTACACTTACCTGGGTATAGAAAAGACTATGTCTGCAATATTGGGGATTCCTCTGTGACATGCATAAACTAGGGCCTCCCAAAAATAAGAACATAAGGTCATTGGATACCAGACCTTCATTTGATGCCTTTTCTGTGACATGGGTGTTAAATCATTGTGGTGTCAAGATGCGACAGTGGCGATGAAAGGGTTTTAACTCTGTGTTCCTGCAGGACAAGCCCCCCCCCCCCCCCTCCCCCCCATACCGCACGACCCGGCACCCAGGTGCTCACCGACAGCCACCTGCACGTGCTTCCCTGGCCAAACATAATCAGAATAACATGAATTCCATAGAACACAATTTAGGATGACGTAGCCTACATAAACACATGCACGGCCAAGTAGATGTGCCGGCGAATCACCGCGAGGTGTTGAATGCACAGCAGGAGGAGTGGGACATTGCCGCCTGATTGAGTCCAATGCCGATGGAGTCCAATGCCGATGGAGTCCAATGCCGATGGTGTCCCATGTACTCGTTAATGTTCAAGGCGGTCACACCCTATTAATTGGACAGCCTCCACACCCAATGATACTTGAGCAACGGTACACATCTGTATTGTTACATATTGTGACTTTCATGGGCCTTGCCTCCAGGATCGTTCCCACCATCTTTATGTCTACTAGTGTCCCCTATGTGTCTGTTCCAGACCGGAGGACGTTAAACAGACTTCCATTCAACCCAAGGATTGAATGATTTGAGGATGCGGATGAACTTGCCATACATGCAGCTATCACCATGCCAAATTAAAAATAATAATTTCCCATTGTGTGATTTACAGTTATTGTTTTTTTAAGTTCAGATGAAATATTGACTAGGCCTACAAGTTATGCGTTTCTTTCTTTTTTTTTGGACAGTATAAACTGTTGAAATTAGATGATGAAGAAATACCTGTAAGAAGCATCGGCATCGCAAAACAAAAGTCGATAATGCGATTAGGTCATTGCTTGTGTTGTTTGTTTGCTCTTTGCATTTACTCTGTGTTTGTGTTTATTAAATGTTTCAGGTACCAACAGGACAATGTGTTGTTGTTGGTGTTTTGTTTGTGTAGTTCATTTACATGCATTGCTTCCCTTCCTTTTAGTGAGGCGTGACAGTATGGCAGACCAAAATTATTGGTTCACTTTGAGCTATTCTAACAACGAAAGGCGACAGTTTATAAACTATGCCTGTAATTTGCACAGCTTTCTGAGTCCTGGTTTCATACATTTATTGATGTTGTTATTAGGTTTTTTTCATTAGGACATTTATTTGTTTATTTGCCATCTAGTTTGAATAGTGATCCGTCAAGTCCTTTGAAGGTTTCTGGGTGATTTGATAACCTTAAGTAAAACTCAAGTGTATTATTATTATTATTTTATTAGGCATATCGGTTTTTGTTATTGTTCCTTATTATGAGGAATACTGAAAATACTGAGTGGTTCCGATATGGTATAATTTTGTAAGTTTTTATTTATTATACTGCATGTGTGTACGGTACTGTGGAGTGATATATGATGCTTACATGAAATAAAACATTAATGTCAAACAAATCTATTTTGTGCGTGAATGTGTTTCTGTGAATGTTTGTGACATATTCAACGAGACAGGTAGGATGACTTATCTCTCTTTATGAACACCAGCATTCAACAATGAAGGTGAGTGTTTAG
>CM065687.1:22442471-22447471 GCA_017654935.2 Phymorhynchus buccinoides | reverse complement strand
GCTGTGGCACTTCCGGTTCGTACTTCCGGTTGGGTTTTATGCCGGAAGTGTTGCAAAGTGTTTCAATTTGGCCAATCGGCATAATATTGGATTTTGTAGCCCTTACTCTGGCCCAGGTTGGAAAGGAGTTTGTTGACGATATGTTAAATAGTTTGGAAGTTATTCAAATATATGTAAATTTGGTTGAGTTACACAATTTTTTTAATTTTTCAACCGATTTCGCTTAAATTTACCGGAAAATTGACGGACACTATTCTCATGCTCAAAATCCAATATTATGCGGATTGGGCAAATTTTGGCCGAAATATGGGCTAAAATGGCCAAATTCGGCCAATATTCAATCTTGAATAACTCGAAAATGGCTTCGCAGAATGCAATCATATTTTCAGTATTTATTAAGGAGTATATTTGCAACACTTCCGATATGAAACTGAGCCAGAAGTGCCAACTGGAAGTGGGGACAAACATTTTCAAATTTATTTACTCAAAATCCCTCTTTGATGCTATTTAGAGTATGCACGTCATAGCAGAGTGTTACAGTGACGCAAAGTGACAATGACGTCATTGGTGTCTTGAGAAAAGCTGTGACGTATAGCTTATGAAATTGCGGTAGGCCATAACAATATCGCCACAGAAAGAGAGAGAGAGAGAGAGAGAGAGAGAGAGAGAGAGAGAGAGAGAGAGAGAGAGAGAGAAGAGAAGAGAGAGAATCCTGAGAGAGAGAGTTTGTCTTAAATGAAAAGGGAGAATCCTGTCATGTTTGTCTTAAATTACAAATATTACCCATCTAGATATTATTATTATTATTATTATTATTATTATTATTATTACTACGCTGTAACCGTAACGTTCTCCGACAACCAGCCGCCGCAGAAGCCGCCCTGAAAGAAGAGGAGAACCGAGCCACGGGCCCCGATCAGGCCAACAAGAAGGACCCTCGAGGAGCCGGGGAGCGGGGGGAGGGGGAGGAGAAGGACCGAGTCCCCTCAGCGTTCAGCGACGCCAGCACGGCCAGCGAGGACGTGGACCTCTCCAACATGACGGAGGAGGAGAGGGCGGCCTACCTGGCGGCCAAGGAGCTGAGGCAGAAGGCCCGGGAGGACAGGAGGAGAGCCAAGTACGGGGACCGCTATGACGAGATCATGAAGAAGAAGCAGGAGTGAGTTGGGAGTGGGAGTGGCTTTTTGAAGTTGTAGTCTTCTTCTTCTTCTTCTTCTTCTTCTTCTTCTTCTTCTTCTTCTTCTTCCTTTAACCTTTTCACCACCAAAGTCGAATTTTAGCACCACATTGATTTAACACCTATGTCACTAAAAGGAATCAAATTAGGGTCTATTATCCAAAGACCCTATTTGTCTTAGTTTTGGGAAGTAAGGATAGACCTTATTTTATATATCACAGAAGAATCCCCAATACTGCAGATGAATTTTGTTCTCTACCCAGGTGAATTTAATGGGAATTCTTGCCTGAAATATGGCTGGCGGTAAAAGGGTTAAAACCCTTTCAACGCCAGCATTTTTCAGCTAAAACGTTCCATCAAACTTACTTGGGCAGAGAAAAGATGTGCAATAGTGGGGAGTCCTCTGTGATGTGCATAAAATAGGGCCTATCCTTACCTCCCAAAAATTGAGAACAAAAGGTCACTGGATAACAGATCCTCATCTGATGCCTTTCAGTGACATGGGTCATTGTGGTACCAAGAGGCGACAGTGGCGATGAAAGGGTTTTAACCCTTCCCGTACCCCGTGGGTGTGTTTGCACCCATACTTTTACTTTTGGCTTCATATTTTCAAAACCGTTCATTGAATCTTGCTGAAATGTTACGACTTTGTTAATGAACGATTCGAGCTTGTGTACCCCAAACATCAAGCATTTGTGTTGAAAAACAAACGAGTAAATAAACAACAAAGTCGTCGTTTAACCATCCGCCGTCGATCCGTGTGCAGGTTCTGGTGGTAAGCCTTATCCCGTACCGGCAAGGGTTCTGCGCGTGTTGGTAATTGTGACACAGCACCACGAAAGGGACATTTAAGTGTCAAACTGACCATTCTGAGAAAATTATACATTTGAAAACTTCAGACGAGTCTCTTTCTAATGATACAAGAAACATTCTTGTATCTTTTTTCCCGTGCCAGAGTTATGAGCATTTAACGTTAGTAGGGTGAGTGTCAGCCATTTTGAGGAATCAGAGTCTAAAGTTTAGCTAGCCTAGCTGAAGAAAATGCATCAACCTACTCATTTTAAGACACTTATAAGACCACTTAGAGATCATATTGCAGATTATCCTTTATAAACGTGAAAGATAAGATGTTAGAGAACTCAAAAATACTCATAACTCACAATTGACAAAAATGAGATTTTTGACTTTCCAAGCCTGTTGTGAGAAACTAGCCCAGCAACTTAATGTCCATTTCGTGGTGCGGGGTCACAACTTAGGTCGAGTCCGGTTTTGATAAGTAAATCAGTGTCGTTCAGTGTCATGTGTGTCTGTATCCCTCCCTCTTCAGCTGTTGGACAAAGAACAACACGTTGGAAATCTCAACATGTCTAATATACGTCCGTAGGTCAGAATGTCCTCTTGCTTTTTATTTTAGTTCATCGTCTTGTATTGTGGAGTTTTAAAGACCACGACGAGTGCATGAAGACAGTTGGGGTTTGTCTGTACTTCATCAAAACCCTTTCCCGCCAATGTTGCATTTATGCACCACAATGGTTTAACACCCGTGTCACTAAAAGACTAAAAGGCATCAAATCAGGGCCTGTCATCCGAAGACACTATTTTCTTACTTTTGGGAGGCAAGGATAGGCCTTATGTTATACATGGCATAGATTCAAGTGTGTTTGTGAGTGTGTGTGTGTGTGTGTGTGTGAGAGAGAGAGAGAGAGAGAGAGAGAGAGAGAGAGAGAGAGAGAGAGAGAGAGAGAGAGAGAGAGAGTCAAGTCAAGTCAAGTCAAAATGATCTTTATTGACGATGCGTGCGTGTATGCATGTGTATGTGCGCACAAGGGTATAGAATATGTTTGCTCGTCCATGTGTGTACTATTATGTGTTAAGCATCAAAACACCGATTGCTCAAGTACATGTGTAGGCCTATAATATATGTGCATAAAAAAGTTATGTGTGTTTGTATGCTCGTCAGTAATCGATAAGAACACAAGTGCATGCACTATAGAACAAGACGTGATTATGAACAAGTATAAAATGAATCACCGAATGAAGCACTTTTCAATCGAAAAGATAGGAAACCTCACATATGCATGAAAGAGAGAGAGAGAGAGAGAGAGAGAGAGAGAGAGAGAGAGAGAGAGAGAGAGAGAGAGAGAGAGAGAGAGAGAGAGAGAGAGAGAGAGAGAGAGCATGCTATTAGTACATGTTATTAGAGAGATTAATGTGTGTTATGTCCATGATAAAGAATAGATATAACTTGAAAGAAATTCCCCAATTTGTTTTCTTAATGTAGAAAACGGAAACTCGGATCTTTGGCTCAAACGAAATTTAAAAAAAAACTAAAAAACAACAACACTTACGTATGAACTTATGAGTAAACAAGTAGACCTAGCCCTTCCCCAACGCCAGCTGTCCTCAAATTCCTTTGGCCGCGAGAGAGAGTGGGGGTGTACCCTGGGCGAGGCAACTCCTCTATAAACAAATTATATCCCAGCCCGCCGGAATAGCATCTGTACCCTCTGCTACCTGGTCGGAAACGCTAATGTCCTGTTATTATTTTTATTATTATTATTATAAAAAAAAATTTTTAATATATTATTATTATTATTATTGGGGTCTCACAGAAAGAAAGAACAGGACCGGAAAGCCAAGGAGGAGAAAGAGAGGGTAGAACAAGAGGAGAAGGAGGAGAAAGAGAGGCTGGAGAAAGAGAGGCAAGAAGCGGAGAAAGAGGAGGCGAAAAGGAGGCGCATGTCCCAGTCCCTGAAAACTACCGGCAGCACTTTGCAGGTACACGGGACAAATGAATATCGGTTATAGTGTTGCATCTATGTAACTATGTCCTGCTATTTATTTGTTTGGTCGTGTGGGTGTGGGTGTGCGTGTGTGTGTGTGTGTGTGTGTGTGTGTGTGTGTGTGTGTGTGTGTGTGTGTGTGTGTGTGTGTGTGTTGCTTTGTATATGCGTTGTTGCTGGCTTGTGTCATTCTTAAACACTATTAATTTTTGTTATCTACTTGTTGATGAATATTCGATTGTAAAGCTCTTTGGGCGGGTGGTCAGTCTTTTGTAACTGTAAAGTTAGAAGAAGCTATCATGGGACGGTACATGACCATAATCACATATGTACCCATTTAAAACTAAAATGACCAAACGTTTGGGGACCATACATGACCATAATCACAAACATACCCATTTAATCGAACAATGACCAAACGTTTGGAGACCATAGATGACCATAATACAGCTGTACCCATACTGATACAATCTAAAATAACCCAACATTTGGGGACCATACATGACAAAAATCACAGATGTACCCATTTTAATATAAAATGACAAAAATCACAGATGTACCCATATTGATACATTCTAAGATGACCACACGTTTGGGGACCGTACATGGCCATAATCACAGATGTACACATATTGATACAATCTAAAATGACCAAACGTTTGGGGACCGTACATGGCCATATTCACAGATGTACACATATTGATACAATCTAATGTGACCAAACGTTTGGGGACCATACATGACCATAATCACAGATGTACCCATATTGATACATTCTAAAATGACCACACGTTTGGGGACCATACATGGCCATAATCACAGATGTACCCATATTGATACAATCTAAAAATGACCAAACGTTTGGAGACCGTACATGGCCATAATCACAGATGTACCCATATTGATACAATATAAAATGACCAAACGGTTGGGGACCATACATGGCCATAATCACAGATGTACCCATTTATCTAAAATGACCAAACGTTTGGAGACCGTACATGACCATAATCACAGATGTACCCATATTGATACAATCT
>CM065687.1:22432471-22434971 GCA_017654935.2 Phymorhynchus buccinoides | reverse complement strand
TTCTCTCTCTCTCTCTCTCTCTCTCTCTCACTCTCTCTCTCTCTCTCTCTCTCTCTCTCTCTCTCTATCTCTCTCTCTCTCTCTCTCTCTCTCTCTCTCTCTCTCTCTCTCTCTCTCTCCCCCCCCCCCTCTCTCTCTCTCTCTCTCTTCCCCCCCTCTCTCTCTCTCTCTCTTCCTCTCCCCCCCTCTCTCTCTCTCTCTCTCTCTCTCTCTCTCTCTCTCTCTCCCCCCCCCCTCTCTCTCTCTCTCTCTCTCTCTCTCTCTCTCTCTCTCTCTCTCTCTCTCTCTCTCTCTCTCTCTCTCTCTCTCTCTCTCTCTCTCTCTCTCTCTCTCTCTCTCTCTCTCTCTGTGATTTACATCTGATTTTCTGAGAACAGGGAGATAGACAATCAGCTACAGAAACACCGATTAAGAAAACTAAAGGCAGAGAGAAAGAGGGCTGGGGAGAGGGAGAGAGAGAGAGAGAGAGAGAGAGAGAGAGAGAGAGAGAGAGAGAGAGAGAGAGAGAGAGAGAGAGAGGGGCGGGGGTACTGCGAAAGATCGAGACAGAGAGATTATTTGAGATAAAAAAAAGAAGAAGAGAGAGATGGAGAGGTTGGGGCTGAGAAAATGAAAGACAGGTCGAGAGACAAGAGAGCTATTTCTGATACAGACACAGACAGAATCGAAACTTATTGTATTTGTTATGATAAGAACATCTTTCCTTTTAAAAAAAAAAAATGAATGAAGTGATACCCCAAAACTGTGTGCTGACGTTGGTGTTGCTGTGTTTGTTTCTCTTGCAGAAGAAGCCAAAAAGGTCCAAGAAACTCAAGGTAAGAGAACACACATCTGATGTTGGCACAGTAAATGATTACACTTGGCCTAGCATCTTGGAACAAACTGAAAAGGTCCCAGGTTGATGCATAATCACACACAGTCGCATATTTTATTCGTACATAATATATCCTCTAGAGTATAAAGTCAATGAATGCTATATGACTTGTAAGTTGGACAAATTCGGATATTTTGTAATTTAATACCCCCCCCCCTCCACCACCACCACCACACCCTCAAATTTTCGCTTTGAAGCTGGTCACTAAGAACCAACATTCTCCGATTTGGGGGACGTGGATAGAGATAGGATCAGCCTAGGTTGATTTTTAATCAAACAGGAAGAAGCAGATGAACGTAAAATACCGGTATCTTGCTGAATGTTTATGTATCAGTTTTTGATGTGACTGACATGCGTACAGCAAACATACACATGCATGCGTGTCTTTGTCTGTTCTCTCTGTCTGTTTCTGCATGTCTGTCTGTCTGTCTGTCTGTCTCTCTCTCTCTCTCTCTCTCTCTCTCTCTCTCTCTCTCTCTCTCTCTCTCTCTCTCTCTCTCTCTCTCTCTCTCTCTCTCTCTCTCTCTCTCTCTCTCTCTCTCTCTCTCTCTCTGTATCTATCTATCTATCTATCCTCTCTGTCCTCAATTTAATGCAAACTGTTACCTGTTACATACTCATGCTTGTATGCACGCGCGAGTATTAACACATTATTCAAGTTTTATAAACCCATATTTCAGCCTATCTATGTTTCATAATATCATCTGTTTTGCTACCTTTGTGTAATAGTATGCCTTGCCATGTTTGTGTTCTGTGTTAGTATTATATGTATCAAGGACAGATTGGAAGAATAGGCGTTGCCTAAAATCTATATCCTTGGAAAATAAAGTTTAAGTTTTCAAGTTTCCCCTCTCTCTCTCTCTCTCTCTCTCTCTCTCTCTCTCTCTCTCTCTCTCTCTCTCTCTCTCTCTCTCTCTCTCTCTCTCTCTCTCTCTCTCTCTCTCTCTCTCTCTCTCTCTCTCTCTCTCTCTCTCTCTCTCTCCGTCTCTCTCTCTCTCTCTCTCTCTCTCTCTCTCTCTCTCTCTCTCTGTCTCTCTCTGAAGCTCACCTTGTGAAGATGGACCATGTATGCATATGTGTGTATGTGTGCGCGCGCGAGAGCGTGCGTATCTGTACTGGGACGCGCGCGTACATGTGTATGCATAATTATATACACGCGTGTTTTAACCTTGCTTTTAACCTTACTGATGAGCAGAGCAGTTCGGGGATGATGAACTCTTTGAGATCGACAAGTCGGGTAGGGTCCAGTTGCAGACGGATAAAAGTGGACTAGGCCTATGTAGGCCTATGCATACTTGTGTGCGGGTGTGTTCTCTCGCGCACGCGTTCATGCAAATGTTTTATATATTAGGCCGGGTTCACATTAGACGCGTAAGTTCCGTACAGAAAAACCTAAATAAGTGGAAGAAAGAAGGATAAAAGTTTACTTCTTGCCCCACATGTCCGAAAGGCCGAAGATGGCGTTAAACCCTATTATCACTCATAAATGTGTATGCATAATGGGGACATTCGGACACGTGCGCAAATCTTTTCCCTTCTTTGTTTCACTTATTTATGGATTCCGCACGGGTTTCCGCACGGGATGTCCGCTTATGTGTGTACACGGCCTTACTCTTGCTCCGGCGC
>CM065687.1:22414971-22417471 GCA_017654935.2 Phymorhynchus buccinoides | reverse complement strand
ATAGGCATGGGCTTCTTACCCGCCCATGGGCTTTTTACCCCGTCTTGCCCTATACATCTCACGTATCTAATCTACAAAATGTTTTCAAACGCCGCACACCCTAAAACACGCAATAGGACACTCAACAATACACACCCTCTCCACACCGCACCAATATCAATAACACAACTCCCACCCCCTGTAGGCCCACTACCCGTACTCTCCACGACATCAGCACCAGTAGTTGTAGGCTGGGGAGGCAACGGCGGAGGCGGGACAAGCTTCATTTGCCCCACTTTCCGGAAAAGGCCGACGAAAGCCGAAGAGTTACGGAAAAACACGGGCGGTTGACCCACTAAGGTCGGCACGGTGAGCGTTTCTCCTCCGCGAGAAGTGAGGGTGTCGTTCCAGAGATAAACCCAGGGGTTATGGGGGTCAGTGGAAGAAGGGGGCAGGTAGACTGACCAGGTGGTTTGACCCGGCTGGGTGACCGGGGAAACCAGCAGGTCGTCTCCGTAGAGGTACTGGTACTCGATGTCGTAGCTGGCCGGGTCTGCCGGGTAGCTGTTTTGTTGTGGTGGGATGAATCGGGAGGGTGGGAACAAAACGATTATGAAAAAGGTTAGAAATAGGTCTACAATGTGACCTGGCACCACGAAAGGGACATTAAGTGTCCAAATGACCATTTTGAGATAATGGTACAGCTAGAAACCGTAGACAAGTCTCTTTCAAATGATATAAGAACCATTCTTGTAACAGTTTCCGTTTTATAGTTATGAGCATTTAAAGTTGGTAATGTGTATGTCGGCCATTTTGATAAATCACAGTCTAAAGTTTAGCCTAGCTGTAACAAAAATGCATCAACCTATTCATTTTGAAGCACTTTTTTGCAGTATTTAGAGACCATAACAAGGGTTGTCCTTTATAAATATGAAATATCATATGTTAGAGAGCACGAAAATACGCATAACTCAAAATAGATTTTTTTTTAAACAGATTTTTGACTTTGCAAGCCTGTTGTGAGAAACTAGCCCAGCGACGTAATGTCCCTTTCGTGGTGCTGGGTCACATATTTTCCTTATATTTTCCTTAGGCATTGTTGTTGATTTTACAATGACAAGGGGAACAAATGATTATTGAAGTCATGATGATGATGGTGGTGGTGGCAGATTTAGTTGCGGATGCGGATGTAAAAGCTATATGAAATGTAGGCCTAAGGCCTGGTACACAGTACATCCGGATTTCCCGCGCGGAAATAATCAATAAGTACAAGAAATAAGGAAACAAAAATACGGATTAGGGGAAATGCTGACACGTGCGTATATTTTGGTCCTTCTTTCTTTTACTTATTTACGGATTGCGCGTGGGTTTGCGCGCGGAACATCCGAGTGTGTGTGTACACGGCCTTAGGCTGCAGAGTCATTAGACGCGAAAGCTACGCACGGAAACCCATACAAAAGTAAAAGAACGAAGGACAAAAATATACGGATAATGGGGAAATACGGGCAGGTGCGCTTATTTTTTTTTATTTTTTTTCTTGTACTTATTTACGGATTGCCCGTGGGATTTCTGCGTCTAGTATGTGCGGCCTAACTCGTTATTGTCATAATCGTTGACGTCGTCGTCGTCATCGTTTGTGTGGTAAAGAGTATTTTTTTTCTCCAATTTATTATTATGCGCTTACACTTTCACACAGGGAGACAGAGAAAGAGAGAGACGGACACAAATGTACAGACAGAAAGAGAGACAGACAGACAGACAGAGTCAGACAGAGAGGGAAAGTAAGAGTGAAAGACACATTTCGGCTTTATAAAGTTATGGTACTTCCACTACCATCCACGACACACACTTACACCCCCCCCCCTCTCTCTCTCTCTCTCTCTCTCTCTCTCTCTCTCTCTCTCTCTCTCTCTCTCTCTCTCTCCCCCCCCCCTCAATGACCTACTTAAGGAAGAGATGTCGCTGTGCAGGGATAAAAGTGTTCACATTGATGTTGATCACGTGCTGGTGGTAGGGCTTCAGTCTCTCTCTCTCTCTCTCTCTCTCTCTCTCTCTCTCTCTCTCTCTCTCTCTCTCTCTCTCTCGCTCTCTCTCTCTCTCTCTCTCTCTCTCTCTCTCTCTCTCTCTCTCTCTCTCTCTCTCTCTCTCTCTCTCTCTCTCCCTCAATGACCTCTTAAGGAAGAGATGTCGCTCTCTCTCTCTCAGTGATGTTGATCACGTGCTGGTGGTAGGGCTTCAGTCTCTCTCTCTCTCTCTCTCTCTCTCTCTCTCTCTCTCTCTCTCTCTCTCTCTCTCTTCTCTCTCTCTCTCTCTCTCTCCTCCCCCCCCCCCTCAATGACCTACTTAAGGAAGAGATGTCGCTGTGCAGGGATAAAAGTGTTCACAGTGATGTTGATCACTCTGCTGGTGGTAGGGCTTTTTGTCTTCTCTCTCTCTCTCTCTCTCTCTCAATGACCTACTCTCTCTCTCTCTCTCTCTCTCTCTCTCTCTCTCTCTCTCTCTCTCTCTCTCTCTCTCTCTC
>CM065687.1:22402471-22409971 GCA_017654935.2 Phymorhynchus buccinoides | reverse complement strand
AAGGCTATGTTACGTTGGACACTGTCCCTTTCTAAGGCTATGTTACGTTGGACACTGTCCCTTTCTAAGGCTATGTTACGTTGGACACTGTCCCTTTCTAATGCTATGTTGCGTTGGACATTGTCCCTTTCTAAGGCTATGTTACGTTGGACATTGTCCCTTTCTAAAGCTATGTTTCGTTGGACATTGTCCCTTTCTACGGCTATGTTTCGTTGGACATTGTCCCTTTCTCGGCGTTGGACATTGTCCCTTTCTAAGGCTAACGTTGGACACTGTCCCTTTCTACGCTATGCGTTGGACATTGTCCCTTTCTAAGGCTATGTTTCGTTGGACATTGTCCCTTTCTACGGCTATGTTTCGTTGGACATTGTCCCTTTCTAAGGCTATGTTTCGTTGGACACTGTCCCTTTCTAAGGCTATGTTTCGTTGGACATTGTCCCTTTCTAAGGCTACACGTTGGACATTGTCCCTTTCTAAGGCACGTTGGACATTGTCCCTTTCTACGGCTATGTTTCGTTGGACATTGTCCCTTTCTAAGGCTATGCACGTTGGACACTGTCCCTTTCTACTATGTTTCGTTGGACATTGTCCCTTTCTAACTACACGTTGGACATTGTCCCTTTCTAAGGCTATGTCACGTTGGACATTGTCCCTTTCTAAGGCTATGTCACGTTGGACACTGTCCCTTTCTAATGCTATGTTACGTTGGACACTGTCCCTTTCTAATGCTACACGTTGGACACTGTCCCTTTCTAATGCTATGTCCGTTGGACATTGTCCCTTTCTAATGCTATGTTACGTTGGACACTGTCCCTTTCTAATGCTATGTTACGTTGGACATTGTCCCTTTCTAATGCTATGTCACGTTGGACACTGTCCCCTTTCTAAGGCTATGTTACGCTGGACACTGCCCCTTTCTAAGGCTATGTCACGTTGGACACTGCCCCTTTCTAAGGCTATGTTACGTTGGACACTGCTGACCACGTTGGACATTGTCCCTTTCTAAGGCTATGTCACGTTGGACATTGTCCCTTTCTAAGGCTATGTCACGTTGAACATTGTCCCTTTCTAAACTATGTCACGTTGAACATTGTCCCTTTCTAAGGCTATGTTACGTTGGCCATTGTCGCAAACATGCACACATACACACGCACGCGCGCGCACTCACACACACACACACACACACACACGATACACACACACACACACATCATGCACATACATACACAGTCAAACACACAGACACGCGCATCACTCCCCCCACCTGCTGTGTCCCTCCTTGCACGCCTAAAATGGCTCCCTCGTGCAGCCAAGCGGGCAGAGGCTGGACCCTTCCCAGCAAGGCGCTGAGACAGCTGACCACCTGGCTGAGACTGGACTGGACCTAGGTCATCATCATCATCGTCGTCGTCGTCGTCGAAGTCTTCGTTTTCATCGTCGTCATCATCATCATCTTCATCATCATCATCATCATCATCATTTTCATCATCTGCATCGTCGTCATAATCATCATCATCGTCACCATTATCATCATTGTTGTCGCCGTCGACGTCATCATCATCATCATCATCATCATCATTGTCATCATCATCGTCAACCTCCGCCTCCCCATCATCATCATCACCATCATTGTCATCGTCGTCATCTTCCTCATCCGTTTCATTATGTATTGGAACTTAGCAAATGCATTTTTATTCTGGACTTACTTTGGCCTATGCCATCTTTGAGTGGACCTATTTAAGCAACGATTTGCGCGTCTCGTTGGTTCAAATAGCGTAGGCCTAGTACAGTACTCTTAACTTTAAAAGTGTGTGTGTGTGTGTGTGTGTGTGTGTGTGTGTGTGTGTGTGTGTGTGTGTGTGTGTGTGTGTGTGTGTGTGTGTGTGTGTGTGTGTGTGTGTGTGTGTGTGTGTGTGTGTGTGTGTGTGTGTGTGTGTGTGTGTGTGTTGTGCGTGTCGTGCGTGCGCGCGTCGCGTGTGTATGTGTCTGTGTGTGTGCGTCTGTTCCTTCATTTAATCCCGTATTTTTGTTATTTCATTCTGCATTGATTATCAACATTCTCTAACCTGGAAGTGCCACCCAAACGCACTGGTATCTCCTTTCACAAACATCTCGAAAAAGTCCCGATGGCTGAAGTCCATCTCGGCGTAGTTGCTTCCGTCGTAGTGCAGAAAGTAGTTCCGCGTAGTGAGCCAAGTAGGTTGGGGGAAGTAGGTGGTG
Organism: Phymorhynchus buccinoides; assembly: GCA_017654935.2. Classification (NCBI taxonomy): domain Eukaryota; kingdom Metazoa; phylum Mollusca; class Gastropoda; order Neogastropoda; family Raphitomidae; genus Phymorhynchus; species Phymorhynchus buccinoides. The sequence goes on along the minus strand of CM065687.1, from coordinate 22,407,751 downwards.
TAGTAATCTCCCCCTGCCCGGAACATCTGATCAGCCAGAAAGGTGGTCAAGGAACTCTTGTTCCGCCCAACTCCTGAACATAAAACATAATTGTGGTTGTCGTCGTCGTCGTCGTTATCATCATCATCATCATCATCATTATCAACTCTCTGGAACTCTCTGGAACAAACTACCTTTCAATATTAGGCACTCTTCATCAGTTACGTCATTCAAATCATCCACAAAAACTAACCTCTTCAAAGATTATTGACTTAAACTTGTCCTGTATCCCGACCCTGATTCCCTAAAAGTTGGGAAACGTTTTGGATCTTCCCAGTAATGTTTGTCTGAAGAATGGGCTGCTTTTGTACGTGGATGCGTGCGCTCTATGTTTGTTTTTGTCCGTGCGTGTGTGCGCGCGCGCGCGCGTGTGTGTATTCATGCGTATGGGTTGGTGGGTGTGCGCGTGTGTCTGTGTATATGTGCGTGTGTGTGTTCGTGCGTCTGTCTGTGTGTGCAATCGCGTGTGTCCTGAAAGTGTGTGGTGGTGTGTTGTGGTGTGCAATGCTACTTCGCGTTAGTTCTGTGGTTGTTTGTTTCTTGTTTAATATGTATTGTGTAACATTTTCTTTTTAATCATTGTAAATATGTTTTGTAAAGCGCTTAGAGCCCTTACTGAGAAAAGGCTCTATAAAAATACGCATTATTATTATTATTATCATCACTTTCTTCCTCTTCATCGTCGTCGTTGTCTTCGTCGTCGCCATCACCATTATCCTCGCATCATCGTCGTCGTCGTCATCATCATCACCCTCCTTTTCTTCTTCTCTCTAGGGCCCACGATCATCCAGATGATCATTCGGGAACAGTTCCGTGATTTGTCCGTGATAAACATCAATACTAGAGCGTTAAAACGTTAGATCAAGCAGCTACATTACAGCTTCTTCTTCTTCTCCTCCTTCTTCTTATTCTTCTTCTTCTTCTGCGTTCCCGGGCCGTAAGGCAGCAAAGGGTACGTGTGTGTGTCCGTTTTCCAGTTTTCACTGGTGTCCTCGCTGCATTCAGCAGACACATTCCGATTTCGGAGGAGCTCAAAGGAGAAAACTATATGGAAAATTTGTTTTGCAAAATAAAGCAGGAGACTGGGCCAAAAAGTCAGAAAGATATGCATAGATAATACAACGCAAGGAAAAAGGCAGATTAAAGGAAGTTACAAAAACAGAACTTACAGGTGGGAAAACGTTTTGTACGGAAGGCACCCGCAGCCATCGGTATATTCTGCGGGGAGTCCAGGGAGCTGAATCGATCATGGGTTAAATAGGTAGACCTTGTAGGGGGCCAGGAGGCGAAGCCACCGGAAAGGTTTGCAATTTAGTGATTATTAAAGCAAAAATTGAGCCATTTTCTTAATTTTTACCCGGTACCCTTGTATAAGGTACATGTTTGGGGCAGGGGGGTTCGGAAACCTTGGAAACCCCCCTCAGATCCGCCCCGGCATTAACCTTTGACCAATGACCTTCATGATGATGGCTTCATCGTCGAACTTGGCCGATATATCCTAACTACCTATGGGGTATCCGCATACAACATTTGAGGGTCCTAGCCATCCCTGGGTCCCTCGATCCGTCCAAACGCTAACGTGGTAACCTAGTCAGCCAGCCAGAGTAACAAACTGAAAAACACTTCTCTGAAAACATTAAGCGTCGGCCATCTTGAGAACACAGTCTAAAGTGTAGCCTAGCTGAATAAATGTATCAACCTACAAACTTTAAAGCACTTTTTTAATACTAAGAGACCGTCTTAAAGATGATCCTTTAATGGCTTTATGGATATGAAAGAGATGACGTTAGAGAGCACAAAAATACCCATAACTCAAAATTAAAAAAACATTAAGCATCGGCCATCTTGAGAAATCACAATCTAAAGTGTAGCCTAGCTGAAGAAAATGTATCAACCTACTAATTGTAAAGCACTTTGTTGGAATACTAAGAGGCCGTCTTAAAGATGATCCTTTATGGATATGAAAGAGATGACGTTAGGGAGCATAAAAATGCCCATAACTCTAAATTGACAAAACATTAAGCATCGGCCATCTTGAGAAATCACAGTCTAAAGTGTAGCCTAGCTGAAGAAAATGTATCAACCTACTAACTTTAAATCACTTTTTGGAATACTAAGAGACCGTCTTAAAGATTATCCTTTATGGATATGAAAGGGAGCATAAAAATACCCATAACTCTAAATTGACAAAACATTAAGCATCGGCCATCTTGAAAAAAACACAGTCTAAAAGTCTAGCCTAGCTGAAGAAAATGTATCAACCTACTAATTGTAAAGCACTTTGTTGGAATACTTAGAGACCGTCTTAAAGATGATCCTTTATGGATATGAAATATATTATGATGTTAGAGAGCACGAAAATACCCATAACTCAAAATTGACAACAACAACAAAATGATATTTGTTTTACTCTGCAAGCCTGTTGTGATAAACTAGCCCAGCGACTTAATGTCACTTAGCATTTTATTTATCAAAGTAACAAATTAAAATCAACAATGATCATTAGATAGGGCAACAAGAAAACTTATATAAAGCCCTATCTTAAAGAAAAAAGTGCTCAGACAGTAATAGTGACGGACGGCTAAAGCAGGGCAATGAAGCGCTATTTTAATTTTCAAACATGTGTCCCTTTCGTGGTGCTCGGTCACATAGTAGTGGCTACCTTGTTCTCGAGTCCAAACAGGGTAGACTCGACCTCGAAGGTTGAGGTAAGTGAACTGCTCTCCCCCTCCGAACACTCTTTCGTCCGGGGAGGCGGGAACACGCAGCCACAGACGGTTGAAATTGTTACTGCTGCTGACAATGCGCAGCACCAGGGGCGTGCCTCCCTCAGAACGTAGATGTAGGTTGACCTGTTGTGACAATGGGAGAGAAACAAAGAGGGGGTTGAAGTTGAAGTTGAAGTAGGGGGGCGTAGGGAAAGGAAAGGGGAAAGAGGGTTAAAATGTAAAGGCAAAGGTGTCCCATAGCCTATCGGCCGTAGGGGCAGTGAACTGTTAGAGGTTCACCGTGTCAAGGGGCACGGCATCATGGAAGGCGGAGCCCACCGCTCTACTTCCGCCGCAATTTAACCTTCCCTGAACGAATCAGGTACACATTCACTGCTGGGTGGACAGAGAGGGATTTCAGGCCAGGAACATCCGACTCCAAGCTGGACTAAAACTTGCGACCTTCCGCACCGCAGCCGAGCGCTCCAACCACTGGACCACGGGCCTCTCTACAGGGGGTAGCTGTGTGTCAAATAACTTGAAGAAAGATTCAAAGGGGGGTATTGGTTAATAATAGAATGTCATTCGGCTATTGAATTATGATTAGGAGGAATAGAAACACACACACACACACACACACACACACACACACACACACACACACACACACACACACACACACACACACACACACACACACGCACACACACACACACACACACACACACACACACACACACACACACACGCGCGCACGCACACGCGCACACGCACGCACGCACGCACGCACACGCGCACGCACACGCACACGCACACGCACGCACGCACACGCACACACACACACACACACACACACACACACACACACACACACACACACACACACGCCATTGCCAACTCACCCAAAAGTCGGCAAAGGACAAGTGAAACATCCCATCCTTCGCCAACGTTAGGTTCACTTCAGTCAAGGCAACCCGTTGTTCGGTGTACTCCGTCAAGAAAAAGTTACCTGAACGAGAAAGAAAAACAACACAGACAGACACGCACACTATTAAAATAGGTTTCATTGCTTCTTAAATACGGAGAAGAGAAAACAAGACGAACAAACAGTTTGACAACGATCATGATTAGTGAATGACATTTACTAAGCCTATAGAATGGGGGTGGGGGTGGGGGGGGGGGGGGGATGGTGGCATAAACTCACTTTCGGAAGAAACGCATGTGTTTTTTTCAGTTACCAAAAAAGCCCGTTAAGTTTATATTGGGCTATCAAAGAGTCAGGCATCCTTTACAGGGACGTAATGCGAATTGCCTTTTGAGTCACTCTAATGCTTAGTTATAAATGAAGCATGTTTCATGGGGGTGTCAGTTAAATTATGAACATTGCATCCAGATGCAAACCGATGTGAAATTCATTGGGAACCAACTTTCTAGTTCTTTTTTTTTTAAATCACTTTAGTTATAGCAGTTAAGGCTGCAGCTACTGGGATGAGTTCGCCTTATTCCCAGAGAGAGGGGGAGTGGGAGAAAGAGAAACATTTGAAACATTTGAAACATTTGTTTATTGAGGGAAAAGAATAAGCACACAATGGGCTTGTTTACATCTTGCCCTCGAAACAAAAGAAGAAAAGCATGATTAAACTTCAATTAATGAACAAAAGCAACAAGGGGAAAAAACAAAAAATCAAAAACAACAAAACCCAACAACTACACATTCATACACCCATCCACCCTCCCCCCCACCCACCACCAACCTCGCACACAGCACAGTAATCATATGAACTAATATAAATTGAATTCACAAGAATCAGGTAATACATTGTGGAGGAAGAAAAAAAATCAATCTAAACAAATGTATTATGAGTATGACATCATCAAAACACAAGGAATTACTTTCTTCCTCCTTCCCCCCCCCCCCCCCCCCCCCCCCCCCCCCCCCCCTTAAAGTGAACAAAAAACAAGCAACAACAAAAACCTAATGTTTAGAAACAAGATTTATGTACAAATTAACCATGTCATGAATAAACATTTAAAACATAAGCTACATAAGAGATTAATATGATATGTTTGATCATAAGGTACTTATGGTAGTTTTTCTTGAAAACATTGAGACTTGAATGAACATTAAAAGAAGCTAAAATCGTATTCCACAAACAACCGCCCGAATACAACAGACTAGTCTTGAAGAGATCAACTCTTGGAAGAGGTACTTTGATTTTAAGAACATTGCGGACGATGTTTAAATCAAATTTTTGTTTTAAAGCAGGAGGAGCGCGATCAGACATTATTTTAAACATGAAAATGGCTTTGTTATATTCAAGTTTCCATTGTAGAGGCAGTATTCCTAGGTGCTGATAGTCCGTATGAGTAATGGACGATGATTTCAGAAGGATCAACTTAAGACCACGCCTGTACAAACTAAATAAAGGTTTTAGAAAGAGAGAGAGAGAGAGAGAGAGAGAGAGAGAGAGAGAGAGAGAGAGAGAGAGAGAGAGAGAGAGAGAGAGAGAGAGAGAGAGAGAGAGAGAGAGAG
>CM065687.1:22387471-22389971 GCA_017654935.2 Phymorhynchus buccinoides | reverse complement strand
ACACACACACACACACACACACACACACACACACACCACACACCACACACACACACACACACACACACACACACACACACCACACACAACACACACACAACACACACACACAACACACACACACACACACACACACACACACACACACACACACACACACACACACACACACACACAACATACAACACACACACACACACACACACACACACACACACACACACACACACACAACACACACACAACACACACACACACACACACACACACACACACACACACACACACACACACACACACACACACACACACACACACACACACACACACACACACACACACACACACACACACACACACACACACACACACACACACACAACATACAACACACACACACACACACACAACACACACACACACACACACACACACACACACACACACACACACACACACACACACACACACACCACACACATACACACACTCTCTCTCAGTCTCCCTCTCTGTCATCTTGGTATTTTTCTTGCAATTTCAAACACTAATATTTTCAGTGCTTGTTTTTCTCTGTTTAAAGGCAGATGAAAAATGAAATCTACGGGACCGGAGAAGACAATGATTGTTCTGGAACTGATGATGATTCGGCTTCTTCTCAGCCTGTGCACTTTCCACAGAGTGTCGTCTTCCACCGTCTCCGAATCAGCGGTGATGCTGATGAGAGTAGAAGGTTGACAAGAGAAGAGACGTGGTTAGTAATGAGAGAGAGAGAGAGAGAGAGAGAGAGAGTGGAGCGAGAGACCTTAGAGAGAGAGAGAAGAGAGGGAGAGAGAGAGAGAGAGAGAGGAGGATAGAGAGAGAGAGAGAGAGAGAGAGGAGAGGAGGAGAGAGAGAGAGAAGAGAGAAGGAGATGGGATGGTAGGGCGAGAGAGAGAGGAACTGAGAGAGAGAGAGAGATTGGAGAGAGACCGGAGACAGAGACAGAGAAACAGAGACAGACTTCCTCTCTCTGCCCCCTCCCCCCTCTCTCTGTGCCTCTTACCCCCCCTCCCCCTCTCATGTCCTGCCTCAACTTTCTCTCTCCCCTTCCCCTCTCTCACATTCTCTTTCTCCTCCTTTTTTTTATCAGGCTAATATTCTTTAGTTCATTGCATTGTGCTTCTTTGTGGAGGGAGAAAGGTTGCAGGAGTGGTTAAGACGTTCGCCTGCCAAATGTAATGCGTGACTACAACGTGAGTGACACGGTTTCGGATCCCGGCCTCGCCCGTTCTTTCTAGTTCGACAGGAAAATCTAACTCAACGTCCAGTCCTTCGGATGGGGACGTAAATTTCCCACAGCAGTTGAAAGTCGGTAAGAGCAGGCAGACATCCCGCTGCCTGGTATGGCTGAATTGATGGCTAGGTTTCCTAATAATTCTACCCACACCCCCTCCTCACCCTGCCCCCCAAAACAAAATCGGGTAGGCGCTGCGCTTGCGGCGACAGGCTCTCCAGGGGAGAGCAGCCCGAATTTCACAGAGATAAGTCTTTGTGACTTGAATATACCAATACAGAATACCGAATACCAATACCAAATACCAATACCAAATACCAATACCAAATACTAATACCAAATACTAATACCAAATACCAATACCAATACCAAATATCAATGCCAAATACCGATACCAAATATCAATACCAATACCAAATATCAATACCAAATACCAATACCAAATATCAATGCCAAATACCAATACCAAATACCAATACCAAATATCAATGCCAAATACCAATACCAATACCAAATACCAATACCAAATATCATGCCAAATACCGATACCAAATATCAATACCAATACCAAATACCAAATACCAATGCCAAATACCAATGCCAATACCAATACCAATGCCAACTACCAAATACCGATACCAAATATCAATACCAATACCAAATACCAATACCAAATACCTTGGCACTAGTGCGAAACTGCCATTGTCAATAAACTTCTTTTGTATGTTCATTTTTCATGGAATTCCACACACACCCCACCCCCTCACCCACCACACACACCCACACACACACACTAACACACACACACACACACACACACACACACACACACCCCTGTCACCAGGCAGCTGCACCCCGCCCACCCACCAGTACCCGGTGTGCTCCCCGCGGCTGTACAACATCACGGTGCCAGAGAACCTCAGGCGCTGGAGCTCCGTGCTGCAGATGAACTGCACGGACCCCGAGGGCACCAGGCTGAGGTGGAGAATCGCCAGCGGCAACGACAGGAGGTTCTTCCACGCCAGCCAGAGCCAGGCAGGGCTGCTGAAAACCGCCAGGGCTCTGGACGCCGAGACCAGAATCAACCCGTACTTGGTCAGTTTGAATGATAATAATAATAATAATAATAATAATACCACCAACGTTCTGTCCTTGATAAAAATCGCAAGTCTGAAAGCTTGGAAGAACGCTTAACTCTCGTTGGTTTTATGAGGTTTATTTGTTTGT
>CM065687.1:22374971-22382471 GCA_017654935.2 Phymorhynchus buccinoides | reverse complement strand
AAAATGTATATGAAAACGAACTCCCTAGCCTTCTAAATTTCTTAGTTCGCTTTTTTTATATGCATTAAAAATATACCGTAAGCGAATTTTCAAGAGAAGTAAGGGAGGAAACTCTCCGTTAGTTAGCTCCCCCTCTGCCAAAATTGCTTACAACATCCACCGTCTGAATAAAGAGTCATAGGGAAACAAACCCAACATCCTCATCCTCATCCTCATCAAGAATAGCCGTAAGCAATGTTGATATAGGGGAACTAACTAACGGAGAGTTTCCTCCCTTTGTTCATTTCTGTTATCCCCTAGTGTCACTACTATCAATCTTCGAATTTTGAAGATTTAGATGTTGGCATCTGACAGGCGCAGAAATCAACGCTCTGACAGTGGATGAGATAACGGGCGAAGTGACGTTAGCGAACCCCGTGGACTTTGAAGGTGATGTCACTAATTTTGACGTCATCTTGATCGTGCGTGACGTGTCCAGTCAACCTCTGACGACCACCGTCATCGTCAACGTGAACGTCATGGATGTTGACGACAACGTTCCTCGGTTTGATACTGACGTCATCGATATTGGTACGGTAGAGAACCTGTGTTAATTAATTAAAAATTAAAGGGAACTGGGTTTATTAGGCAAAAAGCAGGCATATTTTATGTTTGTTAATGTTGTTGTTGGTGGTGATGGTGGAGGAGGTGGGGTGTGTGTCAAGTCAAGTCAAGTCAAACTCATTTTTATTGAGGGTTAAAGATTAAGCCGACAAAGCATTTTTCAGCCTGACCTCATAGATGTTCCATTCATACTATCTATCTATCTATCTATCTATCTATCTATCTATCTATCTATCTATCTATCTATCTATCTATCTATCTATCTATCTATCTATCTATCTATCTATCTATCTATCTATCTACCTATCCTTCTATTTATGTTACCACAATGATGTTTAAACGAAGGCCAATAGAAGGCTGATATTGTGCATGCATATGGGTAGTTATGGTCTCTAGGCCAAGTTCGAACAAGAAGGTCATTGGTCAAAGGTGAAGGTCACTGGTGCCGAAAATGTTGCCACATGGCTGCTTGATCGGGCCATTTCATACTCTATGTCATATTGATTTTGATGGATTCTCCTTCTTGGCTGAACATTTCAGAGGTGGAAGAAGGGTGGGAAGTGGGTCGGGTGGTGTGGACGCTTTCGGCCAGAGATGACGACTCTCCGGGCACCCTGCTGTCCACTGTCACCTATCGCCTTGACCCTTTGTCCAGCACGGTGGACTGGTTTCACGTGCATCCTCACACAGGTGCGTACGCGTGTGTGTGTTGTATGTGGAATATTGGCCAATGTGTGTGTGTGTGTGTGTGTGTGTGTGTGTGTGTGTGTGTGTGTGTGTGTGCGTGCGTGCGTGTGTGTGTGTGTGCGTGTGTGTGTGTGTGTGTGTGTGTGTGCGTGTGTGCGTGTGCGTGTGCGTGTGCGTGTGCGTGTGTGTGTGTGTGTGTGTATGTGTGTGTGTGCGCGCGCGCGCGTTTGCATAGCAGAACAAAATAAAGAAAACACAACAAATAGAAATAACTGTTAACACATTTATTAAAAATGCATGTGTGTGTGTTGGGGGGGGGGGGGGGTGCGTGCGTGCGTGCGTGCGAGCGAGCGCGCGTGCGTGCGTGCAAATACTTCAAAATAGAGACATGTTTAAAATTACATATTATGTCAGTATGATCGCGGCTCTGCCGATTTTCTATTATTTTGTTGTCCGTACGACACCGTCCCCCCCCCCCCCCCCCCCCCCCCCCATCCCCCACCCCCTTTTTGTGTTCAAACAGGCACAGTGATCATACAGAAAGTAATGGACAGAGAGGAAATGGACAACGTACAGATGACCGTGGTGGCTCATTCTTCTGACCAACACTGGGCAACGTCCAGCGTCTTGTTGAATCTCAGTATCGTCGACTACGATGATAACCGGCCTGTCTTTAACCAGGTGTGTATGGGGGTGAGGGTGGAGGGCGCTCAATAGTTGTGGTGGAAGATGTACATGTGTTGTTGTGTACTGCAATGTGTGTAGCATAGTGAATTGACTGTATCGTACTATTACTGTAGACTAATGTCTGTGTGTGGTCAATTTACTTCAAGTATACTTTATTATCTCAAAAAGATAAATTCGTGTTAGGTACAACATCATGACAGAAACACAACGGATCTGAAAAACAAAAACAAACATAAACAAAAACAATATCCAAACGTTCAAACGTGTGAAACGCAATTGTACAAACCAAAACATTATCATTGAAATTCATTAAATCTATTATAAAATGTGAACATTTAAGCAAGAACACACACACGTGTGCGTGCTTGCATTATTCCGGCGGCGTGTTCTCCCGAACCGCTTGACAGAATATGACCGTGAAAACATAAAATCTATAATAAGGCAATAACTTCTACACCGTTGGATTTACAGTCTTCCAATTTGGCGTATGGCGAATCTGATGATGGTAACGCAATCAAGGTCAAGGTCCAGAAGATCGATAGGCCTTGTAGTGGTTGGGGTCTAAAAATTGGGTTTTAAGCCATATTTTTTCCACGTTTTTGCTTGACAGAAGCGCTTCAGACTGTGCGTCGTGGTGTATGACGTAGAGTAGAAGACATCCGAGCATACATTATTGGCGTGCTGACCTTGACCTTGAGGTTTGACCTTGTTTTGCCTTGTTTTTCAGACCTTTCATCGCGCAGTACTTAGTGAGATATCTCCTCCCTTCACCCCAGTTCTTACTCACATCCTGGCCACTGATGCTGACGGCGATGACATCCGTTTCTCCAGCGATTGTAAGAACAAAAAAATATATAACATAGGCCCAACTCAGTAAAAATCTTATTTGTGCTGAATGCCTTAATAGTCTTGGCAAACAAGACGAAGATGATGATGACGATGACAACGACGATGACGGCGATGATTATGATGATGACGATAATGATGAGAAGGAGGAAGAGGAGGAGGAGGAGGGATGTGTGGAATAGTTGAGGAATAAAAGGATCCTTAGCTTCAGAGTTCTCGATCCCAAGCACCAGAGATTCTGGTATGCTTATAGTTGTTATAGAGCATGTAAGAGATGTTCAGAGTGGCTTTTGACATCACAGCGGATTTTGAAATATATTGAAAATTCCCGTATTGGCATGTGAGGGACAGCAGAGAGAGGGAGAGAGAGAGGGAGGGAGGGAGGGAGGGAGAGAGAGAGAGAGAGAGAGAGAGAGAGAGAGAGAGAGAGAGAGAGAGAGAGAGAGAGAGAGAGAGAGAGAGAGAGAGAGAGAGAGAGAGAGAGAGAGAGAGAGAGAGAGATGTCATGTCACTTTTGTCCCTTCTCCCCTTTCGTTCAGCACACCTTTCCTCCCCCACCCCCACCCCACTACATGTCACATGGTTGTTGTTGTTGTCATGCCCTGGCTAAAAGACTCCAGGGATGATCCCAACAGTCGAAGCACTTGAACACTATGGTGCAAAATGCACCAGCTATGGATGAGAACATTACTTCTTTTTTTGTGTATTACCCTCGCCAGGTAGGTAGCCACACTCCGACTTCGGAGGATTGCCACACGGTTATCCTGAAAAGAGAACTACAAAGAGAACAACGCACCCGTGGTGTCTGTTTTCGCCCAAGTGGGGCTTTGTCCGGGTTTTTTTCAAGAAACAAGTCCGTTGGGGTTTGTCCCGTGGGCTTTTGTCCGCGCACCGGTTATCTCCAACGTTGTCTTCTTCAGTTGTTGCCTTCCGCGTTCTCTTCAATTTTTCGAAGTTGCTATCGCAGCACAACACATCAATATCTTAATTAATAATAATAATAATAATAATAATAATAACATTAATAATAAATAATAATAATAATAATAATAATAATAATGATAATAATAATAATAATAATAATAATAATAATAATAATAATAATATAATAATACTAATACTAATACTAATACTAATACTACTAATAATAATAATGGGAATATAGCGCTCTTTGTCACATGAGCTCAGTGCGCTTTACATTGATAACAAGAACATTAAAGGCAAACGAATAATGAATCATTATATTAGAAAGTAACATAAACACGATGATTGCAAGTTAATTAATTAACCATGCATGATTTCTCTTCTTTGTTTTCAGCCAACATATTTGACGTCGATCCCAACACCGGCCAGGTTTTGCTCATGGGCCCCTTGAATTTCGAGGCCATGACGTCACACGAGTTTGTCATCACGGCAAGGAGTGGTGACGTCACAACCATGACGTCAGAGGCGATGGTGAGAGTGGAGGTGACTGGGGAGAACGAGGCGCCCCCTGTATTTCAGGTACCTGCACGGGACTCGGAGGTCTGGAATGTTGCTGAGGATACACTACCAGGTGTGTGTGTGTGTGTGTGTGTGTGTGTGTGTGTGTGTGTGTGTGTGTGTGTGTGTGTGTGTGTGTGTGTGTGTGTGTGTGTGTGTGTGTGTGCTATAGCGCCACCGACTTGTTGTCGACGAACCCAGTTTTTTTAAGGAAATATAAGATGTCATAATTTTGTGATGAATGGAGGGACACTCGATTTTTTGGTGATGAATGCATGCAGCTCCAGAGCAAAGCTATGCTATGAAATTGTTTTTGAATAAATTATATCAATATTTCACAGCCAACCCATTTCTACATGTGAAGACAGGCCACCCAGATTATGGATTATGCATGTGTGTGTGTGTGTGTGCGCGCGCGCGCGTGTGTGCATTGATCAGCTAGATAATCCTAATATACATGTACACGAATATTCGTTAAGTAGGGGTTTGGGGGTTGTAAATGAAACAACAATAATGTTGACCACTTCATTTATAAGGAATGCAATACTTCACGGGTTTGACTAAGGGAATTCTGTCGACAAAGGTTCGCTATAATAATAATAATAATAATAATAATAAGAAGAAGAAGAAGAAGAAGAAGAAGAAGAAGAAGAAATAATAATAATAATAATAATAATAATAATAATAATAATAATAATAATAATAATGATAATAATATAATAATAATAATAATAATAATAAGAAGAAGAAGAAGAAGAAGAAGAAGAATTAGATGAAGAAAAAAAAAAAAAAAAAAATTAAAAAAATAATAATAAACAATAATAATTGTCACTATTTTTCAATTTCTCTATGGTTATCATGATTTTTGATTGTTAATTTATTTTATAGGCACTTCACTGTTCAGAGTCTCAGCTAGTGACGCAGACGACGGCGATGACGGACAAGTGACGTATTATCTTATAAATCCGTCAAATTCAACTTTCCTTGCTGACATGACGAGTGGTGTCATCACGCTCCGTCAGAAGCTGGATCGCGAGACGCAGGATATTTACCAACTAGTCATAGAAGCGCGTGACTCCTCGACCTCTGACCCCAGGTCATCCAGCGTGACCTTGACCATCAGCGTTACAGACGTCAACGACAACGCTCCTGTGTGTCAGCACGTGCAACCGTACTTCGTGAACAGTTCGGTGCATGTGGGTCAACCCATTATGACTCTGCTGTGCTCTGATGCTGATGAAGAAGGCAGCGGCATGGCCTTTGTCAAAGTCTCTGGAGATGCTTCTGGAGTGTTCGGCGTCGATGGTGTCACTGGGGAAGTGAAGCTCGTGAGAACACCGACTTTGTCGGAGTACGAAATTCTGTTCAAAGTGCGGGACGCGGCTTCTGCAAAACTCAGCACTTATACGACCGTAGTGTTTATGATTGAAGATTCTTTCGCTTTCAAGGATTTGCCGGGTGTTGTAGAAACTGCGGAAGATACAGTAGTTGGAACCGTGTTGCTGGATCTTGACACGGTAGGCTCTAGAGTGCCTGCGTTTTATCGGCTGGCCGATACGAATGAAAGGTTCACCATGCAGCCTTCCACGGGAGAGATCTATCTCACTGCACCTTTAGATAGAGAAACCATTGAAAGGCATGAGTTGATTTGTGTTGCTTTCATGTCAGCGGGTCATTCTATAACTGCCACAGTCACTGTGTCGGTAACGGACGTCAACGACAATGCCCCTATAATTTCAGGGAACCTCAATATCAGCGTTTTAGAAGACTTTGCTGTTAACACGACTCTGGAGGAGTTTTCAGCTCAAGATAATGACGCTAACCTCAACAGCCAAGTCACTTTCCAGATGGTTTCAGGCAACGATGACGGCCGGTTCTTTCTCACTGCTGATGGTATGTTGAGGGTGGTCCAAGCTTTGGATATGGAGAGGAAACAGTTCCACGAGCTTGTCATTAGGGTGACGGACAGAGGCGCACCTCCTTTGATCTCAGAGAAAACGGTGATAATTACTGTTTTGGACGTGGATGAATTCCACCCCCGGTTTGTGACAGCGGGGCAGAACCTCTCCCTCAGCATTTCAGAACACACTGCGGTGGGTTCTGGCATTATCCGCGTTAGGGCTGATGACGCTGACTATGGAGATGACGTCAGATTTGATGTGATCTCAGGAAACAGTAAGAACACCTTCAGGGTTGATAGAATCACTGGTGAAATGTTTCTGGCAAGACCTTTGGATAAAGAAGAGAACCCAGAGTTTGAAGTCATCGTTCAGATCTCTAACGCCCAGCGGGACAACAAAACCACTATGATGACAATCACTGTTAATGATGTGAATGACAATCCTCCCTTGTTCTCGAAATTACAATACATGTTCGATGTGATTGACAACACGCCAGCGAACGCCAGTGCAGGTGACCTTTCTGTATTCGACAAAGATGAAGGAGTGAACGCAGGATTTCAAGTGGAGATAATCTCTGGTGATAATGACACTTTCGAGCTGAATGGTACGAGTTTAATAACGAGGCGACCGATACATATATCTGAGGCTGATTCATACACACTAACCATCCAAGCAGTGGATAAGGGGTCTCCTCCATTGTCTTCTCGCACTGATGTCTTCATCAGAGTGACTCCTTATAACCGACCACCTCGATTCATGTATAACGTATCCAACGTAACCGTGGAAGAGAATTCGCTGACAGGGGTTAAAATCTACGATTTCCAGGCCACGTGGTCCGGGGCTACTGAAGGGAAATCCGGAGATCTTGTGTACACCATCATTTCAGGAAACAACGATTTTCTTTTCAGCATCGACGAGGTCACTGGAGAGGTGTACATTATCCGTGACCTAGATTACGAAGAAAGGCGTATTCACCGTCTGTCTGTGCGAGCTCGTCATCGAAGGGATGATGCTCTCTTTGACGTCATGGGATTTACTGTCTACGTCACCAATATCAATGACAACAGTCCACACTTTCAGCGCCTGACGTATGTGTGGTGGGTTGAAGAAGGTGTGTATGAGGGTGGTGTTGTGGGGAAAGTCAACGCCACAGATGAAGACGAAGGGCGATTTGGACAGGTGAGTTTTTTTGCGTAGTATTGTTTTATTTGTTTTGTACTTTAGTTCTTCAATAATATTTCGTCAAATCCAACACAAAGAGTAAACATCACGTTATAATTATAGCATGCTAGTG
>CM065687.1:22347471-22359971 GCA_017654935.2 Phymorhynchus buccinoides | reverse complement strand
TATTCTAAATATAAATATAACAAAAAGATTGGAATAAAAAGTAAAACGTAATAAAGGAATATAGAAAGTAAATGTATAAAGAAATATAGAAAGTAAGCGCACAAATAGACAATAAATAGGCTAACTAAGCAAATAATTTGTTCGGAAATAATTAAGGGGAGTAATTTCATGGTGTGTAGGAGTTATCTTGCCTAATTCAATCGGTCAAACAGGGGAAGTTACTCTGCCATCAGGTAAATCCCCAGCCCTCGATTCTTTTGTTTGATGCGACACACAGCATGTAGAACGCAGTGCGTCATTCTGAAATTGATGTCATTTATATAGTTACGTCACAGTTTGCCAGTTCTATCACTTTGTAGCCACTGTAGGTCACCCCTTATTTTTTTACAAAATGTTTGCAAGTCGCTGACTCGCACCCTGCGGTTTCAAGCTTCCACGCCATTGTTGCATTGTCGCTATGGTATTTGACCGAGTCATGGAGGTAAGCAACTCTAATTTTCACGAAGTGCTCACCCCTAGGATTTCCCCCCGAAAATCGTCTATTGGCTAAATTGATGACTCACTGGCTGACTGACTGGGTGAATGATAGAACAAGTGAGAATAAGTAAATAAAAACACGACAGTGTTAACATCACTCCAGTCTAATAGCAGACGTTCTCCATTCAGACCCGAAAGCGGTTGGAGGTAACCGTCACATGACCATGGTGATCAAAGAGGAGCTGGATCGCCTCCTGCCCCTGCCGTTAAGGCTCACCCTGAGGCACCCCGCACAGCATACACCGCCCTGCGCCACGGAAATACCCACCAGCGGCGACGCTGCCAAGCTTGTTGGGCCCATTCCTGCTGTGGCTGTTCCTACTCTGCTGGAGAGACAGGCGGAGCTTAATCGCCGGATTGAGGAGAAGAGGGGGGAGGGGAAAGGGAAGGTGAGAGATAGAGAGAGGGGAATGTGTGTGTGTGTGTGTGTGTGTGTGTGTGTGTGTGTGTGTGTGTGTTGGTCATTTATATGCATCTTTACAATGGGTACACACCCGTAAGCTCCGTCAGTTCTGGAAAAAGGGGTATAGGCCCAACGTTATTCTTGTTTCTTGTTGTTTGAACTTTCCAAGATGATACTACTCCCATGTCACATGATGCCCTCTGGTTTTCGTCATATTTTGTTTGTTTATCCATTGTTATTTACCAGTACTTGTGTTGTGTGTTAATGTGCCTATTCAGGTCTGTTCATCAGTGTGGTTTTTTTCGCCTTTCATTCAAGCTTTCGCCTCCTGTGCCTGAGGTGGACACTGTGACCTTGTCAGTTGACCTCGGGTCTCGTGACGTGCACGTGAAACCGTCGCAAGTCTGGGGAAGGAAGTCTTCGGTCGTTACTGCTCGTGATCATCAGAAATCTTTGAAACCCATGGTGGGAAATGTGGATGAAGGTGAGATGACAGAGGATTAAGGAGGTGTGTGTGTGTGTGTGTGTGGTTGTGTGTGTGAGTGTGTGTGTGTGTGTGTGTGTGTGTGTGTGTGTGTGTGTGTGTGTGTGTGTGTGTGTGTGTGTGTGTGTGTTGAGAGAGAGAGGGAGAGAGAGAGAGAGGGAAAGATAACTTCAAAACTTAAACTTTATTTTCCAAGGATATATATTTTACGCAACGCCTATTCTTCTAATCTATCCTTGAAGAGAGAGAGAGAGAGAGAGAGAGAGAGAGAGAGAGAGAGAGAGAGAGAGAGAGAGAGAGAGAGAGAGAGAGAGAGAGAGAGAGAGAGAGAGAGAGAGAGAGAGAGAGAGAGAGAGAACTTGAAAACTTAAACTTTATTTTCCAAGGATATAGATTTTAGGCAACGCCTATTCTTCTAATCTGTCCTTGAAGAGAGAGAGAGAGAGAGAGAGAGAGAGAGAGAGAGAGAGAGAGAGAGAGAGAGAGAGAGAGAGAGAGAGAGAGAGAGAGAGAGAGAGAGAGAGAGAGAGAGAGAGAGAGATTGATCTTGTGGTATGAACTATGAAGTGTCGAGCTTGGTCCGAAAAGAATGCTTTTAAATGTGCAGTAGGCATATGACCTCATCCGAGTTTCTTTCGATCGCACCGGTGTATTTAAAATCATGTTCAAAACTCAACTCGTTTCTTCAAAAAGTTAGGCCCGCAAAAGTTTGTAATAGTTTTAAAGTAATGAAAAAGGAGCAAAATGTGATATTGTCTTGTCTTCATGGAAGAATTAAAGTTGTTCTACTGAGTTTGACGATGTTTATGTTTGTTATCACAAGAGAGAGGCATGCTGAATAAGTGGACAACTAAACAGAAACGGATGAGGCAGGGAACGAAATTAGAATAAGATAAATAATAATTATTAGTAGTATGCAGGGTAAAAAGAAAAGCAGTGGACGTGTTCGCTTACAATCAAATAAAATCAAATGAAAACATCTGCATTATCTTTATTAAAAAAAAGATAAATTGCGTCAATAGTTCGCATTACATAATTATCATGGCAAATTATATTTTGGATTTGCAGGGCCTAGGCAACAGAGAACAACATAATCAGAATTACAGATTAGTCACGTGCGTCATCCCCAGGTAAATTTGGTCTGCCGTCAAGTGTCTGTTCTTCCTTCAGTTGGAAGAAGAGCTCCCAGTACAAGGGCCACAACTCACCGAGCGAAATTGAATGCCTGCCACCGTTCTGGATGCAGAATGTACAAAACATTTCAAGACCGATATTTTAATAACCCAGTAACCCATTTACAATGTGACTGCTTCATTGCTCTGGCCTTGTTAACAAGGAATATATTTTGTTATAGCAATAACTGGTTATATACAGTATATTTCACTGGAAATGAAAATGTTATCGCCTCGTATTTTGGTATTAAGAATGATGTTAAAAAGGTTTTTGTACAACATGTAAAGTCAAAGGCAATGCCTCTTCCTTATTTGTGATACAATTTCAATACTTTGTGACCTTTACATTACTTCAAGGCTTCAAGACATGTAAGTGGGCTTCCCTGAAATCTGTGTAGCAATTCGTTGTTTGGGGTATACTGAGTGTTATTGTGTATCTCTGTAGGTTTAAACAAATATATATTTCTTACCCCAGTTTGCACTTTGACTGTGACTGATTAAATATAAGAGATGATTTTTATGGGATCATGATCTGGTGAATCGCTGGACCAATCAGGAACCATTACGTTTTGACCATCCACCCAGATTTTGTGTGTCAAATTTTGTTGTTTGCGGATAAAATACCCAAATGCTCATTTTCAATGAAACAAACCGTAGTTGTATCACAGCGCATTTCAGTGTAAACACTAAACAGAGCTGGTTTAAACAACTGATAGTCGGAATTTTGGAAACATTGCATGTTTGTTGCCTTTAGCGAGTTGCAAAATCAGGGGTACTGTTTTTAGTCCATTTCTCTGCTGGAAATTGATAATGATAAAGAACTAATACGTGTTTATTTTTTTCATATCCGTTGTCAGAATACTTAAACTTCTCGATGATTTGTTTTTAATATATTGTTTTACCATCACTAAAGATAAAATATAGTAGTTTTCGGTAGAAGTTGCATTAAATCTGTAACTAAGAAAATTAATATATGTGTGCGCGTTTATGTGCTTCAAATATTTACCTCTCTCTCTCTCTCTCTCTCTCTCTCTCTCTCTCTCTCTCTCTCTCTCTCTCTCTCTCTCTCTCTCTCTCTCTCTCTCTCTCTCTCTCTCACACACACACATAAACACACACACTGACTGTACTGTTCGCCCCCCGTCTCTCTCTCTCTCATACACGCACTCACACACACAAACACACACAAACACACACACACACACACACACACACACACACACACACACACACACACACACACACACACACACACACACACACACACACACACACACACACACACACACACACACATGCTGTAATTGTGGTTCGATTAATTTTACATCACACGCGCATATCTGCTTTGCCATATATTCGTACAAGGTATATGTGTTCTTGCTATGATTTAGTCCTAATGCAAAACAAATGAAAAGTTCCTACAGTGAAATTATAAAATATAATGCACAGACATAAAGATGAATACGAATACTCACAAGAAGCTAGGGTTCATTCAAGACTAAGCAAAAAACACAAACGCCTTTCATATCAGGCCTATGCCAATCTCACCTTTCTAAAAACAAAAAGCTAGGGTCCAACAGAAAGGAGAATCAATTTCAGTTAGAATCAAGCGCATTAATATAAAGCAACAATGTATACACTGTGACTTAATTCTATGAAGTTGTCATTTTAAAGTCAGAGTTCTCGTTGTGCTTCTTGCAATCAATCAATCTTATTTTTTATCCCGGTCAAAATAAACAAGGAAATGTTGCTTGCCTTCACAACGTACAACAACCACCATATACACGAGAAATATTACATTATTAGAAATAACAGGTTATAAATAAAATGAAATTCACACACACACACACACACACACACACACACACACACACACACACACACACACACACACACACACACACACACACACACACACACACACACACATCTTACATTTATAACTAATCTAAAGAATGGACAAAATACACTTTCAAAGATTAGATCCCAATTGTGACAGCTAAAGATAAATAAGTTTTTGTTTTTAAGTTGAGAATAATGAACATACATTCAATGATTACATAGGCAAACTAAAATGTAAGCCAAGCCTTTTGTTTAAATCTACTGATATTTACCATCTGTATTATGAAAGCTGAACATGATGTAGTGAGAATACAAGCATAATATGCAGCACAGGAAAACCAGGCTAATGTCGTAAATGATCACTTTTGACTTATTCATATTTTCAGAAAGGCCAGAGACAACAGATTAACAGGCAAAAAACAGAATTCATCTATCTCTAATACTTTATTTTGAACAATTTTTCAATCAATCAAATCTCTCTATCTTTCTCTCTTTCTTTCTCTCTGGCCGACTTTAGCTGGGTATTCGCGTACTGCATCACATATGCTCAGGCATGAAACAGAATGCTGTTAAAAAGTCCTTACATGTTGTCTTGTTTAAATGCGATCTGATATAGGGGCTAAGTGGTATAAGTGGTTTACAAAACAAGCAATCTGACAGCAGGATTTATAAATACATAGGCGTAAATTATTGGGTAAAATAATCAAATAATGATAAACTAATAGGCTACATCAGCATTCAATAAGAATAAGCACTTTGATTTTCTTTTTCACATTTAGGGCTTCATTGCTAATTAAAATCAAACTTCAAAGTCACTTCCGTAGTCTCGTAGAAACGTCAGCACATTCTATTATAAATCCATGAGTCAGAATACATGTTTACATTTTTTTTTAAATCATCAAAGATCATTACGGAACCCAAGTAACCCCCCCCCCCCCCCCCCCCCCCCCCCTTGGATCCGGCCCTGCATTCATTGTGCTGAAACATGACAGTATTTTGAATCTTGTCATTTGTGGACAAAGTTATAAGTAGAAAACCTAAATAGGAAAACTCATAAGAATACTATTAGTTTTACTGCGTGGCGCGTTTCATCGAACGTATGGACCGTCACATTCGCCGCGCTTCTTATGCCGGATTTGAATCAGGAAAGTATCCTTGGGAAAGGCGTGGCCAGTTTCATTGAACGTATGGACCGTCACATTCGCCGCGCTTCTTATGCCGGATTTGAATCAGGAAAGTATCCTTGGGAAAGGCGTGGCCAGTTTCATTGAACGTATGGACCGTCACATTCGCCGCGCTTCTTATGTCGGATTCCAGTCAGGAAAGTATTCTTGGGAAAGGCGTGGTGCGTTTCATTGAACGTATGGGCCGTCACATTCGCCGTGCTATGCTAAATATGCCGGATTCGAGTCAGGAAAGTATCCTTGGGAAAGGCGTGGCGCGTTTCATTGAACGTATGGGCCGTCACGTTCCCGTGCTTCGTACGCCGGAGTCGAGGCAGGGGAGCGGCCTTGGGAATAGTGCTCACTGCTCGCCACCTCAACTTCTCGTGGAAGATCTTCACCGCGTTCCGTTTGGGCTTCCAGGTCACCAGGTGGCCCGGTACCACCGCTCTGGCATCGCTGTGACCCGCCTCTGTCTCAGAACCATACAACCTGGGACAAGCCTGAGAAAAAGAAGAGAAAGGTCCTGATGATGAAGAATGATGACTCCCGGAAGAAGGAATGTAGGCTGAAGAGTCTGGCATTACGCCACTGATGCCTGTGGTGAATAACGGGGTAGTGACGAGAGCCGCGGAGGGTCGTTGGCCGGCTTGGGTTACGGCGTAAGGGGAATCGCCCCAAATCCCCCAGTCGTTCCACATGGACGAACCTCTGCTCGACGAGCTGGTATCTCCGTCTCTGCAGAAAGAGACGCACCTGCTGAGGCCCAAGGTTTGGAGAGGGGTTTTCTTGGTAGGGTCTGAAGGAGCGTGCCTGCTGACCAAGGTTGATGCTTGGCGGCAATAGCGAGGATCGTCGGTTAACGTTGGGAGCCAGGTGTCTGGAGGATTCGGGCTGCTGATGAAGAACTTGCTTGTGGCCGCTTTGGTGTCCGACTTTCTCCAGAAAAACCTGTTGAAACATGCAGTACTGATTTGCTCAGGGTGTTTTTTTTCCAGAATAGACATAAGTTTTAGAATTGAAAATACGATCAATGTCATGTAATAAAAAAAAAATAAAGGCCATAAAGAACATTTTTATACAATTTCAGGTTTTCAGGAAGACCGTTTTATAATTATATTATCATCAATATTGATGGTTTTGGTGAGCATTGGTTGTCACAGGACGTTGATGAATTTCCACATTTTTCACAAGACTCGAAGGCCAATGCAAATTGCAGGAAGTAGGCCT
This sequence comes from Phymorhynchus buccinoides, assembly GCA_017654935.2. Classification (NCBI taxonomy): domain Eukaryota; kingdom Metazoa; phylum Mollusca; class Gastropoda; order Neogastropoda; family Raphitomidae; genus Phymorhynchus; species Phymorhynchus buccinoides. Next base: position 22,353,140 of record CM065687.1, on the reverse strand, counting down.
AAGCACCTTATCGTAGACTACTCTTTGAATTTCAACTACAAATGGGACAACACCAGAAATAATTCCAAAGGCAGCTACTTTCAAGGGAAGTAAATCTAATAATGTCCGCAAAGCCTTTTATTAGCTACTTGAGCGAGATGCATAAGCTTAAAGATCGACAAGATCACGTGTCAAAATCACGGGTTTCACTTATTTTTCCTCTTACAGCTGGAAAGAAATCTTGTTTTGACCAGGTCCCATACAAATACCCCCAAATTCAAAGCGAAACGTCATTTTAAAGAGCAGCCACAATTTGAAATTGGGGGCATGTGTATGTGGGTCACAGCTACCCAGAAAAAACAAGGGACTTAATCGTGGTGCGTCAGTGTGTCTTTAAGCCTTCAAATTCGTACTGTTTCATGAAGCCAGACGACGGAAATTATCTTTCGGACATTGTAAATACTCCAACTATTAAACTATTATCTTTCGGACATTGTAAATACTCCAACTATTAAACTATTATCTTTCGGACATTGTAAATACTCCAACTATTAAATAAACCATTAAAACACAGATCATTACAAAGAGCCTTGTAGTTTGAATTGTGAAAAAAGGAACACATTTTGTTTTCAACACATAGGCCTACATAGAAAGAAGGAACACATAGACTACTGTATGTTTCAAGGTTCCTGCCATGACATGTTCACAGATCTTAAGCACACACACACATGCACACACACGCACGCACGCACGCGCACACGCACACACACACACACACACGCACACACACACACACACACACACGCGCGCGCGCGCGCGCGCACGCACACGCACACACGCACTCACATACACACACACACACACACACACACACACACACACACACGCGTGGCTAACCTTCTCCGACGGGAAGCTTGTGATGTTTCATTTCCACGGGCAGAATTGGCCAGAGGTCTCCTAGCCCCTTTTCTGTGTGTCCCAGCGTGAGCACTGGACACACCCACAGAGGCCCCTGTTGATCAAAGACCCACCAGATCACGTGTCAAAATCACGGGTTTCACGTGCTTTCCCTCTTATAGCTAGAAATAAATCTTGTTTAGACCAGGTTCGACGCCCATACAAATGCCCCCGAATTCAAACCGAAACATCATTTTAAAGAGCAGCCTCAATTTGAATGTGGGGACATTCGCATGTGGGTCACAGCTACCCAGCAAAAAAACCAAGGGACTTAATCGTGGTGCGTCAGTGGGTCTTTAAACAACACTACAAAAAACGTACCAGGAAAGCTGAACGTTTCACATCTTTCGAGGCATTCAAGGCGATCAAGAAGCACTTTTAGAGTGGTCTGTAACTGTGAAGGCCAATAACAAGCAAACGCGATCGAAAACCCTCTGTTTGACTTAGGCCAAATAGTTCTTCAATAAGTCAATGTAAGTGTATTATATATTATATAAAGACACACACATTATTTACTAGCACACACTATTTAGTGTTGCAATAAAAAGAGCGAAAGACACTTAAAACCCACCACGTCACGTGTGAAAATAATGTTTCTTCACGTGTTTTCCCTCTGATCGCTGGTAAGAAATCTGAAGACATCTTCCAAGCATAAAAGGGAATGTGATACGTGACGTGGTGGGTCTTTAAGCATATACGAAGACACGCATAGAAAGACATGGGGTGAGAACAGAGGTAAAGGAAAAAAATCAACCTTACACAGTCTAACAAACATACACACAAAATGCACACAGACAGCCAACATAGAAACAAATAGGCAGAGGAGGAAAAGAGTGTCGAAGATAGAGAGAATTGATCAGAGAGGCAAACGGGTAGGTCTCGATTGGCCCTTTCCCATCTCTCCCTTTCTTTGATCTACGCCGCATGCCTCCTCGCGTTATTTGGCGAGGAGTGCCATTTAGCCCTTTCTATAGTTCCATTTAGCCCTTTTTCTCACTCAAATGCTTTTTTGGTGGGGTTTTTTGCTGTCCCATCTTCTGGGCCGTACAGTGGCGTTGCTCCCACTCCGCTCGTTCCGAATCCCAATTCGCAGCTACACCCCGGTTTGTTCAAGTCGCAAAATCCGAGACCAGCAGTCCAAGGGGAGCGAATATATGTTAGGCCGTCAGGAGGCAACCAACCGAGGAGACACTGCACTTCTGCTGAGTCACCTCGGTGGAGTTCAGTGGAGCCTATTCAGGACACCACCTACTAAACCCCCTACTGACGACACTATTCTCTTACTCGCGGAGACAGCGTGAGTGAGGTCCTCCTCCGAGGGCGCCACCACGACCGTCCACCGACAGCTCCCCAGAACACACTGATCCCCATGACTTTGACCCGAACGCACCAAGGCATAGACTGGATTGGAAACCGAAACTGAGGTCACCATGAGAGCAGGGCATGCAAAGCCACATAATTTGAGACATTTTTTAATGAGGCAAATGATAACGATGATGATGATGCTATGGGGTTCCGTATCGGTCTGAGACTGCATGGCAGGGCTGTATTCTACGCTTCCTTTCATAATGATATCCCGGCGTTAACCAGGCCCGAGAACTACAGACACCTGCAGTGTTGGTCTTGAAATTAGAGCAACACTCTCATAATCGCATCCGTTAAGCGGATGAAACTCGACTGTGTGGTTTCAGTCTTCCCATTGAGCCCATAGCCACTCACTCTGGGTAGGAGACGGTCCAGGACCGAAAAAAAACCTCGCCTCTGATGGGATTCGAACCCAAGACCTCCCAGCCAGTAGTCCGCGACGCTGACCACTACACCACGGCGGCTGGTACTCAAATGCTTGTATTAATGTTTCTAAGAAAGTAATGCGCTTATCCACGATGACTTGTAGCCTACATCCCCCAGAGACACAAACGTACATACAAGCTCTCTAAACACAACCGGTTTTGTTCATACAAGCGTTTTAACGGCCTTTCATCTAACAGCCGTAATAAACTAAAGCACCGACTTCTCTACCTTCGATTGATTTGATTGATTGATTTAATTTAAAGTCTGTTCACACAATGGTGATATTAGACTAAAAAACTAAACAAAACAAAAACTATTTCAGAGTGTGTGTGTGTGTGTGTGCGCGCGCGTGTGTGTATATGTGTGTGTGCATGCGTGTGTGAATATGTGTGCGTGTGTGTGAGTAAGTGTAGCTATGCATATGATTTTATGTCTTTTAACTAAAAGCAAATTAATGCCAAAAAACCCAAAAAAGGGACAAAGACAAAATGAAAGTGAATGAACTCATGAACTATAGTAATCTTGCAAGTCCAGAGCTGGATAAGACTGTAGCAGTTTTGATCATTTCATGACTGTAAACTACATATTTTAACCCACAGCTGTTTCGGGAGGAACATTTAGTTTATCTATATTTTCAGAAGTTGTTTCAGGCCAACTTTAGTTTACCATATGTTGCTTTTCATAAATTACAATCACGAAAATGTTGTAGTATGTGACTAAATTACTTATATTCAGTGGATATTGCTAGATGTTCACTCATGGGCAATTTTATTTATGTTTGTGTTTTATTCAAGAACATTTTCTACTAAATATGTTGTCTGATACTGCTCAACAAAATAAGTTTTTACCATAAATCTGATGGAAAAAATATATTAAAAATACAATAAAGAACATGCAGCCTAAATAGTTTTACAAGCAAAATCTTGGTGCAGTTTTTAATCTAAGATTTCTAAATTCAGTCTTTTAACTAAATAGCTTGATTTTGTATGGGGTGGAACAGCTGTGAACCCTTTCACCGCCAGCCATATTTTAACTAAAAATTTCCATTGCATTTACCTGGATAGAGCACAAAATCCATCTGCAGTATTGGATTCTTCTGTGGCATATATAAAATAAGGTCTAACCTTACTTCGCAAAACTAAAACAATAGGGTCCTTGGATAATAGACCCCAATTTGATGCCTTATCGTGACATAGGTGTTAAATCACTGTGGTGCTAAAATGCGACTTTGGCGGTGAAAGGGTTCAAGTTCCAATTTGTGCAACTTGTATCCCAGATACTTTGTACTATAACAATGATAATCATGGACAATCGAAAAGAACGTGTTGAACAAAATATTGGGTGACCACAAGATCTCTACCTCCGTTCCTCCCCAGCTCGTTTCCCCCCGATCTGTCGCTCCCACTGCTGGAAGAGGAGGAGGAGGAGGAGGGGGTCAAGGATTTCCGGGGCAGAGACTGCGATCCCACCGAGTCCCCCACGCCGCTGTCGTCATCCACCAGTGACGTAGAGCTGCCCGCGCTGACGTCATCCGCAGAAGGACTGTTGTTGTCGTCACGACCGACGAAAAAAGCCGGTGCTGGCGTCGCGAAATCTGTGTTTAAAAAAAAAAAATGAAATTATATCGATTTAACCCTTTCGCCGACAGCCAATTTTCAGCACAAACTGTCCATTAAACTTACCTGGGTAGATTTTTTTTTTTTTAAATCTGCAATATTTGGGATTCCTTTGTGACATCCATACAATATGGCCTATTTTTACCTCCCAAAATGAAGAACATAAGGTCCTGGATACAAGACCCTCATTTGATGCCTTTCAGTGACATGGGTGTTCAATCATTGTGGTGCACAAATGCGACATTGACGGTGAAAGGGTTAAAGAAAAGGAAAAAAAGAATCATAGAATGATTATCTGACTATGTATAACAAAATAAAACATACATTGACGCTTTATGTGAAAAAAAAATAGTCTGGCATGTTTGCTGTACACACGAGCGTCGCACACATGAACATCAAATCTAAAAACTGGAAACGAAGTAACCAAGCATGCTTTATTTTCAACTCTCTCTCATTTTCAACTCTCTCTCTCTCTCTCTCTCTCTCTCTCTCTCTCTCTCTCTCTCTCTCTCTCTCTCTCTCTCTCTCTCTCTCTCTCTCTCTCTCTCTCTGATTCTAAAAAAGCTGGAAACACTTACTTCTGGTAGATGACTCTCTGCTCCTGAAAACAAAACAACCACACATCATCTAAGTTCTTTGATCCTTTAAATCGTAATCACAAATCAAACCTTGTCATTAAAATGCAATTTTACGATGATATTTCCTACAGAGATACCAAATATAATCTCTCCTCGGTCATTAATATCCATGCGCCGACCCTTCTCCTCCTTTCCACATGATACGGGCAGAAGGCCTATCTTTAGATAATCGTTCGGCGTTTTATTATGACTCTCTCCCCCTCACTTATCCACAACCCCTCAGATTAAAAAAAACACGCCTCAGGGCTCCCAGGGACCCTCATTTGGGGGTCTATGAAGCACTATGATTCTACAGGACCCTCTACAAGAATGTGCAGGGGATCCCAGGGATGCACTATATAAAAAATAGTTTAGCATTCGCTATGCCACCGGGACCCTCTATCCCGCCTCTAGGACCCTCTATACTGTAAGTGAAGGAGTCTCTGGGACCCCTTGTTTTGCGGGATGATTGGGAGCCCTGGCGCCTCCTCCCAGCTCTCATTAGACACACCCTAAACACGTACAGACGTACTCATGGATCCAGAACTCACCACATTCTCTTCCTCTTAGACTTATAGACGATGCATCCGATCACAAAGACGACAACAGCGACGACGAGAAAGGAGACGACGGCGACGATGACAGGGAAATGGGCGGTGAGGGTGAAGGGGGTGGTGGAGGAGGAGGAGGAGGAGTAAGCAGAATCCCC
>CM065687.1:22324971-22342471 GCA_017654935.2 Phymorhynchus buccinoides | reverse complement strand
GGCACATCTTGACCTTTACCAATTAAGTCGTAAAATAAATCAGTCACACACACACACACACACACACACACACACAAACAAACACACACACACACACACACACACACACACACACACACACACACACACACACACACACACACACATGATGAAGACAATCTTTGTCAGCTTATTCTTTAACCCTCAATAACCCTCAGTAAAGATGATTTTGACTTGCCTGACTTCGCACGCACACACACACACACACACACACACACACACACACACACACACACACACACACACACACACACACACACACACACACACACACACACACACACACACACACACACACACACACACACACACACACACACACACACACACACACCGCATAAGCATCACTTGCCTGCCCCTCCACACTGTGGAGGGCTGTTTCAGTGGAGATGTACATAGTCACTGCTGACGCCAGAGTCACCACCTCATATTCGTTGACGTCAATAACAGTCAACGTCACCACTATTGATGACGACAGATGGGGAGCGTCACTGTCCCACACCCTGATCACTGCCTCTGCCTGAAAAAAACAAAATGGGTAAAGTTGTCAAAATAAGATGGAAAATAGTACACACTCTCTCTCTCTCTCTCTCTCTCTCTCTCTCTCTCTCTCTCTCTCTCTCTCTCTCTCTCTCTCTCTCTCAAAAGATTTAGCGTTGGACCGAAATAATATTAGTCTCCCCCTACCTTAATTTTCTAGAGAAGCAAGGGCCAAGGCCTACAAGAAACGAGATTGATTTTTTTATAAAATGACTAGCGTAAGCTTTGACATGAATGGGTACATATGTCATTTTTTAACGTACCCTTTAAATCGTTCCCTGGGAGAGTAGAGCAAAGTGGTTCTCTTTTTTAACGTCCCGTACCGCTCGGTTCCGCTCGCGGAACTTTTGCCCATACCGCTCCGTACCGCTACTCTACTAGGCACTGTATCGAAAGGGAGATAACGCCGAATAGCCGCTCTCCTACTGTGAAGGGCATACATAGTCCAATTCTAGGAATGCAAATGGCTTCTCGCGAATTTTTCCAAGGTGTTTGAGCTTCGATTTTATTTTTTCTTGGTTGTTTTTTTAGCTCGTTTTTGTTGCTGACTAAATCGGCCAAAATGGCAGACTCTGACACGGACAGTGGTGCTTCTTTTCACGGTTGTCCTGCCGATTCAGTGACAAATGAGGCTCCAGTACTTGGATTAGGGGACTCGGGACAAAGTGACATTTCAGTTTCTAGTGTCCACACTAGCGATCTATCATACTGGAACGATCAGTCATCGATCTCTTTATCATTAGTTAGTTCCTCTGTGCTTATATCCATATGTTGATCTAGGCTAAATTGTGCTGTAGTAGGCCTATGTGTAAGAAAATAATAGTACGATGCCTTATAGTCAAAACGGACTATCTCCTGATAGTACATTGGTTGGCTTAATATGGAACTTATTGCGAAAACTAATAACTTCTGTTAAAAAAAGACTGAATATGATAATATGAATTGAAACTGATCACCCACAACACAACGCTGTTCATTGCAAGCTTTCGTATTTATTACAATACTTCATCAGGCTTCATGATCAATCCACTGCACTTGCACATCAAATACCAGCAATGCATAGGCAGAACAAAAAGCTCACAATCATTCCATTATTTTGTAGCAAATTCACTCCGACCACTACTCACTCCTGTATATTTTATATTATTTTCAATCTTTTTTTTTTAACACAGGTGGTTAATGTTCGCGGTAAGTTGAACAATAAGTCATTGAACAATCTGGAGGTCGTCCATTTTGATTCTAAGGCATCGCTGTAGTATCAGATATATGGTTTTAGGATTTGATAATTCTCTATTTTGTTTATTGAACTGATTAAATAAAAAGAAGAAGACAATGCGAACACCGTAATAGAGTGAATACCCTTTGGAAAGAGTCGTAATCAGGCGACGTGGTCAGCTGGATCTGACCGTCTTCAGTCACGTTCAGCACGTCTGGCCCAGTGACAGGGAGCACGCTAAACTGCAGGGGTCCGTTAGTGTCCGGCTGGTCAGCGTCGAGCACGGACAGTGTCCACAGTGTGTGTCCAGCAGGGGTGAACTCCGCCACGTGCAGAGCCAGGGTAGGGCCATCTTCAAACCGTGGACTATTGTCGTTGACGTCGGTCACGTTGACCTGCCAGCAAAACATTTACCTTCTTCTTCTTCTTCTTCTTCTTCTTCTTCTTCTTCTTCGATCGCTCAGACAGTTTCCTGTCAATTATGAGCGCACATGCGTCATGCTGCTGTTATGCGCCTAAGTAAGAAACCATCAGGCCCAGCATGTCCGACTTCGGCTGGAGGAAATCTTTCTGAAAGCGTTTCTTGAAAAAAAGGCAGGAGAATGGACCGGAAAGGCAGAAAGACAGTAGATGACAGCAAGCAAAGGGAAAAGGCAGAGTCAAAGAGAGTGACAGATTAGAGGAAGTTACAAGCACAGAACTTCGAGAAGGTGGGGAACTATTTATACAAAAGACCCCCCGGTATCCCCACGGGGGAAAGTATTGACGATTCCCTACAGGTCGGGTTCACATTAGATGCGTAAGTTCCGTACGGAAAACCCTAAAGAAGTGGAAGAAAGAAGGATAAAAGTTTACACATAATATAGGGGAAATTCGGACACGTGCGCAAATCTTTTCCCTTCTATGTTTCACTTATTTATGGATTGCGCACGGGTTTCCGCATGGAATATCCGCTTATGTGTGTACACGGCCTAAGCCTTCCTTCGTTATTCCTTTTGAGTTAGACAGTTCTTTCAGCAGGCAAACCCTCCATATACTGTTCAACAAAAGTAAATCACTACTTCTTCTCAAGCGGGGTTGTTTGTTGAGCTACTGCTTTTATTAAATCTAATAGAAAGAATGCAATGGTTTCTTTTAAATAAATTATGTATGGTTCCAGAGAGGGGTGAAGGAGGTCATCTACATATCGGCCGCCAAGCCCACACTCAGCCGGAACCGTGGGAGACACACCTTGCCCGCGGCTTATTCTTCCCTGGTTCAGTCATGCGCCGTGGGTGCAGCCTTGAGCTGTACTCACGATCGTGTGCACTGAACCGCCAGTGGCCTCTGAGCAGACGACGCTGACGAAGGGAGCGTGACGCCCCCGAAATCTCGGAGGTGAGCCCACATTTTTACTGAGTAAAACTGTTACAACATTCGTTTTATCAGTTATTATGTTGATCCATCTTAGTTTCACGCGACCTTGATATCATAGTGCGGGCTTGTGGAAAAAAACACCTTAACTTCTGTTGAGTTACACACAAAGGAAAACGCATGCTTAAATGATGGTTTACATGTTGTTGTTTTTACGCAATGCAACATTGTTAAATGAAGCATTAACTGAATTATTGTAAGCCGCATTTCTAGTGCAACAATTGCAGCGAAAGAATGCAATCGTTTTGTGTGTGGTTCACGTGCTGTCTGGGACATCCCATGATTTTAGCTACAATAATATTTGAAACTTGTTCCATTTAGCCCTAGCAAATAAAGGTTAAATAAAAGTTTATTTTGATTTTGAGTGTAGTGTGGGCCTCTCTCTCTCTCTCTCTCTCTCTCTCTCTCTCTCTCTCTCTCTCTCTCTCTCTCTCTCTCTCTCTCTCTCTTTGGGAATATATACAGCTTTTCACATAGCCACATTTAACAAAATATCAACACATGTTGGTGTGCACAACATATATGCATATGTTTGCACGCAAACGGTTTCAAGTTTGTTTTCGAATTTCAATTTTAATTGCATTTTTGCAATTGAAAAAGAAATGCAATTAAAACTGCACTGACGTCTGATTTATCTTCATTTTCTAGGTATTCTCAATGTTCACTCACAGCTAACACATTCATGCATATCCATTGAATGTTTGAATGTGGGACGATTTAACATGAAGAGTTTGTTTGGTCTTTTAAATGTCCGCCAATCGTAGTCAAACAGAAACGAAAAGAGAGAGAGAGAGAGAGAGAGAGAGAGAGAGAGAGAGAGAGAGAGAGAGAGAGAGAGAGAGAGAGAGATTGTCAGACAGACAGACAGACATATAGGGGAAGACGGGGTAAAAAGCGCATGGGCGGGTAAGAAGCCCACCCCAATTATCTCATGAAATAAAGAAAATGTCAGTCAAATTTGCCCATGAGACGAATGCTAGACATTAACGCTCGTCTCATGGGCAAAATGAGACTGAAATTTGCTTCATTTCATGAGATAATTGGGGTGGGCTTCTTACCCGCCCATGCGCTTTTTACCCCGTCTTCCCCTACAGAGACACAGAGACCACGGAGACAGAGAAAGGCAAGTGATAAAGAGATCTACAGAAACACTTGTTACACACTTGCATTACCTGCACCAATTTCCGAAAGTTTATACCGTCCCCACCAGTCATGTTCAGCAGCAAATGATACGCCCTCCGCCTCTCATAATCCAGAACCCCCTTCACCACAATCCAGACCTCCACCTCCCCTCTTCTTTCCTCCTCATTTTCACCCTCCTCTTCTTCTTCTTCGGTCACCACCAGCACCGCAAAACTGTCGTCATAGTTACCAGAAACGATGACGGAATTGACTCTGTCTTCTGACGACACGGGAAAGGGGTGCCAGAGTTTGCCCACCACGAAAGCTTCAGAAACGTTTTCTGGTAAAGCGAAAGATTGGAAAGAGGTGGAGAATTCAGTGGCGTTGGAAGGGAGAGGAGGGGAGACGAAGATGGTGATTGTGGTGGTGGTGGTGAGGGCGGGTGCGCCGTGGTCAGTAGCGGTCAAGGTCAGCGAGTGGACATTCTGGGCATCGGTCAGCCAGCCTCGAGTGCTGAGCCGGCCCGTGGTCGAGTTGAGGAAGAAGAGTCCTCCCGTGTTGCCTGTATGTTTGTTGCACCAGTATAGTAATGTTGGTTAAATAAAGGGTAGGATTATCAACAGGTATATCATTGTAATCTGTATCGCATAGATTGTCGTCATCATTGCTGTCATTGACATTAGAATCATCATCGTCCTTGTCTTCGTAGTAGTAGTAGTCAACAACCTCCTTTGTAAGTATATCGTAATCATCTTCATTAATAGAATACAAATTGTTTTAATAGACATCACTGGTGTTGCATGTTGCTATCGTGAAAGCATTAACCACCATTATATGTTGCATCTTCGTTATTTGATTTGTCTTCATTTGTCAGTCAAGCCATTCGTAAAGTGTAGAGACCTGGGCTTGTATTCACATTGAGATAGCATGAGACTTAGCATCATGCTAACTTAGAAGCTCTTCCAAAAGTCCTATTAAATCCTATAGGACATTGGAAGAGCTTCTAAGTTAGCATCATGCTAAGTCTCATGCTATCTCAATGTGAATACCGGCCCAGGCTGGCCATTTATAAGCATACCAGTTGCATTATAGATTGCACATTCGACAAAGCTGGTAGGCATATATTTTATAAGCATGCACGTTCAGAAGTTAGTAAGCATGTTAACCAAAACAATTATGTTACTTTTCTCTTTTGTTATGACGAAGATTTCCCACACACAAAAAAGCTTTCCACGCCGTGCTGGCTTGTCTGTTTTACTGTACATTTGAATGATCAAACCGTTAAGCAGTAAGTAAGCTTGATTTATGCTATGCAGGACCCATACGTTGTTTAAAAACCTAACTGTACATGTCTAAAGAATAATGCGACCCAGCACCACAAAAGGGACATTAAGTCGCTGGGCTAGTTTCTCACAACAGGCTTGCAAAGTCAAACATATAATTTTTTGGCAATTTTAAGATATGAGTATTTTTTATGTTTTCCAACATCTTATCTTTCATATTTATAAAAGACAATATTTAATATGGTCTCTAAATGGTCTTATAAGTGTTCTAAAACGAGTAGTAATAAGACATTTTTTCAGCTAGTCTAGACTTTAGACTGTGTTTTCTCAAAATGGCCGATGCTCACCCTAGTAACTTTAAATGCTCATAAGTTTGAAATGGAAAAAAAAAAGATACAAGAATGGTTCGTGCATCAATAGAAAGAGAATTGTCTGAAGTTTGCAAATGTGTATACTTTTCTCAGAATGGTCAGTTGGCACTTAATGTCCCTTTCGTGGTGCGGGGTCACATATTAGTCAGCCTACCATCGTCGCGTTTCACTGTTACTAGGCGCTTGACTACTTACCGGAAATGATGGCGAAAGAAACACGCGCGTTGTTCCCCAGATCTTCATCAGAAGCATTCATCACCCGAAGCTCGGTATCGGGAAAATCCGTTCTTCCCACAGTCAACTCCAGAGATGCCGAAGACTCCGCAAACACCGGGGCGTGGTCGTTGACATCAAAGACGTTGACGGTAAGACTCGTGAGAGAGCTTTGGGAGATGCTTCCCTCATCTTCGGCTTGGAGCTGAAGCCTATACTGGGACGTGAGGGTAGCGCTTAGCTTGGAGTTCAAAATGAGTTCACCCGTGGACGCGTTCAAGAAAAATACGCCATCTTCGTTTCCTGATACTACAGAAAACGTCACCTCGCCGTCTTCTCCGTCATCAGGATCTGTGGCTAAGACTCTGGTCAAGGTAACGCCCAGTCGAGTGGTTTCGTACACATCAAGGCGATACGGAAACCCAACAAACTGTGGCGGATGATCGTTGATTTGGTTAACTTCAATCACCACTGACGTCATTCCTGACAATGGCGGTTCACCGCCGTCGGTAGCCATGACGACACAGCCGTATATGACGTCATCCCACTGGTTGAGCTCTTCCCTCAATCTGACGTCACCGGTGCTGGAATCGATGCCGAATTTGGGACAGCCAGACAGAGTGAGATACAGTTCTCCGAAAACGTCTTCGTCTTCATCAGTGAAGTTGACACGGCCGACTACGGTGTGCATAGGAGAATCTTCATCGACAGTGAAACGAAAAATGGGCAAGCTTGGGTATGGAGAGTTGTCGTTGACGTTGATGACGTAAATAACGATGGTGATGCTATCTTTCACGGCAGGGTCGTTTTCGTTCAGAGCGTCTATCGTTAGGATGAACCGAGTATCTCTTTCGTAGTCAATCTCCCGGACCACTTGAAGTTCCCCAGTGAGTTCTTTGACGTAGAACAGGCCTCTGTCGTTTCCCGAAGTTATGACGTAGCGGACAATACCGTCATTACCTTCAGCCGCGCCCAGGTTCGTGGCATTGACGTCATAGATGACGGAATTGATGACAACATTTTCGTTGACGATCAAATCGATCGAATCCACGGCAAAACTGGGCTCTGTGTCCTCAGGCAGGACTTGGATTCTCACAGAAGCTTCAGAGTAACGCTGGAGAACACAAAGATAATAGTAGGGAAGAGGAAACAAATCTGGGAAAGATGATGGCTTCATTGTTATTCTTGTTTCCCCGTGGGGATACTGGGGGGTCTTTCGTAAAAATAGTAAATTGGAGATGATCGTGCTGTTGCTTTGAGTGTTGGTCAGTATGGTTAGAATAGATATAGTACCCCCACCTTCTGGAAGTTCTGTGCTTGTAACTTCCTCTAATCTGCCACTCTCTTTGACTCTGCCTTTTCCCTTTGCTTTCTATCATCTACTATCTTTCTGACTTATTGGCCCATTCTCCTGCCTTTTTTCAAAAAAAAATCTTCCAAATAACTTTTCTCTCTTGAGCTCCTCCGAAATCGGAATGTGTCGGCTGTACGCAGCGGGGAGACCAGTGAAAACTGAAAACCGGACACATACGTACCTTACCCAGTATGGCCATATGGCCTGGGAACGCAGAAGAAGAAGAAGAAGTTATTATTGTTGTTGTTGTATAACGCAACGTGCAGATAAGCCAATGTAACCTGATGTAGTTTTGAAAATAATGATTGCAATATGAAAATTGTTTCTTTTAATATCTTCGTACCCTTCATACGCTTGGATATACGATATGCCTGACTGACACATTAAAAGCAAGCCTACGTATCGTGTGCTTTGTGATAGACCCCCTAAATCACAGTGATAATAGGCCTACCTCTTAAAACCACTGATAGCCCACACAGTTCCTGGCTGATTTTACGTTCATCATCAACATATAAACAACACAACAAGACATTGTAATTCTGAACCGTACAGGGTGGTCGTGTTTGTGCATTTCTTCAACAACAACAACAACAACAAAAACACACTTCAATATGTAACCGACAGAAATATAAAAACACCACGCGCTAATTATTGATTAAACTATAATAGCTCATGAATGAGAACAAAACGGACGGGTAGTTGATATTAATTTAATACAGTAATTAACCTCTGTTTCATACACAATTCTAAGTAGATTAAACTTACTTTAGCATACAGTCAGAAAGTCAAACGAAGCACATAAAAGTGACAATAACGGAATCAAAGCAACACTCACATATTCACAAAGACTCCCGTTCTTCTGAGCTCTAACAATTAGAATAAAATCCTTGACAAAATATAATTAAAGGTGAAAATAATGGCATCAAAGTAACACTCACGTATTCAGAACGACTCCCGTTCTTCTGAGCTCTAACAATTAGAAAAAACTCCTTGACGCCATCATATCGAAGAGGTCTCGACGTTTTTACAGCCCCCGTGTCTTCATCCAGGCTGAAATAGCCGGGGCCATTTCCCGACACGATGCTGATCCGGAAGTCGGCATTCTCTCCAACGTCATCGTCGCTAACGGTGACGTATCCCACAATGACGTCAGCTAGAGTGTCATGGGGCACGTGAAAGTCGTACACGCTGCTGAAGAAAACTGGGTCATTGTCGTCCACGTCATCTACAGCAACCTGTTGTATGGAAAACAAAGAATGTATAATATGGATAGCCACATTTAAAGGCAAGTAAATGCTGAAATGTCCAAAAATGATAAATAGAATATAATGTACGTATTTTGTGTATCTTGTGCACTTCTTGACTTTTCTCATACATACTTTTTTGCTATTACTATAACATTGATACCTTTTCACTGCAAACCAGACTACCGAGTCAGATCCTATGACACCCCTTTCTCTTCGCGTGTGACTTTTTCCAATTCACTGATCTCTTTCACTTTACTTCTAACCTCACACCAAAACACACGGTACACTGTTCTCTTTCACTTTACTTCTAATCTCACAACAAACCACATGATACACTGTTCTCTCTCTCAGTTTACTTCTACACAAGTGACAATACACTGTTCTCTCTCACTTTACTTCTAATCACACACCAAAACACATGAACTGTTCTCTCCACTTTACTTCTAATCTTACACAAAACACATGATACACTGTTCTCTCTCACTTTACTTCTAATCTACAAAAACACACGATACACTGTTCTCTCTCACTTTACACTAATCATACACCAAAACACATGACTCCTGTTCTCTCTCACTTTACTTCTAATCTCACACCAAAACACACGATACACTGTTCTCTCTCACTTTACTTCTAATCTACACCAAAACACACGATACACTGTTCTCTCTCACTTTACTTCTAATCTCACACCAAAACACACGATACACTGTTCTTCTCACTTTACTTCTAATCTCACACCAAAAACACATCATACACTGTTCTCTATCACTTTACTTCTAATCTTACACCAAAACACACGATACACTGTTCTCTCTCACTTTACTTCTAATCTCACACCAAAACACACGATACACTGTTCTCTCTCACTTTACTTCTATGCTGATCCAAAAACACATGATACACTGTTCTCTCTCACTTTACTTCTAATCTCACACCAAAAACACATGATACACTGTTCTCTCTCACTTTACTTCTAATCTCACACCAAAACACATGATACACTGTTCTCTCTCACTTTACTTCTAATCTCACACCAAAACACATGATACACTGTTCTCTCTCACTTTACTTCTAATCTCACACCAAAACACACGATACACTGTTCTCTCTCACTTTACTTGGAACACAAAACACATGATACACTGTTCTCTCTCACTTTACTTCTAATCTCACACCAAAACACATGATACACTGTTCTCTCTCACTTTACTTCTAAACACCAAAACACATGATACGTACTTTTCTATCTCACTTTACTTCTTGACTTTTCTCACACCAAAACACACGATACACTGTTCTCTCTCACTTTACTTCTAATCTCACACCAAAACACACGATACACTGTTCTCTCTCACTTTACTTCTATCTGAGTCAAAACACATGATACACTGTTCTCCCTCACTTTACTTCTAATCTATAAACAACATTTTGTTATTTGTAATTGTTTGACTTCGGTTCATTTTTTCATCATCAAACTTTCTCGCAATAAATGATCAGTTTGAAAAACAAAGTCGTTTTTCTACTCTCTGATGTTTCCGTAACCTTTTGTTTTAATAACTGATAATTCTCTTTCTGGCACACAGAGTGTTAAAACTCACCATCACGTCCATAGAATCCGAAGCCCCCTTGTTGTTAGTGACCCAGAACCGAAGGCGGTACTCCTCTATGGTCTCTCTGTCCAAGGGGGACTTCAGCATCACTTGACCACTGTCCGTTATCACCAGGAAAGGCGTGGTGCTGGTGGTGGTGGTGGCGTCCGAGGGGGTGGAGGTCAGGTTAAAGGTCAAGAGGTCATCAGAAATGTCAAGGTCGTGAGCTCGCAGCACGAAGAGAACAACGCCTAGAGGGAAGTCCTCCGCCACGGTGACGCTGTTGCTGAGGCTATTGTCTGAGAGGTTCAAAAACTGTGGACTGTGTTCATTCTCATCCACAACCTGTATCTGGATAGAGCGAAATACAAATAAGTAAATCTTACATTCTAACTAAATTACTGCAGAGAAAAAAACCTGGAGATGCAGAGCAACAACAACAAGGAAACTAAATGGTTTTAAAAGTGCTTTGAAACGAGTAGGTCAGTGCAGTTTCTTAAGCTAAGGTAGAATTTAGACTGTTTTCTCAAAATAGCCGACGTTCACCCTACTCACGTTAAATGCTCATGACACTGACACGGAAAAAGACACAAGAATGGTTCTTGTACCATTAGAAAGAAAATTGTCTGAAGTGTTTAAATGTATAATTTTCCAAGAATGGTCAGTTTGGCACATGTCCCTTTCGTGGTGCTGGATCACATATAATTACGCCCCGTACAATAAACTTACAAGTACACTACGAAACTCGTGTGTGAGTGATGGCACACTTGTAGCCTATTTTTCTAACACCGTTACATTAACAAATTAAGTGGGAGTATTGGTGATACAGTTCCGAGATAACAATCGTACAGTGGTTCTGGTAGAAAGGAAAAATAGTAAGGAGCGTGGTCAAAGCTTCATTGAATGCTAAAAACTGTAACGTTAACTGTAACTCATTTTGTAAATAGACAAAAAAATAGGGAATCGAAGATGCTCGAAAACTGAAATTGCTAAAGGAACATCTTTGCACCATCTTGTTTTCTGAAATATTTTTGGTTTTTGAAAAACATTTGCAGGTTATCGAAAAATGAGTCTGTGGCACTGGGCTGGCTATCTGTTTTCATAATAGACCTACATCAGGTCAAAGCAGGTTTGTGCCAATATTAACATTCCATTTAACTATTACGATCCCTCTCACTCTCTGTCTGTCTGTCTGTCTGTTTGTGTTTGCCTGTCCCTTTCTCTCTCTCTCTCTCTGTCTCCTTTACAATCTCTCTCTCTCTCTCTCTCTCTCTCTCTCTCTCTCTCTCTCTCTCTCTCTCTCTCTCTCTCTCTCTCTCTCTCTCTCTCTCTCTCTCTCTCTCTGCACACGCATTCTCTCTCTCTCTCTCTCTCTCTCTCTCTCTCTCTCTCTCTCTCTCTCTCTCTCTCTCTCTCTCTCTCTCAGTTTCACACACATTCTCTCTCTCTCTCTCTCTCTCTCTCTCTCTCTCTCTCTCTCTCTCTCTCTCTCTCTCTCTATCTCGATTTCTCTCTCTCTCTCTCTCTCTCTCTCTCTCTCTCTCTCTCTCTCTCTCTCTCTCTCTCTCTCTCTCTCTCTCTCTCTCTCTCTCTCTCTCTCTCTCTCTCTCTCTCTCTCTCTCTCTTCTCTTCTCTCCTCTCTCTCTCTCCCCTTCCCACTCACATAGATGGTGGCCGTAGCACTGAAAGACACCTCCCTCCCACCACCATCGCTCGCCACCACCGCAATGACCACCGAGTCTCCCCCCATAACCTCCCTGTCCAGAGGTCTGACCAGCGTGACGAGTCCGCTGCTGTTGTCCACGGAAAAATAATGACCACCATCATCACTGCTGTATCCACTGTCCAGCAACGCGTAGGTCAGTTGGGCGTTGGTGCCTTGGTCAGCGTCCGTAGCCGTCCAGTGGCCTAGAGGGGTGCCCGCTGGTGCCGATTCTGGTAACTGGGTGGGTGGTGGTGGTGTGGATGAAACACATGAAACGTATGAGATGAGATCCCAGCAAGGTGGATAACGATGATGGATGATAACCACGAGGAGAAGAAGAAGAAGAAGAAGAAGAAGAAGAAGAAGAAGAAGAAGAAGAAGAAGAAGAAGAAGAAGAAGAAGAAGAAGAAGAAGATGATGATGATGATGATGATGATGATGATGGTAAAGGTTGACAATGAAGATGCTGTTTGCAATAATAATGAGAAGGAGGACCACGATGACGACGACGACGACGTCGACAATGACTATGATGATGATGATGATGATGATGATGATGATGATGATGACGATGATGATGATGATGAATGATGGCAACATACAAGACGTAGAAGAAGGAGCAAGAGGAAGATAAGCCGGAGAAAAATAAGAACAACGACGAAGACGACGACGATGATGATGACGACGACTAATAATGATGAAGATGATGATGATAGTGATGATAATGACAGTGATGATCACGATGATGATCATGATGAAGATCATGATGATGATTATGACGATGATGATAGACACTAAAAGATCCAAACATACAGATACAATGACACATAGACCAGGGCCTGTATTCACATTGAGATAGCATGAGACTTAGCATCATGCTAACTTAGAAGCTCTTCCAAAAGTCCTATTAAATCCTATAGGACATTGGAAGAGCTTCTAACTTAGCATCATGCTAAGTCTCATGCTATCTCAACGTGAATACAGGCCCTGGCATACATTTCAAACATGTTTTACAGGCTGCTTAAAGGTGCACCCTGACGGATGAGTTTTTGCAAGAAACACGTCGAGATCACCAGAAAGACAGCCTTTTCAAGGATCGGAACACTCACTTTGCTCTGGTTTCCTAGAAATCAAACCGTCAAAACGGCGATTCCTCCTTGGCGGAGTTGGTGGAGAGTGTAGCCATTTTGGACGAGATGGGTGAAGGTCATTCATTGTGGTTGAAGCGTTTTCTTTTTTTGTAGTGCAGTAAAAACAAAATACAGCTGTGTCCTATGTTGTGAGCGAAACTCCTTTAGATAATCTGTATACATTTGTTTTAAGAAAAAAGAAAAAAAGGCTTGTATTGCGAAAATGTTGTGCAAACGATTTGGTCTAAACGCAGGCCACCATTAGAAAAGAGACGACACACAACTTCTCTTTGGGTGAAATAATTTGACTTCCAGCACCTCCGCCAACGAGGAATCGCCGATGTGACGGTTTGATTTATAGGAAACCAGAGCAAAGTGAGTGTTGCAATCTCTGTAAAGGGTGTTTTCCTGGTGATCTGGACGTGTTTCTCACAAAACACATCCTCAGGGTGGCCATTTAATCACAATATTTATCTCTCTCTCTCTCTCTCTCTCTCTCTCTCTCTCTCTCTCTCTCTCTCTCTCTTCTTCTTCTTCTTCTTCTTCTTCTTCTTCTTCTTCTTCTCACCTGCAGCAAAGTGACAACAGGATTGAACACAGGCGCGTGATCGTTGACGTCATCCACGAGCACCGTCAGCGAGGCCACGGCCGTTTGACCCCTCTCGTCCTTGACCTTCACCCCCAGCACGTGCTGTGACGTCACTTCCCGGTCCAGCGGACGCACGAGCGTGACGTCACCGTTGACGCAATGAAGGTGGAAAAGCTGGTTGCTGTCGCCTGGGAGGAGCTCGTACTAAAAGAACAAAATAAACCGATCTTTCGTTTAGCATTTGCTTTCGCATAGAATATGTTTGCAGTGGAAATACTTGGCCCAGGGTACATCCTCACTCTCTTGGAGTTGGGGAATGTCCCCCCAACCAAAAAATCCCTTTGGCTGCAGAGGTATCGCGTTCGCCTCGTGTCAAGTAAACCCGAGAACGAACCTGGGTACAGGGGATTTTTCCTCTCAATTTGCACCTAGGCCTTACGGTCTGAATGTGGAGTCTTTCGGATGAGACGATAAACCGAGGTCCCGTGTGCCCATGCAACTTAGCACACGATAAACCCTGTGGCAACGGAAAAGTTGTCATTTGGTAAACAAATTACGCACACGCACACGCACACACACACACACACACACACACACACACACACACACACACACACACACACACACACACACACACACACACCTTCCTTCCTCACACAAAATTTGTATGCAAAAAAAGAAAATTGGGTGGCGCGCCTCTGGCTGCGACGCTCTCTCCAGGTGGGAGCAACAACGAATTTCACAGAGACGCCTCTGTGACTATAAAGTACCTGATACCTAGAGCCAGTGCAAATGCCCCTCCTAGTTAAAGAGCCATTGTTTTCCAAGAAATACTAAGCAGTAGGGGAAGACGGGGTAAAAAGCGCATGGGCGGGTAAGAAGCCCACCCCAATTATCTCATGAAATGAAGCAAATTTCACTCTCATTTTGCCCATGAGACGAGCGTTAGTGTCTAGCATTCGTCTCATGGGCAAATTTGACTGAAATATTCTTTATTTCATGCGATAATTGGGGTGGGCTTCTTACCCACGCATGCGCTTTTTACCCCGTCTTCCCCTACCATGGTATTCCAAAAGTGTAGAAATTAACTTGATGCACAGCTCTCGTTTTACTTTTAGCCTCCACTGCGGGCAAAGTTCACAATTTTAGTAATAACAGCCATTTGAGTAAAGGGCCAGCCACACGTCCACTAAAATCGCACGACTGTACGATACGATTCGATCACGTGGTCTCCAAGAACAAAAACATGTGGTTTATGCGCAATCGATATCACGTGATCGAATCGTGTCGTACAGTCGTGCGATTTTAGTGGACGTGTGGCTGGCCCTTAAATGGCCTGAAGCATATAGGGTAAGACGGGGTAAAAATAAAAAAAACATGGGCGGGTAAGAAGCCCATGCCAATCATCTCATGAAATAGAAAAGATGTCAGTCAAATTTGCCAATGAGACGAAGGCTAAACATTAACACTGGTCTCATGGGCAAAATGTGACTGAAATTTGCTTCATTTCATGAGATAATTGGCATGGGTTTCTTACCCCGTCTTCCCCTGCCCCAACATTTACAGCTTCGTGGTTTTACCTCCACATTGGTAAAGGAGCCACGGTGAGCCACCTGGTGCACTCGAGTCCCCACAGCAGCATCCTCCGTCACGCGCACGCGGTCAGGGAGGCTGGTCAATGTCAGCTCGGGCTCTGCCAGTATGACGACACCCACCGAAGACGTCATAGCAGGCACGCCCCCGTCACTCACCTCCACCGTCAGTTCGTAGAGCGCCCGTGTCGGCTTACGTTCTGTGGTCAGTCGACCGTCTGTGCTGTTGATCTGCGCATGAGCAACAGAAACCAGGCCGTGTAGTCATGAATGCGTCTTCGACAGTCAACACGACTAAACTCCCTAAACGATTGGCTGCTTAGCCCAATTTATACTTACATAGGCCTACTCCAGAACAGGTACGGGTTACATTAAGTTGAAATTATCCGTCACTTCTGGAAAAAAAATGTTTAAAACATCAACTCAAGTGTTCCCGAATAGCAGCTGCCTCAAATGCTTGCTTATTCAAAAGCCCTTTTTTTGGACATAACTGCCTAACACATTTCTAGCCCAAGGATGGTGTTGATTTGCCAAATCATGTTAGTGTGTTGTCTTTGTTCTCTTATTTGGCTTTGCATTGTTGTTGCTGTTGTCGTTGTTGTTTTCTAATCTTTGTTTTCTTACCGTGGTTTGGCTTCAGACAAAAAAAAGCACCACAAGAAAAACAGTGGTGAGAAAGTCATTTATATGGTATGAAACAGTACTGTACATCAATTATGAAGACAGTATGAGCAGAAGAAGAAGAAGAAGAAGAAGATGATGATGATGATGATGATGATGATGATGATGATGATGAAGAAGAAGAAGAAGAAGAAGATGAAGAAGGAAAGAAGAAGAAGAAGAAGAAAAAAGAAGAAGAAAAAAAGAAGAAAAAGAAAGTCATCATCATCATCAAGTCATCATCATCATCATCATCATCATCAATCATCAATCATCATCATCAATCATCATAAACCATCAAATCATCATCATCATCATCAATCAAAAAATCATCAAAAATCATCAGAAGAGCATCATCATCATCATCATCATCATCATCATCATCATCATCATCATCATCATCATCATCATCATCATCATCATCGTCATCATAATCACCATCATCATGATCATCGTGACATCATCACCATCACATCATCATCATCACGATCACATCATCATCATCTCAAACACCATCATATCATCATTCATGTCATCGCAAATCATCTTCGTCATTCCCGCTTTTCCTGCTCTCATATCATCATGAAAAGCCACATGAAGTGACGAAGAACAACAAAACGAACAAAACTAAACAGACATATTTTTGTGCGCAAAATCTTCGTTTCCCGCTTTTCCTGCTCTCATATATTGTAGCAAGAGGCAAAGCCTTCAAGGCTCACTCGAACAGGAGCATGTGGCACAACAACAAACACAGATTGAGGGGGGAGGGTATATAAAGTACAAGATTGTCAATAACATTTTAAAGTACAAATGAAACTATCGTTAATGGATACAACATTAAAGTTAACACGAGTGAGCCCAAAACTGTATCCAAACCAACTGGCCTACCTGAAAAATCCCCTCCTCGTTCCCAGCGGCAATCCTATACTCCATGATCCCGTTCGTGATATCCTCATCCTCCGAACACCCCATCGAGGCTACCGTGGACCCCACCCAAGGGTAGACAACCGTTGACACCGGCACGCGCCCACAATCAGGCGCCATGTCGTTAACATCAGAGATAGTGACGTCAATGGTCCTCGTGACGCTTCGACGATGCGTGACGTTGACGGAAAGATCGTGAGCTATGACGGGAAAGGTGAAAGAATCTGTCGTCTCGCGGTCTAAGGGCGTGACCAGAAACACGCGTCCTGATTGGTCGACGGCGAAGGGCGTGTCAGAGGTCAAGGGTGAAGGTCGGGTAAAGGTGACTTGTCCGTCCCAGCCCGAGTCGGCGTCTGTGGCGTTTAGTTGAAAGAGTACAGAACCTGAAATAAAAAGATCCCTTTCTTTTCCAAAAAAAAAGAAAGAAAGAAAGGAATGTATCTCCGTATTCAAGGAATATGATTCAATGGTGGAAAGAAACAGACGATTTGATACTGCCGTCAACACAAG
>CM065687.1:22307471-22322471 GCA_017654935.2 Phymorhynchus buccinoides | reverse complement strand
TGCGCTAATATCTACACAGACGCGCGTGTGCTAATATCTACACAAGCGCGCGACGCGCGCGCATTTACAGATAAGCCTACACATACACAGACGAGGAATTTGATTCTTAAAGAATATTCCATTATGTATCAACATCAGACAGAATGTGAAACTATTATAGTTTGTGATTACATGCACGACTCCACCTGGAAATGCATAATTATTTGGCCTCATTATAGCTGAATTTGGAACAAAGTTTCCTCCGTCACTTCACTTAGTAGAAAGAAGGTTTGACGTCGCCCTTACGGCATAATGCCCCCTAGGGACAATTTCTTCTCATGGTGCGGTAGTCTTTGATAACACAGCGGACCGATCCTGGAGGAACTGCAGTACCAGGTCAGCAGCCCGTGGCGATTTTTTTGCGATCATTTAATTTAAATAGCACCACATGATTTAATACCTATGTCATAAAAGGCTGGGGGCAAGTCAAATAAGATGTCTTAGGGAAGGCAAGTCAAATATGTCACAAGCTACTGCAGATACCAGGTATGAATATTTTTGCTGAAATAGTGAAATATATTGTCATGCACCCCCTCTTTTAAAGGGGGCAAGCACTCTATATACTTTGTAGTATACTGTCATGAATTTAAAGGGGCACTCTGACGGATGCAAGAAACACGTCGAGATCACCAGGAAAACACCCTTTACAGAGATCGCAACACTCACTTTGTTATGATTTCCAATAAATCAAACCGTCAAATCGGCGATTCCTCCATGGCGGAGGTGCTGGAAGTCAAATTATTTCAGTGAAAGAGAAGGCATGTGCCTTCACATGCCTTCTCTTTTCTAATGGCCGTCTGAGTCGCTTTGACCAAATCACAACATTTCCTTTCCACAACACAAGCCTTTTTATTTACAGTTTACCAAAAGGAGTTTCGCTCACAACAAAGGCAATAGCTCTTGGTGGTTTTTTTACTGCACAACAAAGAAGAAAAAAAGCTTCAACCGCTCGAGTGGCCTCCACCCACCCCATCCAAAATGGCTTCTCTCTCCGGCAACTCCGCCAAGGAGGAATCGCCGTTTTGACCGTTTGATTTCTAGGAAACCAGAGCAAAGTGAGTGTTCCGATCCTTGAAAAGGCTGTCTTTCTGGTGATCTCGACATGTTTCTTGCAAAAAACTCATCCGTCAGTGTCCACCTTTAAAGACAGTCGCTCAAAATGTTCTGAACAGAAAAGAAAAAAAAAAAACGTTCATGACTTCTTAAAGAATAATGTTTAAAGCCATACACAAAAATGTGACACTGTTCGAATAATCATTCACATAAATTATTATCCATGTCTTTTATTTTTTTTATTTTCGTTTTCTTTCCGTGGATCCTTGTGTCTTTTGCTCATCTTCCAGTTCAAAACAAGCAGGGCTGCATCCCATAAGCGGGTTTTTACCTTCTAAAAGCGCGCCAATGTTTTGTTAAGCGCGCATCTTAGGAACCTAAGAAAGACGAGGAAGTCAAAAAGAGAAACTTTATCGTCAGTTAATGGAAAGACGGTCACACGCAAAAACAACAAGAAGACTGAAGTTTCCTATTCGATTTCTAATTAGCACAAAAAACACACATTCACCCCTGTTTTTGGCATGAACACGCGCTGTTATTAGCATGCAAAATGCGCTCTTTTAGGCGCGCGCTTAATAGCGGTGCGCTCTTTTCGACTGCTCCGCTCTAATTAACCCCTTTGCAGTAGTAGCCTAATATACTTACACGATCAATAATCTGGTGGTGGACAGTCCGTACTAGCGGCAACCGCTGCTGTATACGTCTATGTACAACTCACCTGCGAAAACTCGGGAGCTTTGTGGTTGACGCTCCGCACGTGAATCACCACGCTGGCCCTGGCAGTGGCATGGCGGCGGTCCGAAGAGAAGGCCGAGACCTGGAACCGGCTCTCCTGGGAAACGTCAGCGTCCAGAGCCCTCTTGAGGATGACCTGACCCGTGTAAGGGTGGATGAGGCAGCACGAGGACGAAATGGAGGAGGAGGAGGAGGAAGAGGGAATGTAGTACTGAACGGCGGATGCCCAGCTGTCTGGGCCGTCTCCATCAGTAGCTGAGACCGTCAACACGCTAGAGCCCCGAGGAAGGTCTTCGCTGACGTCTGTTGGCGATCCAAACTTCATAATGTCCCCCCCCCCCCCCCCCCCCCTAGTTCTCCCCCCAAAAGTCGTATAGACTATAGAGAACTAGGGGTGGAACGGAGAAAGAGAGGAGGAAACACAAGACTGGGAAAGGGGGAAAGGGGTGACATGGAGGAGGAGGAGGCGGAGGACGGGGTGAGGGGAGAGAAAAAAAAGATGAGTAGGAAAAGGAGGAGGAGGAAAAGGAGGAGGAGGAAAAGGAGGAAAAGATTGAAGAACGAGAATGAGGAGGAGAGAAAATTTAAGAAGAAGAAAAAGAAGAAGATGGTGATGATGATGACGATAACCACGACGACGACAACCATGACGATGATGGTGATGGTGATGATGATGATGATAATGAAGATGATGATGTTGATGTTGATGATGATGATGATGGTGATGACGACAACGACGACGATACGGACAACGCGATGACGGTTATGATGGTGACGATGTTGCTGTTGTTGATGATGATGATGATGATGATGATGATGATGATGATGAAGATGACGACGACAACCTCGATGATTATGAGGATGATGATGACGACGATGACGACGACGTCGATTATTGTTATTATTATCATTATTATTATTATTATTATTATATTATTATTATATGATGATGATGACGACGACGACGATGACGCCGACGTCGATTATGATTATGATATCAACACACTTCACACGTCACTACACACTTCACACTCACATGCCACGTATTCCTCTTCCTGAAAAACCGGCACGATATCGTCCACGTCGGTGAGAAGCATGCGGACAGTCACCGTGGTACTCAAGGGAATTTCGCCGGTGTCCCTCACGCGCACGCGCAGCACGTGCTCACGTGACGTCCTGACGTAATCCCAGTTCAGCCTCCGTCGGAGTCTGATCCTGCCTGTCGTCGACTCGACGTATAGTATTCTTGTACCTGGCAGTTAGTATAGTAGAAGTGGTGAGAACATGTCAAATGAATGATTCTTCATATGCCTTTTCTTGTCGCCTAAAATGTGGATGTGTGTGTGTATGTGTGTGTATGTGTGTGTGTAATATATATGTGTGTGTGTGTAGGTGTGTGTGTGTGTGTGTGTGTGTGTGTGTGTGTGTGTGTGTGTGCGTGCGTGCGTGCGTCAATGTGTGTGTGTGTGTGTGTGTGTGTGTGTGTGTGTGTGTAGGTGTGTGTGTGTGTGTGTGTGTGTGTGTGTGTGTGTTTGTGCAGCGTGTGTGTGTTTGTGCATTTGTGTGTGTGTTGTTTGTTGGATCCCATTACGGTCTCTCTCTCTCTCTCTCTCTCT
The DNA here is from genome assembly GCA_017654935.2 of Phymorhynchus buccinoides. Classification (NCBI taxonomy): domain Eukaryota; kingdom Metazoa; phylum Mollusca; class Gastropoda; order Neogastropoda; family Raphitomidae; genus Phymorhynchus; species Phymorhynchus buccinoides. The sequence continues at coordinate 22,319,028 of CM065687.1, read as the reverse complement.
CTCTCTCTCTCTCTCTCTCTCCGTCATTTCGGTGTTCTATCTGTTATTTGTCGCAGTCATTTTTCCCCCCAACTGTTTCTTCTCCTCTCCCTTTCCACTACGATTACTGTTGTCAGTATTATGTACATGATTATGGTATTGTGCTTGCGGAACATATGTGTATTTTTTCCATATATTTCATTGTAAATTGATTTTTTTTGTTTACAGTTTTTGCTTTTCATCTTGTTTGCTTCAGTTGTATTTCTTATTTATTTATGACGACAGGATGAAAAAAAGTTTTGTTTAGCTTATTCCTTTATCGTCATTAAAGATCAGTTTGACTTGACTTGACTTGACTTGAGAAATGGTGATAAATTTATTAACACTTCAATCATAATGAATATAAAAGAAAGCACACAGAAATGTGTAAGACTCCATTACAGTATCTGGGACGGTATTCATGTCGAGATAGCATGAGACTTAGCATGATGCTAACTTAGAAGCTCTTCCAAAAGTCCTATTAAATCCTATAGGACATTGGAAGAGCTTCTAAGTTAGCATCATGCTAAGTCTCATGCTATCTCGACATGAATACCGTCCCTGGTTAATGCTTAAAAACATAAAATAGAAAAGCGTAGATAATAACTAAACCTAACTACACATGAGTTAATCAATCTATTCAAACATTGAATTGATGAAAGAATGGACGGTTGGTTTGTGGTTTGTCCAACGATTCATTCATTACAGAGTGAGAGAGAGACGAGAGAGAGAGAGAGAGAGAGAGAGAGAGAGAGAGAGAGAGAGAGAGAGAGAGAGAGAGAGAGAGAGAGAGAGAGAGAGAGAGAGAGAGAGAGAGAGAGAGAGAGAGAGAGAGAGAGAGAGAGAGAGAGAGAGAGAGAGAGAGAGAGAGAGGAGAGAGAGAGAGAGGAGAGAGAGAGAGAGAGAGAGAGAGAGAGAGAGAGAGAGAGAGAGAGAGAGAGAGAGAGAGAGAGAGAGAGAGAGAGAGAGAGAGAGAGAGAGAGAGAGAGAGAGAGAGAGAGAGAGATTATTATATTATTATACAAATAAAAAGGGTGACGCTGCCCTTGCGTCGACGCGTTCTCCAGGTGGAAGCAACCAGAACTTCACACAGATAAGTCTCTCTTTCTAGAACATAGGGGAAGACGGGGTAAAAAGCGCATGGGCGGGTAAGAAGCCCACCCCAATTATCTCATGAAATAAAGAAAATTTCAGTCAAATGTGCCCATGAGACGAATGCTATACATTAGCGCTCGTCTCATGGGCAAAATGACTGAAATTTTCTTCATTTCATGAGATAATTGGGGTGGGCTTCTTACCCGCCCATGCGCTTTTTACCCCGTCTTCCCCTACCACAGTACGAAAATACGAAAATACCAAATACGAAAACAAAATTACGGGTGCGTGGCGAAGCAGGGATCTGAAGATTACGTGTTGCCAATAGGCCTACTGCATGCATGGCTTAACCCTTTCAACGCCAGCCATTTTTCAACTAAAACTTTCCATTAACCCTTTCACCGCCAGCCATATTTCAGCCCAAAATTCCATCAACTTTACCTGGGTAGAGAACAAAATCCATCTGCTGTATTGGGGATTCTTCTGTCAAATGCATAAAATAAGGTCTATCCTTACTTCCCAAAACTACGACAATAGGGTTTTTGGATAAAAGACCCCAATTTGATGACTCTTAATGACATAGGTGTTAAACCACTGTGGTGTTAAAATGCGACTTTGGCGGTGAAAGGGTTAAACTTACCTGGGTAAGTTTCTGTCTGCAATATTGGGAACATAAAAGTGACATGCATAAACTAGGGCCTATCTTTACCTCCCCAAATTAAGAACATATTAATGGTCACTGGATACCAGACCCTCATTTGATGCCTTTTAGTGACGTGGGTGTTAAATCATTGTGGTGCAAAGAGGCGACATTGGCGATGAAAGTGTGTGGGTTTTTTTTTAAAAAGGGGCAGACACGCCGTATACGATGCGATCCGACTGCAAGATTTGTGAGGCATGATTCTCGTGAAAGTCTTCTCTCTAAACGAATCTGGCGTTCACTGTAATAAATTTGTAGTCCCCCCGTCACGCGAATCTGATGCAATATCTGTACTTTTTGTATCAGACATTATATATAATTCGTAGTGTTTGGGGTCGTCACGAGTAGAGTTGAGAATCGGTTCAAAAATCCGAATGGGCGGGTAAACCGGTTTTCCCTCCCGAACCGGTTTTATCGAACATGTTTTTTAAAGCAAGTTTCAGTCACTAGTTTCACCTATGAAACACAGCGTTAATGTGTCAGAATATTCACACACACATGGGCAACGCGCAGACATACATACACACTTTACACACAATGAGAAAATTGGGGACACACACTTACTCAACTCCACACTCAATCAAAGTCCCCGTCTACACCACTACAAACTAGAAACAGCTACTCTTGGTTTAGACAGAAGTAAACACCCAATCATGACGCTGAGAATCAGTCACTGTTCGGATAAAAGTGCGGATTCTATCGTAAGCATTTACTTTCAGTTTCAGTTAAAAAGCCGGTTCACAGCAACTCGAACCGGACCTCGAATACGATCCGTTTATGACGATGTTTTTGAGTTCAAACCAGGTGAAATACTCCCCACCTCTAGCTCACGAGTTAGTGAACGCAAACATTTTGTATTTTTAGACAGAAGTACCTCACAATCATCACTCCAGACATCGTCACAATCGGATAGCAGTCGGATACATCGTAAGCAGTGTAGAAAAGAAAGCCACATTACATACGATTTGACCTTACGATCCAAGATGACGATGTCTGTGAGTCGAGAGTCAGGTGAAATACTTCCGTCTTAGCTCATTCGCTTCGCAACGATTTTTATATTAAAAAAACCTCTAAATCACTCCAGCCATACACACAACAAACCACTACAAAAACAAAAGGAGAGGCAAAAAAAAGATTACTGGGTCTTTCGCTTCAGGTTTAGCTAAGGAAGTGATTCAGGATCAGACTTTTTTTTTTATATCCTGACTTTATATAGAAAAAGCCCTCGTACAGCGAAAGCCGTTACCCCACAACGCGACACTAAAAAGCAAAGTCCAAGCAAAATTGTGGGTCTAAGGGAGCGAAGCGAGTTTAGAAGTGAGCAAGGTATGGTGTGCACACATATTTACTTCCCTTGAAGCAAACGCATCAATTTGACAGCTATTAATCCCGGACATATATGGCCGGAACGACTTCAATGCTATTTTCGCTCACTTGTAGACCCCAAAACACGAATCAAATAAAATGTCTGATACACCAAAAAATACAGATGTTTCATCAGATTCGTGTACAGGGCGTACTACAAAATGTAGTGAACAAAAACTAGTAGGATTTAATCATCAGATTTATGTAGACAGTAGCATTGCACGTGCGTCATGGCTCACAATGTGAAAATCGGGTCATAGTGAGTCGAATCGTATGCACGGTAGCTAGGCCTCTAACCCTTTCACCACCAAAGTCGCATTTTAGCACCACAGTGATTTAACACGTCACTAAAAGGCATCAAATTGGGGTCTATTATCCCAAGACCCTATTGTCTTAGTTTTGGGAAGTGATAATAGACCTTATTTCATAAGCGTCACAGACGAATCCCCAATACTGCAGATGGATTTTGTTCTCTACCCAGGTAAATTTAATGGACATTTTTGGCTGAAATATGGACTGGCGGTGTAAGGGTTAACTTCTTCTTCTTCTTCTTCGATCGCTCAGACAGTTTCCTGTCATATGAGCGCCGATGCGTCATGCTGCCGTTATGCGCCTAACTAAGAAATAGAGGCCCAGTAGATGCTTTGTAAGTCATAGAAAAAAAGGCTGGACCGTTATAGCAGATGACAGTAACAAAGGGAAAAGGCAGAGTCGAAGAGTGACAGATTAGAGGAAGTTACAAGCACAGAACTTCCAGAAGGTGGGGGAACTATTTGTACCAAAGACCCCCCGGTATCCCCACGGGGGTGAAGGGTTAACTGACTGGACAGGGCAGTGTAGCGGAGAGTGGAGGCGGTTCGCCCTCTGTCGTGGTCACTGCAGTCCAGTACCATCAGCACGGAGTGCCTGGCCGTGTCCTCCCCTACTTCTTTCACCATCACCTGGCTTTGGCACGACTGAATGAAATAGTAACAACAAAGAAGAAGAAGAAGACTGATTGATTGATTGATTGATTGATTGATTGATTGATTGATTGATTGATTGAAATTTAATGGGTAAAGATTTAGGCACATTGAAGGCCTTTTTACAAATCCGCACGAAGAAGAAGAAGAAGAAGAAGAAGAAGAAGAAGAAGAAGAAGAAGAAGAAGAAGAAGAAGAAGAAGAAGAAGAAGAAGAAGAAGAAGAAGAAGAAGAAGAAGAAGAAGAAGAAGAAGAAGAAGAAGAAGAAGAAGAAGAAGAACAACAACAACAACAACAACAACAACAACAACAACAACAACAACAACAACAACAAGAACAACAAGAACAAGAACAAGAACAAGAAAAAAAGGAAGACGAAGAAGAGGAAGAAGAAACGGCATAGCAAAAATATGGCCAGTCAAAGTGTCACTCTTCTTTAAATTGATGTAATTAGTTTTGTGTATGACTCCCTACACCCCTCTCTGCATGTGTCTCTCCGTCTATGTCTATGCGTTTGTTTGTCTGTCTGTCTACATCTCTCTCTCTCTCTCTCTCTCTCTCTCTCTCTCTCTCTCTCTCTCTCTCTCTCTCTCTCTCTCTCCTTCTCTCTCTCTCTCTCTCTCTCTCCCTCTCCTCCTCACTCTCTCTCTCTCTCTCTCTCTCTCTCTCTCGCTTATTAATAAACAAAACATTAGCATAGCAAGTGCGAGATAAAGAATGAGAGAGAGAAAGATATTGAGGGAGAGAGACAGAGAGACAGATAGCAGACACAGAAGACGGACATAATACAAAGGACGTACACATAGACAGGGACAGGGATACAAAAAAAAACACAGACGTTGAAAAGGAGCGTCAGAGTCAGAGAAAAGAAGAGTCAAATAGGGGAAGACGGGGAAAAGCGCGTGGGCGGGTAAGAGAGTCATGAAATGAAGAGTCAAATTGCCCAGAGAGAGAAAATGTCTAGGTCTCATGGGCAAATTTGAAACAAACTCGCTACAGAGAGAGAGGGACCAGAGTTACTCGTAAGAACGTAAAGAAAGAACGCTTTGAAAACTTAATTTTTCAAGGATATAGATTTGATTTGAGGCAACGCCGCCTATTCTTCCAATCTGTTCTCGATACATATTATATTAGCATAGAACATACACGTGGCAAGGCATACTATTACATGTACATAGCTGAAAAGAGAAAGAAGAGAGAGAGAGAGAGAGAGAGAGAGAGAGAGAGAGAGAGAGAGAGAGAGAGAGAGAGAGAGAGAGAGAGAGAGAGAGAGAGAGAGAGAGAGAGAGAGAGAGAGAGAGAGAGAACAATGAACAATGAACAAGTGAACAAGTGAACAATGAACAAATTGTTTAATGATTAGGCCTTTGACCCATATCACTGGAGGTGAAATACAAAAAAGTGACATGGGAGAGAGAGAGAGAGAGAGAGAGAGAGAGAGAGAGAGAGAGAGAGAGAGAGAGAGAGAGAGAGAGAGAGAGAGAGAGAGAGAGAGAGAGAGAGAGAGAGAGAGAAAGAGAGAGACAGAGAGAGACAGATACAGAGACAGAGAGACAGAGACAGAGAAAGAGAGACAGACACGCGAGCAGCAGAGAGGGAGACACATAGACAGGACTGGCAGAGATGAGACGGCAAACAGACACACAGAGAGACAGACAGACCGACAGTCAGACAGAGAGACTCACAGGCCCACATGGGAGAGACAGACACGCGGGCAGATAAGGAAACATGGAGACAAAGTCAAAAGTTAAAGTCAAAGTCAAAGTCAACTTTATTCCAAAAAAACCTGGGGGCACAAGAAATTGAATATAAAACCCATTCATATTTGCGGCATTAAACATTACACATAATAGTTCTTAAGACTTCATGACAGTACACATCAACATACATGGGCTCCCCCAAAAACAATTTTTTTTTTTCTTAACAGTACTCATCACCATATAAACAGGCACATAATACCATCTTGCACAGATACACCACCATACACATACACACACATGCATGCACACACACAGTTGCTGGAATTTCACATGTGAATCAATTTTGTTTTTAAACACCCAAAAAACCGCTAATTAACTTATCTCCATTAACAAATTTGACATATGAAACAAGACAAGAAACAATTAGGACATAAACTCAGACATGGAGATGCCATTCGTGTACCAAGAGGTGTGAATAATAATTTTTAAAAAAGAACAGAGTGGGGTTCGTGATATCAACTAAGATTCAGAACTCTTTTAAAATAGCCTTTATGAAACAAGCTAAACGACTGAGAGTTCTTTTATTTTTTGACTGAAATAAGTTTTTTTTTTTTTTTTTTTTTTTTTTAAATTTTTATTTTTCAGAATTAAACTTTATTACGTTTGGGTTTTTTAAACAATTTTTGGCAAATAACGTTTTCTAGCATCCTGGAACGTTTGACATTCAAAAACATAATGAAATTCATCTCCTAGAGCTTGGTGGTCGCACTTAGAACAAAATCTTTCACTATGTGGGATATTTTGGATTCTCCCCGTTTGGATGGGTAATCTATGATTTAATGTTCTGAATTTTACAAAGACCAATAATAAGTTTTCGGGTAAAATTTTAAAGTAATCTTCAGAAGAAAACATATATTTATACAATTTATAGTTACTGAACATTTGTTTTTCTTCCAGCTGCGAGAACCACTGTTGATAAATTGATCTTTTAGGGTGAGTAAAAATTTAGCTTTAAACCAGTTTTGTGAAATATTGATGTGTGGTTAAAAAGACAGAACTGGGAGAGATGAAAAGACAGACAGGCAGACACACAGAGAGACAGACAGACAGACAGACAGACAGACAGATCAGACTCACGGGCCCATTGTCGTTCTCGTCCCGAAGACTAATTCTGGTCCTGATGGATCTGCTCTGGCGGCGACTTGTAGGGTCAAGGTCACGAGCCACGACCCTTAGGGTGTACGACCTTCTGTACTCGTAGTCAAGGAGACCGTTGACGTAGAGGTCACAGGTGTAGGGGTCAAGGTAGAACAGCCTGAGACTGTTGCCACCTGTGCGTGTTAGGAACAGAAACAATAACACGAAAGGAAAGAGAGGAAGGAGAGGAAGGAAGAACAGGAAAGAGAGAAGGAAAGGCAGAAAGAAACAAAAAGCGTGTTATGAAGGGAAGGAAGGAAGGAAGGACGAACAGGATAAATAGAAAGAATGAGATAGAGATAAAAAGGAACGAAAGAAAAAGAACAAAGAAAAAGAGAGAAAGGGACAAAAAGAAAGAGAAATAAAAAGTCGAAATGAAGAGAAAACCTTTAACTTTATTTTGCAAGGATAAAGATTATAGGCAAAGCCTAGCCTTCCAATCTCTCCTTGGTACATGTACGAATATAGAATACAAACATGACAACGCATAATAATATTACATATACAGATTTGAATATAAAGGTAGCAAAGCAGGTGATATTATGATAAAGATAGGTTGAAATATGGATTTATAAAACTTGCATACGCACATGCATAATTGTTAATACTCTTGCGGGCGTATATGCGTGTACACCATACACGCACATACCTGCACGTGCGCGCACACGCAGAGAGAGAAAGAGAGAGAGAGAGAGAGAGAGAGAGAGAGAGAGAGAGAGAGAGAGAGAGAGAGAGAGAGAGAGAGAGAGAGAGAGAGAGAGAGAGAGAGAGAGAGAGAGAGAGAGAGATGGACAGAGAAACGCACAGTCCTCGTTCCCAGCCCAAATGTACTCTCGCTCTATTAGAACTAGGAGTGCAACAACCAAAAATGACGCAAACATTACTTCCGGTAAGGGGAGTTGCGGTTCCTTTGCTACTTTCGTTTTTATGTTGCTTGGGCATTGGTTTTCTAAAATTATGATATTTTTGCTACTGTTTTGAGCGTTGGTCATATAATGTATTAACCATTTCACCACCAAAGCCGCATTTTAGCAGAACAATGATTTAACACCTATGTCACTAAAAGGCATCAAATCGGGGTCTATTATCCAAAGACCCTAGATCGTCTTAGTTTTGGGAAGTAAGGGTAGACTTTATTTTATATATGTCACAGAAGAATCCCCAATACTGCAGATAGATTTTGTTCTCTACCCAGGTAAAATGTTAATGGAATTTCTTGGCTGAAATATGGCTGGCGGTGAAAGGGTTAATGACTTACTAGCGATGGTGTATCGGACATGTCCGGAAGGGAAGGCAGGGTGGTCATTGTCCACAGCTGAACAGCGACCCAGGTACAGACCCAGTAGGGAGTTTTCATTCACTCGAATCGTGGAAGGGAATCTTCTGACGAACTTCTGTAGAAACAGAATAATGGAGACATAGGCCGTGTACACACATAAGCGGATATTCCATGCGGAAACCAGTGCGCAATCCATAAATAAGTGAAACAAACAAGGGAAAAGATTTGCGCGGATTTTCCGCTATATGCGTAGACTTTTATCCTTCTTTCTTCCACTTATTTAGGGGTTTCCGTACATAACTTACGCGTCTAATGTGAACCCGGTCTTAGGGCTCGTACACACTTCATGCAGAAATCTCATGCGCAATCCGTAAATAAGTGAAAGACAGAAGGGTAAAAAAAATACGGATTAGGGGGGGGGGGGGGGGGGGCATTCGGACACAGTGCGTACATTTTTTCTGCTTCTTTCTTTTACTTATTTACGGATTGCGCACGGGTTTCCGCACAGAATATCCGCATATGTGTACGTACCCTAAGACAAACAATGAAGGGTGCGGTGCAGCAGTAGCCGGGAATGCCCTGCGCGTAGAAGAATGAACAAAGACGGGATACAAAATCACGAAACAAACTGAAAGACGGAGGGCGGGTTCGGGTTGGGGGGTAGGGGGGTAGGGGTGGGGTGGAAAATGAGAGAATAATGGGGAGATAAAAAGAAGAAAAAAAGAGAAAGACCGACGTGGAGCGTATGAGAAGCTGAAGAAGAAAGAAGCAGAAGAAGAAGAAGGAGAAGAAGGAAAAGAAGGAAGAAGAACAAGAACAAGAACAAGAAGAAGAAGAAGAAGAAGAAGAAGAAGAAGAAGAAGAAGAAGAAGAAGAAGAAGAACAAGAAACAAGAAGAACAAAAAGAAGAAGAAGAAGAACAAGAAGAAGAAGAAGAAGAAGAAGAAGAAGAAAGAAGAAGAAGAAGACACAAGAAGAAGAACAGAAGAAAACATAAAAAGCATAGAGAGAGGTGCAGGCGTACGCATGTCTCCATACAATACGAACTGACTCGCACACACACACACACACGAACTGGCGCGCACGCACACACGCGCACGCACGCACGCACGCACGCACGCACGCACGCACGCACGCACGCACGCACGCACGAACGCACACACGAACGCACACACGAACGCGCTCGCGCACGCACGCGCGCACACGCACACGCACGCGCACGCACACGCACACGCACACGCACACGCACACACACACACACACACACACACACACACACATACACACACATTGTGCTCGTTTCGTAAAGTTTAATTTCGTATTTGAACAAAAGCGGTCCTTTTTTTCGTCTTCAACGTTCTATGGGGCCCTAGTGCCTATTATTATTATTATTATTATTATTAGTAGTAGTAGTAGTAGTAGTAGTAGTAGTAGTAGTAGTAGTAGTAGTAGTAGTAGTAGTAGTAGTAGTAGTAGTAGTAGTAGTAGTAGTATCAGCAACTAATAACTCGCCACACTATGTAACTGCATTCAGTATTAGGGGAAGCGGGGATATAGTCTACAACCGTTTTACTAACCGGAGTGTTATCGTTAATATTGATCACGCAGAACTGATACACTTGTTCTGCGCTTCGCGGAGCGACGGGGTCGAGGTCCGAGATGCGAACGGTGATGTTGAATGTGATGGGTTTGGACTCATAGTCCAAGGAGTGGACCAGAAACATGCGGCAGTCTGACGTTATGTTGAAGAACCCTTCTTCGTTACCATCTGCAAAGACAAAATATTTCATATGAAAAGAAAATGAACGTGTAGGCCTAATGAAACAAGGTTCTAATAACATATGAACATCGTTCCCCCCAAAAAAGGTAAAACAGCGCACGTCAATGCTGCGTAGAATACGGACGAAATTAAGCATATATGTCAATAATTGTCGTTGAACGGCAGGTGGACATTACTGAAATAAGAAGAAGCATGCGTGTAGGCAACGTTTTTTTAACTCGTTTCTGCTACCTGCTCAAAGTTTTGCTGTTATTCGCTTGGTATAACAACACATCTCAAATAATTTCAAACGACAAAGATGCGTGTGAATACTGCAACGAGTTTTTCATTTTCAACCGCTTTTGCCAAACTGAAATTCGTTATTCGAATACATACTCCCATGCTTTGCTTTTCTCTCTATCACTTCCACCCTCAAACTATGTGACTACAAAGCTATGAAAGACGCAATGGTCATCTGAGTAATGGCTCACGAGCAGGTCCTTGGACAGACGGACAACGCAACTACAAGGTCACGGTTAACACAGTTATATTTAAACCACGAGACTCACCAGGTTAATGAAGTCGGAGTGTGGATGCGCACGTAGCGGGGTAATCAAAAACGGTCACACACGTAATGTTCTCATCCCTAACTGGTGCATTTGTACCAAAGTGTTCGAGTGCTTTGGCTGTTGAGATCATCCCTGTATTCGTTAAGCCAGGGACCAAAAAACACAACCACCACCAGGTAATGATATACCAAAAATTTGAGACGATTCTGTGCAGCGTTTCACAAGACAGACAAACAGACAAGTAAAGGATAGAAGCAAACCGACATGTTCAAGCGCAGCAACAGCCCTCCTTCTCTAAAGGAAGTAGGGGACTTATAGCCCGAATCACTCACCGACTATCTCATAACGGACTTGCCCACTGGTGTTAGGTATTACCGACATGTACAAGTGCAGTAGTAGCCCTCCTTACCTAAAGGAAGTAGGGGACTTATAGCCCGAATCACTCACCGACTATCTCATAACGGACTTGCCCACTGGTGTTAGGTATTACCGCATGTACAAGTGCAGTAGTAGCCCTCCTTACCTAAAGGAAGTAGGGGACTTATAGCCCAACACCGACTACATAACGGACTACACTGGTGTTAGGTATTACCGACATGTACAAGTGCAGTAGTAGCCCTCCTTACCTAAAGGAAGTAGGGGACTTATAGCCCGAATCACTCACCGACTATCTCATAACGGACTAGCCCACTGGTGTTAGGTATTACCGACATGTACAAGTGCAGTAGTAGCCCTCCTTACCTAAAGGAAGTAGGGGACTTATAGCCCGAATCACTCACCGACTATCTCATAACGGACTAGCCCACTGGTGTTAGGTATTACCGACATGTACAAGTGCAGTAGTAGCCCTCCTTACCTAAAGGAAGTAGGGGACTTATAGCCCGAATCACTCACCGACTATCTCATAACGGAC
>CM065687.1:22269971-22297471 GCA_017654935.2 Phymorhynchus buccinoides | reverse complement strand
GCGCGCACACGCACACGCGCACGCGCACACACGCACGCACACGCACACGCGCACACACACACACGCACACGCACACACACACGCGCACGCACACGCACACACACACACACACACACACACACACACACACACACACACACACACACACACACACACACACACACACACACACACACACACAAAGAGAGGTAGAGATAGACGAAAATAAATAGAATCCTTCAAGCTCAAGCTTACATGTTTTTCATTGACATCGACCACTTGAATAGAAAACACCATGGACACTCCACGTGGATCCACAGGGTCAAGGTCAGAGGCTGTGATGGTGACGGCATAGTGTGAAACCGTTTCGAAGTCCAGATCATCAGCCAAGGTAAGGTCACAGGTAGCATTATCGATGACGAATTTGTTGTCAACATTGCCACCTGAAAAGGGCATTGGCAAAGCTTTATTGCTTTTTCCCTTTCAGATGCTTTTGTAAAAACTCAGTTAGACCAAAGATGGTTTAAAGGACGAATGTCCGTTGTGTATATAGCCTTCATATGCTCCTACAACGTATACGTTCAGATTCACAGAAAGGAGAATAAGAACGTTACAAATATTTCGCATGTACAGATTTGATGCTGATGGTGACAGTGTTTTAGATCGTGTGTGCTGATGCTTGTTTGAGTGTATATTTACCAGTTATTCGGAAAGAGTGTTGTCCACTGGGTTGTAAAGGACTGTCGTCATCTGACACAGTGCACGTGAGAATCGTAGTGCCCACTGTGCAGTTTTCCAGCACAGGCACTGGTAAGATTGGCGCGTCGATGAAAACCTGCACAATCAAAACATTCCGAAAGTTGTATGCAAAGTGCTGATTGATGGATGGATTCCATTGCAAAAATCTTTATATTGTTGCAAATAAACACAGCTAGATATAATCAATAAGCATGCATTTAAAACGTGTGTGTTGACATATTTGGCAATCTTGAACTTAACAAAATGTTTGAGTCCAGTAATTTCAAGATGACTGCACATCACCTAATGGTGTTATTCAATATTTCAAGCTCACTTAATTTCTAAGCAGTTGTCTACGCTATTAAGTGGATTCAGTTTGTTATAATTCCATTTTTTCATCATTGTATTTGCTTTGCATCCAAAGCATAAGAAGAAATGCATACGCCTGTGTGTGCATGCACAACCATGCAAGGCAATACCAAATCACAATCGCAAGCACACACACTTGTATGTGCGTATGTACTCCCTTCTTCCCCATTCACATACATACACACATGTATGTACACACGCAGCACAAATGCACAAATGTATGTATTTATGTTCATCATAACATTGAAAAGAATAGTCATAAAGAATAATGTATGTATAATTTGCAATTCAAACTCACCGGCCTTTCATTGACATCAGCGACCTGAATAGAAAACACCATGGACACTCCACGTGGATCCACATGGTCAAGGTCAGAGGCTGTGATGGTGACGTCGTAGTTTGAAACAGTTTCGAAATCCAGACTGTGAACCAAGGTCAGCTCACAGGTAGCATTATCGAGGACGAAGTTGTTGTCAACATTGCCACCTGAAAAAAGCCATTGGTAAAGCTTTACTGTTGCTGTTTTTTTGGTAGTTGTTTTCCTTTATGCGACCTTTGAAGAAACTAGGTTAAATCACATGATTAGTAGCAATTAAAAACCCAAACATGTACCATTTTGGTGCTGTTAACAGTATTATTTTATTTCCTGTTCTTTCACGTTTGTTAGTGTGTATGCCTACCAGCTACACGGAAAGAATGCTGTCCACTGGACAGTAGAGGACTGTCGTCATCTGACACACTGCACGTGAGAATCGTAGTACCCAGTGTACAATTTTCCAGGACAGGCACTGGCAAGGCGGGCACGTTGACAAAAACCTGCACAATAAAACATATGATCAGTGTTGAATGATTCCATGTTGTAACAATCTTATGTTTTGGTAAACAAAGCTAGGAATAACCAATAAGTACGCCTTTCAAATGCATATTCGGTGATCTTGCATTACTTTAGAAAATATTTTCAGTCCAGTAACTACCAGATGATTTGACATTACCTAAGCAATTATTCCATAACTCAAGATCACTTAATTACATAACAGTCACCCGCACAATTAAATGTAGGCCTATCCCATTCTTATAAGAAATTAATTTTCACAAGGTTGTACTCTTTGTCTTAACCCAGCTGCACAAGAAGAAAGGCGTACGCCTTGTATGCATGCGCAAGCATACAGGGCAATACATATTCACAATCACAAACATACTCGCGTGTTCACGTGCAATACCCCTTTCCCGAAAACATACATATACACATACAAAAAAGTTATATGTACACACGCAGGCAGAATTGCACAAACACACGCACGTGTGTTCATCAAAAACTGAATAGAATAATCACAACGATTAATTTATGCAAATCTGGTATTGAAACTCACCGGCCTTTCATTGACATCCAGAACTTGAACAGGAAACGCCATGGACACGTCACGTGGATCCACAGGGTCAAGGTCGGATGCTGTGATGGTGACGCCATAGTGTGACACCGTTTCGAAGTCAAGATGATCAGCCAAGGTCAGGTCACAAGTGTCAATGTCAAGGATAAATTTGTTGTCATGGTTTCCACCTGGTTGATAATTATAACTTTACGTCAATGGGCAGACATCCATATAGCATGCAGGTTTCATGACAAATAAGCTTGTATCTTAAAACAAAAGGGAAGCACGACAACATAATTATCGCACTTTGGAGTAAGAAAATGTGCAGACAATTTACTGGTGTTAGAGAAAAGAAAATAAGGGTCAACTGAAATCGTGAAACAGTTACAGTATGCGCCTCGCGAGCGCGTGTGCGTGTGTGTGTGTGTGTATTGATATATATATATATATATATATATATATATATATATATATATATATATATATGTGTGTGTGTGTGTGTGTGCGTGTGCGTGTGCGTGCGCGCGCGTGTGTGTGCGCGTGTGTGTGCGTGTGCGTGTGTGCGTGTGCATGTGTGTGTGCGTGTGCGTGCACGCGCATGCGCGCGTGTGTGAACAGGCTACGTATGTTTACCAGTTATACGGAACGAATGCTGTCCACTGGGCTGTAGAGGACTGTCGTCATCTGACACACTGCACGTGAGAATCGTAGAACCCAGTGTGCAGTTTTCCAGCACAGGCACTGGCAGGGCGGGCAGATTGACGAAGACCTGAATTATAAGAAAAATAATATATATTGAACAATACCACCTCCAAATCTAAACGTGATTCTTTTTTTTAATTGTCACACATAAAATCGCAACACAATTAAAGTGATTATTGAAAATATAATGTACAGCTTCTCCATACAAATAATAGACCCGCATTACTGCAAAGTGTGTATCCATGCAAATCAAGAGTGGTGGAATATTAATTAGGTTGTGATAAGTAGTGAACTCCAAGGATAACTGTGAAATAAACATAATTCAATAGGAATTGTTCGGACATAATTAACTCAATCGGTCAAACAGGGGAAGTTACTCTACCATCAGGTACTGATGTAGATCCCCCAAAATAGGGATGATTACCACCTGGGAGGGGGAAGTGGGGGGGGGGGGGCAATTGCTAACATGTATATTTTTTGACATATATAGAGTCACCCCTTTCCAAAACATGCATGATAGCAATCTGAAAGTAGTAACGTTTTGTCTGTTAACATGTGATTTGTAATGGTACCCCTTATTGTGAAGCATTTTGGTAAGGGGGACCCTACAGAAGTCAAGGCTGTAACATAGATTTTGCCCCCCCCCCCCCCCCCCCCCTTCTCACCCCCAGATGGTAACAATCCTCCTCTGAAAATGCTGCGTTTGAGTAGACACACTCGGTTTGAGTTTCTCGCATTTATTCTCTATTAAGCCATCTGGGTCAATCCCAATGTTTATTTCTCTGCGAGTTCTCGACGTTTTGTGCCCATTTGTAACCACCCCTCTTTCTATTTAAAATGTTTGCAAATCGTTCACTCGCTTCGCGGTTTCATATCTTCGACGCCATTGTTGCTATGGCATTTGGCCGAGTAATCGAGGTAAACAACTCTAATTTTCACGAAGTGTTCTCCCTAGTTTTCCCCCCCCCCCCCCCCCCCCCCCGAAAATCGTCTATTGCAGACCCCTTTTTTAAGCGTAACAAATTTGACTTCCTAACCTACAAAACAGACAAGGGTAGGTAACTCTCCAATAAATGGATACACAACTCCCCCACCACCACCACCTAAGCTGCCTATGAGAACTCCGCCTTGAAGCTCTGCAAGAATAAAAAGCGCAGATGAACAAAATAGAGAGAAAAATATAGATTTTACGCCTTCTGGGCCAAAGGGTCATTTGAAACAAAATCCACTTAGTATAGTTACAGTATAGTATTTCGGCTCCAGATTAGGCTGTTCCGCCTTTGCCGATCTGTGTCGATCCTCTGTCTCTATCACATTGAATCACTTTTTAAAACTTAACAGGTCTTTTGACCTGCACTACACTAAAAACTTTTCTATGCTACTGATCTTTTGATCAGATTCTGGTGGGAGGCTCTTATACACTATACACATACTCTACCATCAACCTGTATAATCTGTTTTTGAAGGCATTCACACTCGGAGCTTCAGCAATGTCAGCAGGCAGACTGTTCCAGCGCTCAACATTGACGTTGATTAAAAAGCTTAAAAAACTTACTTCCTTTTTAAATAGATCTAGAAAGTGGCTGACTTTTCATGCACCCATGAGGGTGACACATCAGCACCACGCAACGACAACAACAGAAATAATTATACCGGATCAAATTCATTGACGTCCGTCACTTGAATGGTGGTCGTGGCTGTGGCCGATCTCGGGGCCACGGGGTCGAGGTCAACAGCCTCGATGATGACGTCATACTCTGACGTAGTTTCGTAGTCCAGCTGCTGAGACACAGTGACGTCACAGGTGACGTTGTTCACGGAGAAACTGGCATGACTGGTGCCCCCTGTCACAACAAGGTGAATAAACTCACGTGCAGTATCTGTTAAACAACATTACTGAAATAAAATATCGTAAATGTAGACAATCGTATAATGTTAACAGAAACTCGTTGGGTGGTAATGGACCAACGAAGTGGTTGCTGCGGGATATCGCGGAACTTACTTGTTCTACAAGGAAGACCACAGTTCTTGTAAAAGGCTTGGATGTTTTCTTAGGAGGAGAAGAATTGTCCGGGTTGGATCTCTGTCTTGGTAAGCAAACTTAGGCCTACATGCGTTTTGGACATGTGTGTGTGTGTGTGTGTGTGTGTGTGTGTGTGTGTGCGTGTGCGTGCGTGTGCGTGTGTGTGTGTGCGTGTGTGTGTGTGTGTGTGTGTGTGTGCTAGTGTTACTGTTTACCTACGATACGGAATGAATGTTTTCCGCTGGGTGCAGAAGGGCTATCATCATCTGATAGAGTGCACGTGAAAACGGTGGTTCCTACTGTCGCATTCTCAGCCACCGGTACTGGCAAGGACGGTACGTTTACGAAAGCCTGCACACACACAAACATAATAGTCTTACAGACTGCAAGTGTCTCGAGACACGAAATAGTATGCGTAGCCAACTATTTTACTGGCAGCTTTCAAAATTTGGCAACATTTTACTGAAAACAATCGATTGTGTAACAACGCATAACCTTCGCCTTCTTTGATATTCTTAAGCTACACTGTAGCATGAGTACCCTACGTTCCTTCTTCTTCTTCTGTTTGGGACCTACGATCATTTAGTTGATCATTCTGGCACCCTCGATCCCATGGAATGATCACACGTGTGATTTTATCCATGTGCTTTTGAATTTCAAGATTTGTTTTAACAATATGTTTGAGATTATTAATGCATTTATCAGTTAGTGTTGTACATATGTCCCCCCACAGTAGCTTTTCTCAGCTCCTTTCAGTTCATGCCTTTTGTTAGCACTCGTCACCAGCATAAACCAATTTAAAGTGTTTTATTCATTAGACGTGCATTGTTTTATGGTGGCATACCACTTGCAAGATCTTTTTCCTATCCGTAACCAAAATCAATAAGAATATTTGCCTCTGTTAAAAGAAATAACTTGAAACAAATGGCTCTCTGTGGAAAACTGAAAGGAGCTAGAATGAGGGGAATTAGTGTACTGTGGCCCATGAGAGGAGATATTGGCTTTAATTCTTGACATTTCTGACTCCAGACGTTCGACTTCTTTGTTTCGCGGTGTATGTGTGTGTGTGCAACTGTCTCCTTCAATTTCTTGTTTTTTGTTGTGGTTATATTGCTGCGGCTACTGCCGCTGTCATTGTTATTGTTGATGTTATTGTTTCTTGCCTGTTTGTGTGCTTGTTAGAAGGTCCTTCTTCATGGACATGCGTGGCGTTCGACACAATACTTGCATTCACGACATGAATTTGTGTCTCTCATTCTCCTTCAGCTTATCTTCAGCCTAAGACTTTCTTCCTAACATGGCCCACAACGTTTGTCTGTAGCGCGAACCCATAGCGTAGTACACGACCATGTTGAAGGTGGCGTTGACGTTCACGAACACGTGAGAGACCCACAGAGAGCTCAGGAAGGCATTCTGCTGCCGACCTCCAGAATTCATCTCGGGAAAGAAGAGCCAGACGAATCGAGTCACAGCTACAGGCACGAGACAAGATATGAACAACACGGAGCTCCCCACCAACATTTGAGTCAAGGCAATCTCTCGTGGAGAAATTCTGCTAGAGCCGCTGCTACTACCAGCAGCACGCCATGTGACCGCCTGTCGAAGTTTGACCACAGTGACGACTGTCGTTGCTGTCACGGCCACAATCTCAAGAGTGGACAAAGCTAGACCTAAGACGGCTCCGTGGAGAACATCGACGAGAATAGGATGAGCTCGGTAAAACTCGCCTATGATAGGGATTCTCTTAACCAGGCCGGACTCAGGATTGTACATACAGCCGATACGGTATCGGAAAAAGACGACGAAGCACAGAGTTAGACTCAACACGGACAGGGCAGTGACGATGATGGCCATTGTCTTCGTGCTCATCGCTGTCTGATACTTCAGCGGGTTCAGCACACAGTGACATCTCTCGCAAGCGATGATAGTGGACAAGACAGGCGACACGTAGGAGAAACCTAGAAACACAGTCAACTGGTAATTGGTTACGAAGGTCTGCACAGGACCGAATTGTTCTCCGGTGGTAAACTGCAGGTGCAGCTGTTCGCCGTAAGTGCGTCAGCCAGGGATAAAGCGAACAGACACACGTTCACCCGCTCTTTCAGGCCCTGTTGGTAAAACACCGCCATGTTGATGACGTTGCCTGGCCCGCCAATCAGAAAGAGGAAGGCCAGCGTCACGTGACTCAATCGTCGACAAATGGCCTCCACCTCAGCGGTAACCAGATTGTGCGGATTGTCCCCGGGCAGGTACTCAATCTGACTGAACACCACGGTGATGCAGCCTGGGACAGAGGACACGTTGGGCTCGCTGCTGGTCCCGTGTAGTTGGTAGGTTGTTATAGTACCATTCTCACCCGAGTCCAACGACTGAAAGTATTGATCCAACATGCTGGTCCTACACTCAATGCACAGACAATCGATTTATCCAGAAAACAAAATCATACGAACAAATGTAACAGATGTAGATCAAAATCAACTGTGTTATATATTTATAACTAAATGTAACATTTTGATGACGTTTGAAATCCTGAAAAAACACGCATTTCTTTGGTTCTTTATATGAAACTCGTAGGGATACTTTCACAGAATTATCGTAGAAATTTTGAAAAAAAGCCAACATCG
This sequence comes from Phymorhynchus buccinoides, assembly GCA_017654935.2. Taxonomy (NCBI): domain Eukaryota; kingdom Metazoa; phylum Mollusca; class Gastropoda; order Neogastropoda; family Raphitomidae; genus Phymorhynchus; species Phymorhynchus buccinoides. The sequence goes on along the minus strand of CM065687.1, from coordinate 22,289,666 downwards.
TTATACTTACAACATACTTGCCTATCACACCATTTAATTTTACCAGTTTTGAGAAGAAGAAAAAATATATCAAATTTAGCAATACATCACTCTCAATAACACTGGGTATTGTTTAAGTACATCAGCAACAATGGTGTATAATACATGTTGTCCAAAATTCTGACAGAAGTTTACAAATATGTTTGTGGGTTTATTCTTGCTGTTGTCGTTTTGTTTGGTTTTCGAAATTGTTTTCACAAAACTGCCCAACTCTGACCTTGGCAAATACGCTTTAATTGCAACATTATTTAACACAAAATACTTTGGGATTGGAATTGGCTTATAATATGTAGGAAGGCTAGATGCACACCAGACCAACAACTGTTTTCTAGCGTGTTGAAAACAGAATGTTTTAAAGAATTTTGTTAACAAATCAGTCCAAATGCACCTAGATAAACGAACTTTCTGTTTTAGGAATTGCTTCAGCTCAGGAAACTAATCATAGATACACCCTGGAAATTGGAATAGAAAAAAGCACCAATATATCTGAAAAAGTAAAAGTTACCAATGTTCTAGTTGAATTCTGAATTCTGAGATTACTATACAACAAAATTGACATAAACCTAATTGCAAGATATCTATACAGTATTCAAAAGAGCAGGCCTTAATTGCCACATTTGACTGATACGAGTGTGGTCACGCTTACTCTGAAAAGAAATGCCCACATACTTTTTGCAAAACTTAGTGGCCATAACTTTCAGTCAACGGAATTCATTCAAATAAAATCAAACTATTGCACAGACTATTTTGAGCTCAAGAATGCACGTACGTGTGCGCAATAGCTGAATCTCATGTCTGGGTGTTTTTTGGTGGGTTTTTTTTTAATATTAGGCATAAATACGTTGAAAAAGAATTGATGATTCCTGTTTCCTATGCTAAAAGACCCAGCACATCCATGAGTGAAAATCACGGGTTTCACGTGTTTCTCTCGCTGGTAAAAAAAATCTTATTTTGACTAGGTTTGACTCCCATATAAATACCCCCAAACCGTGAAAACGAGACAGAAGCTTTGAAGAGCAGCCTCATTTTGAACTTGGGGAATTTGTATGTAGGTCACACCTACCCAGAAAGAAACAAGGGACTTAAATCTGCCGGGTCAGTGGGTCTTTAAAAATGTTTTTGAGCATTTAGTCGGCTTCGAGAAATATTCAAGTGAATTTTGGTTAGCACAGTCATACTCAATGATATTAATACACGTTAACAGTTTTCGCTCTTTCCTCAAGACAAGACATTCGCTAGCACTGTGTTGCCATGGGGAAGGTGTGAACAATGCTAACGTGCATTGAGACCTTAACATACAAACCTATCCAGCACACATTGAGAGATCCCTATGCACGCTTTTCTTTTAACTCACAATTTCACTTAAACTCCAATATTAGCTTTGATTGCTTGCATGCGACTTTTTTCTATCATAAAATAAAATAAAAAAATAAATCAATAGCGTTTTAACTTTCCCACTTTTCATATTATTTTTGAACCAACACAACATAATGTTTTATACCTTGTATAAATGGTGCAAATTATGGTGCTCTGTTATTTATTTATTTTTGTGTGTGAATTATGTCAAAAGAACGCAATCACGTCCTGACTAAACTTTCTTTTACATTGATTTTTAACATCATTGACATGACTATATAAGAGAGAGAGAGAGAGAGAGAGAGAGAGAGAGAGAGAGAGAATGAGAGAGAGAGAGAGAAAGAGAGAGAGAGAGAGAGAGAGAGAGAGAGAGAGAGAGAGAGAGAGAGAGAGAGAGGTTGATTTTGCGTATGTATGGTTCAGTACCGTAGTAGCCTGTGTATGCGTTGTGTGCCCGTGTGCCATTTCACACAAAAACGTAAAGCAAAGAAACATGCACACTTGAGAAAACTGAACACACACACACACACACACACACACACACACACACACACACACACACACACACACACACACACACACACACACACACACACACACACACACACACACACACACACACATACACACACACACACACACACACACCACACACACACACACACACACACAGGAAAAGAAGGACAACACTCTTTCCCATTTATAAAGAACTGCATCGGGTTCTGTTGTTGTTTTGTCTGTTGTTGGTGTTCTTCTTCTTGCTGTTGGTGTTTCAAATAGAATCGTGCGATTGATAAAGCTCGCACACTCACAGATACACAGGTACACAGACTGACAAGCAGACATACCACACACGCACAACCATGCACGCACGCACGCACGCACGCACGCACGCACGCACGCACGCACGCACGCACGCACGCACGCACGCACGCACGCACGCATACACATGCTTGCGCACGCACACACACACACATACATATACACACAGAGCCACACACACACACACACACACACACACACACACACACACACACACACACACACACACACACACACACACACACACACACACACACACACACACACACACACACACACACACCACACACACACACACTCACACACTCGCCGATATGTCTGCTAATAACTTGGCAAATTATTGAGCATTTCAACAATGACAATAAACTACAAATAAGAGATTGCCACGATGACAACTAATTAGAACTGTTATCGAGTTGCGCATCTCTGATTTGGTTAGTATACAGTTATAAACTATTTGTAATTAACTTGTGTGTGTGTGTGTGTGTGTGTGTGTGTGTGTGTGTGTGTGTGTGTGTGTGTGTGTGTGTGTGTTTGTATGTGTGTGTGTGTGTGTGTGTGCGCGTGCGTGTGCGTGTGTGTGTGGTGTGTGTGCGCGTGCGTGTGCGTGTGGCTGAGCTTTGTTTCGCTGTATTTGTATTCTCTGTATTTTTTTAGGGAATCACTTTATCTTCATTTTTCCTTATTCGTCTCTCTCTCTCTCTATTATTCGACTGTATCTACCTTTGACCTCTCTCTCTCTCTCTCTCTCTCTCTCTCTCTCTCTCTCTCTCTCTCTCTCTCTCTCTCTCTCTCTCTCTCTCTCTCTCTCTCTCTCTCTCTCTCTCTCTCTCTCTCTCTCTCTCTCTCTCTCTCTCTCTCCTCTCTCTATCCTGTTATCCTCAAGGGATGAATTCTTGGGGTGTCATTTTATTATTTAAAAATAAAATGTAGTATGTGTCTCTTGTTCATTAACATTGATAGTGAAAATAAAGATAGATTTAAAATTCATCAATCGCTTCTAGGAACATCTAAGAAATACAATGCATATTTCTTGCTAGACCTATATCAAAATCAAATCAAATCAAATCAAATCAAATTCACTTTATTATCTCCCAAGGAGAAATTTTGTTCAGGTGCCAGAATAACAAAGACATCGACATTCAGCATGCATGAATAGGAGCAAAAGTTACACATAATACACACTTAAAGATACACATTATATGTGGATACATACACGTCTAAGGATAAGCATGCATAGTTTCTTTTAACACGATGAACACACATTTAAACCTAAAAGGATCATGAGTTTAGGAGGTGGATGGATCTGGGGATGAAGGATTTCTGTGCCCTGGAGTTGACTTTAAAAGTTTTGTAGCGACGTCCAGAAGGTAATAGTTCGTAATGTTTGTTCAAAACATGTGAGGTGTCATTTACAATCTTCCTGGCTTTATGCTTGGTTCGTCTTTCGTACATCTCATTCAAACCCATCTCTCTCTTTCCAACAACTTTACTACACACATTCACCACATCATCCAACACACGCTTGTTCTTCAAACACAGACTTCCAAACCAACACATAAAGGAAACAGTAAGCACAGTCTCAATGCAGCTACTATTATAGTACTATATAGTACGTATGTTTGAGTTAACACCAATGTTTCTCAGTCTGTGCAAAATAAACAATCTTGATTGACATTTCTTATGTATGTTCTGTGTGTTCTTGTCGAAAGTCAGTTTGTCGTCCAAAATGGTACCTAAGTATTTGTATTCTGAAACTCATACTTAGGTACCATTTTGGACAACAAACTGACTTCAAACTTTCTTGTTGCATTTTCTCATTTCGCCGATTCCCTGAGTATACGACTTCAAATTTTCATAACTTTGCAACAAATAATCCGATTTACAAAATGTTTGATTTGTTTAACAATTTGTTAATAGCACGATTGATATCTGGGACATCACGACTCAATTTGTTGGGACGGGTCACAATTAATGTCATGGTTGTTTGTATTCTGTTTAAATGAATGGGGAATCGAACTCCAGAACTGCTTGTCGGAATAGACGATTTTCGAAGAAAAAACAACTAAGGGAGAGCACTTTGTGAAAATTAGAGTTGCTTACCTCCATTACTCGGTCAAATACCATATAGCAACAATGCAACAATGGCGTCGAAGCTTGAAACCGCAGGATGCAAGTCAGCAACTTGCAAACATTTTTTTTTTAAATTAGGGGTGGTGAGTAGCCACAAACTGAAAACACTTGCAAAATATGACGTAAAAATATAAATGGCATACATTTGTATTACAGTTTCAACATGGTTTCAAATGTTTCATGTTTACATTCAATCCATCAGACATGCACTAAACACAGCTGTTCCGTCCCACACAAAATCAAGCTATTTAGTTAAAAGACTAAATCTATAAATCTTAGATAAAAAGTGCACCAAGCTTTTGTTTGTAAAAATATTTTGGCTGTATGTTCTTCATTGTATTTTTAATATTATATTTACGGTAAAAACGTATATGCAACATATTTAGTAGAAAATGTTCTTGAATCATACACTTAGTATCGCAAATATAAATAAAGTTGCCCTGTGAGTGAAAATCTAGCGAAATCCACTGAATATAGGTAATTATTTTTTTAGTCACATACTACAACATATTCTTGACTGTTGTTTATGAAAGGTTACTTATGGTAAACTAAAGTTGGGTTGAAAAAAATTATGAAAATATAGATAAATAAAATGTTCCTCCCGAAACAGCTGTGTATAAAAGCTGTCTGTATTACCAGAATTCTAAAAGAAACGACATTGCCAGTTGCACAGCATATGTCTTTTAGAAGAAACAATTATGCTATTATACACTATTACGTGATTATTTATGATTGTTTTCATCCAATTAACACCCAGTTTTACAAAACTCATTAAAATTATGATATCATAAGCTTTGTATTCATTATTCGCAATACGAAGCTTATAATATTATAGGTCATGGGGATGGAAAATGCATAGCTTATAATTATGTACAAACCTTATTAGCACCATCTTATTGGATTGATTCTATTCTGTACCACCTACCTCCCCTGTATGTGTGACGCAATGGTAAGCGACATATTTTGAGCGGGTCCACAACATTTTGCTCCTTGATAATTGCTCCTCGACAATTGCCTCGCGATAATTACTCCTTGATAATCGCTCCTCGACAATTGACTCGCAACAATAATTACTCCTTGCTAATTGCTCCTTGGAATACTTACTCCAGGACGAATTGCTCCTTGAACAATTGCTCCTCGCACATTAGCGTCTTGGTTGTTTTGCTCCTCGGACAGTTGCTCCTATTTTCCCTTTTCCCCCCTCGTCCATTGCTATGAAAGGTATATTTTTAAAAAGGTATATTTCAGGGAGGGGTTATTGGGAGTGGGAGAGCTTTGCTCGTTAGCAATACTCGAGAACTTTGTGAACCATGTTTGCCTGTCATGTGTTACACAAATGAATTGTACTCACATTGCAGCGATATAGAATCTTGGAACCCGGATTTCAACCTACTCACGACGATAGATGTATAAATACAAAATGTTCCCTTAGCTCGATGCGGAGCTTGTAATCATCTCAGTCTGTGATGTTCTGTATCTGTCTGTATCTGTCTGTATCTGTATCAGTTACGACGAAGGAGCCTATGAAGGCTATTGCTCAACGGAAATGGGGAGAGCGCTTTGCGAGTTTAAAAGTACTGTCCTGATGGCATGACGGTGAGCTTAAAGATAAAGATGTTAAACCACTCTTTCACATTTTGTTTTACCTTTTCGCGCCCACATCAACACGCCGTGTGTTTGTAGTTTGGTGCCTGAAGGGTTGCCAGTTAAAGGTGGACCCTGACGGATGAGTTGTTTTGCAAGAAACACGTCGAGATCACCAGAAAGACACCCTTTTCAAGGATCAGAACACTCACTTTGCTCTGGTTTCCCAGAAATCAAACCGTCAAAATGCCGATTCCTCCTTGGCGGAGATGCCAGAGAGAGTAGCCATTTTGGATGGGGTGGGTGGAGGTCACTCATTGTGGTTGAAGCGTTTTCTTTATTTGTATGCAGTAAAATCAAAATTGGAATTATTTCCTTTGTTGTGAGCGAAGCTCCTTTAGATAAACAGTATACAAATTTTTTTTAAAGAAGAAAAAAGAAGCTTGTATTGCGAAAGTTTCGTGCAAACGATTTGGCGGCCATTAGAAAAGAGACGACACACGCCTTCTCTTTGGGTGAAAGAATTTGACTTTCAGCACCTCCGCCAAGGAGGAATCGCCGATTTGACGGTTTGATGTCTAGGAAACGAGAGCAAAGTGAGTGTTGCGATCTCTGTAAAGGGTCTTTTCCTGGTGATATGGACGTGTTTCTTACAAAAACACATCCGTCAGAGTGGCCCTTTAGAGCAATGGGAGACTATGTGGAGGGAAGGTGGTTGAATTTTGGACAAGGAGCAATTATCACATAGACTAGCGCAACGCCTAGTACTGGCAATGCACCATACTGGTAACACCTAGTAACGATAACGGCAAGTACTGGTAACGCTGAGTACAGCAAATTTGAAGCGATTCGGTTAAGAAACGGCGGAGTTATAAGGCCCCGTTTCCCGTTGGCGCTGCACTGAGAGTGACGCGTTCTCCCGATTCTCTTCAAGTTTGCTGCTAGGCGTTGCCCGAGCCATAGCAAGCCTGACAGCAAATTTGAATCAATTCGGTTAAGAAACGGCGAAGTTATGCGTGAAAAGGTGAAGCGGCGTATAGCGAACGTTTCTGAACCGAGGGTTTGGCACACCGATTACCTGCCAAATTCGAAACACCGGAGCTACGGGCGCCGAAAGGCCGTCGGATGCGCGTTTCGCGCATTTGCCGAACCGCGCAAATGACACGGCCGCCTCGGTTGCCGTTGCCATCGCCCCGTGAGGGCTACAGCAAATTTGAAGCGAATATGTCGAAAAACGGCGGAGTCATAAGGTGGTTGAATTTCAGACACAAGGAGCAATTATTACTATATGATTAGGAGCAAGTGTGTTTGAGGGGAAATATCCAAGGAGCAACTCTTCGAGGAGCAATAATTATCCAAGGAGCAAATGCTTCGGGAGGAATTACACATAGGAGCAATTGTCAAGGGGCAATGGTTGGGGAGCAAATGTCGAGGAGCAATTATCAAGGATAATTACTGTCGGTACCTTGAGCAATATCCCTATAATTTTCATTTATGACAATGTGAAAGCACAGACACACAGATAAACGCACACATGCACATGCACGCACGTACGCTCGTACACACACACGCGCACCCACACACGCTCTCTCTCTCTCTCTCTCTCTCTCTCTCTCTCTCTCTCTCTCTCTCTCTCTCTCACACACACACACACACACACGCACGCACACGCACGCACGCACGCACGCACGCACGCACGCACGCACGCACGCACGCACGCACGCACGCACGCACGCACGCACGCACACGCACACACGCACACACGCACACACACACACACACACAATCAGGAGAGGCTAAGACCAGGCTGAGGAAAATCGTAAAGCGTGTTACCTTATTCACTTAGGGTTTGTCGGTACTTTACGCCACTGAAGGCCTTCTATTACATGAAGACCCTCTCTCTCAAACCCTGATCGTCACTTCTGTCGTTTGCCTGTTTATTCTTCAATTTTGTGTTCGACCACAATAGACGAAACTTTTCTTTTTCACTTCTTCTTCATTACATAATGAAATATGGTTGCCTTTCGTTTGTTGCGTAAGCTTGCTTGGCATCACGGAAATATGAAATACAAATAATATATGACCCTCTCTGTGTCTGTCTATGTTTCTCTCTGTCTCTGTCTCTGTCTGTCTCTCTCTCTCTCTCTCTATCTCTCTGTCTGTCTCTGTCTCTCTCTCTCTCTCTCTCTCTCTCTCTCTCTCTCTCTCTCTCTCTCTCTCTCTCTCTCTCTCTCTCTCTCTCTCTACTCTCTCTCTGTGTGTCTCTCTCTGTGCGTACGTGGTCAGTGTGTCTCTCTCTGTCTCTTTCATCTCTGCTCTCATGCTCTGTCTCTCTATCTCTCTGTCTGTGGATCGTATGTGTGCTGTTGTTTGTTTGTGTGGGGTTGTCCTGTGTCTCATGTCTGCTAAAAGACGTGGTCAGTGTGTCTGTGTTTGTGTCTTTGCATGTATGCGTGCATGCATATGTGTGCATATGTGTCTGTTTGTGGATCGTATGTGTGCTGTTGTTTGTTTGTGTGGGGTTGTCCTCTTGTCTCATTTCTCACTAAAAGACGAACGGCACTTTAAAAAAATATCGTCAGATAAAACAAAACGACCTACCATGTCAGGATGCAACAAAAAGTCTCAATCTATAAAGACAATAAACGTCTTCTTCTTCTTCTTCTTCTTCTTCTTCTTCTTCTTCTTCTTCTTCTTCTTCTTCTTCTTCTTCTTCTTCTTCTTCTTCTTCTTCTTCTTCTTCTTCTTCTTCTGCCCTCCCACGCCATATGGCCATAATGGGTAAGGTACGTATGCGTCAGGTTTTCATTTTTCACTTGTCTCCCCACTGCGTACATTCGACACATTCCGATTTCGGAGGAGCTCAAAGGAGAACATTATTTGGAAAGGCAGGAGAATGGGCCAATAAGTCAGACAGATAGATGATAGAAAGCAAAGGGAAAAGGCAGAGTCAAAGAGAGTGGCAGATTAGAAGGAAGTTACAAGCGCACAGAACTTCTTGACGATGGGGGAACTAATGTTTACGAAAGACCCCCACCCCCCCACCCCCCGGTATCCCCACGGGGAGAGTCTCGTGGAAGGGCGGGGCCGGCCAGCTCCCCATATGGAGGCACGAGGCATACACCCACTTCCCCAGACAATAAACAACCAGGGTAATAATATCACTCCGCATTGAATGGGTCGGACCCTAGTTTAATTTAGTTTTACGGAACAGTTCTATTTTCAAGAGATTGATGGGCCCATTACGTATTTTTTACTAACCTTATTGTCTCGTTTTGAACAAGTCGGAACGCCCTCTCTCTCTCTCTCTCTCTCTCTCTCTCTCTCTCTCTCTCTCTCTCTCTCTCTCTCTCTCCTCTCTCTCTCTCTCTCTCTCTCTCTCTCTCTCTCTCTCTCTCTCTCTGTGTGGTTAAAACTTACTATGATGGAAGAATACCGTATACCAAAGAAAGCGTATAATATCGAGGGGTGCCTGCCAGAACGGTCTATCTGAAAAGGAATAAAGAGCACAGATGGGCAGTTCTGGCATTCACCCCTCGATATGTTATATACATTTCATTCAAATGGGAAAAAGAATTGGGTTACAAATGTTTGCGACACTTTATGTAGATATGGTTTTCGTTATATCTGGGATAATCAGGGAGTAGGACATATTAAGTCCTTCCTTTCTGTTCTTAAACAAAGACTGTTTGATTGTCATTTGCAGGATCTTGATTCTAATATAATGGCTAATGGGAGATACACATTCTATTTAACTTTTGGACAATTGTTTGAAGTTCCACAATATATGTATACAATTAAAAATCCGATTCTACGAAAGTATTTAACAAGAATAAGACTGGCATGGCATGTGCAACAACGCATAACCTTCGCCTTCTTTGATAGGCTTAAACTACACTGTAGCATGAGTTTATTCTAGGTTTATTCTTCTTCTGTTTGGGGCCCACGATCGTTTAGTTGATCATTCCGGCACCCTCGATCCCATTGAATGATCGCACGTGTGATTTTAGCCATGTGCTTTTGAATTTCAAATTTGTTTCCCCAATATATTTGTGATTATCAATGCATTTATTAGTTACTGTTGTATATATACTGTCCCAAAAAAGATACGCATAACTTGTAGGCCTAGTCAAAGTTTCATCTTAATTTCAAAACTTAATAGAAAATCACACAATGCGAATTTCGTTTTGAAATGTGACATGGTGCTAGCTGCATGTATGGCGAGTGCATGTGTATCCTCAAATCATTCAGTCAATTGATATCCTCGGGTGTGAGGGCTGTCAGAACAGTAGGGTGTGACCGCCTTGAACAGCAACAAGTGCCTGGGACACTGTCAGCATGGGACTTGATCAGACGGCGAATGTCTTGCTGTGGGATGAAGTCCCACTCCTCCTGCTGTGCTTTCAACAACTCGCGTTGATTCACTGGCACATCTCGGCCATGCACGCGTCTATCAAGTTCATCCCTGAAATGTGTTCTTTTGGGTTCATGTCTGATGATATGGTTGGCCAGAGAAGTTCGTGGAGGTGATTGTCGGTGAGCAACTGGGTGCCGAGTCGCACAGTATGAGGTCCGAGCCTTGTCCTGCAGGAACACAGCGTTAATGTCGTGCAGAAGAGGAAGGACGTGTGGACACAGAATGTCCTTAGGTAGTGCTCTGCAGTTAGGCGCCCTTGCACCAACACTAAGGGATTCCCTTTCGTAGACATTTGCGAACTAGGTGTTAACTCTGTGTTCACGAAATTGCATGAAATTCTATCCATGCATGGCACGTGGGCATGAACAAATCGCTTTTCTGACATTTTAGGCACTGTGTGCGCATGCGCATGAGCAGAGAGAAACATGGACAGCGATCATGACAAGGACCACTGGGTGAACACTTCTAGTAGTTTGGAGGATATGCGTGCTGCAATACAATGACGGCAACGACATTTGAAAAAGTATGCGTATCTTTTTTTGCACATATATATATATGATCGTTTATATATATATATATACATGTGATAAAAAAAAACAACACAAAACAACAAGCCTTTTTTATGAAAATGAAGACATTTTCGGCTTTATTGTCAGTTAATGAAACTGAAAGCCTTCCTCAGCCATTGACCAAGTTAAGAAATCAAAAGAGAATGGTAACTAGGTGTATGAAAAGACGCAATCGATGATGTTAAAGAACAGCAATGACAAACCCTATGATGAAAAAATAAAAATGACGTATGCTATGTAAAAGGACGTCATAGGTTGCATAGAGCTTATCTTATATATATATATATATATATATATAGTATGAAAGAAAAATCTCAGTGAATAGCTGATTTCCGTACCCCTACTCTGAAGGACTGAAAAGTTAGTGCATTTGTATATGTGAACCTCAGAAACAAAATCAGTTAACGTTAACTTTGAGTAATGTTCCGTGTTCAAAAAACAAAAAACAAAAACCACAACAAAAACAATTAAAAATTCTATAAATTCCGCTGATTTACTTTTTCTCCCAATGGGGGAGGGACAGTGCCTTATGCAAAGACAGCTGTTTCGACCTAGTGAAGGTATCATCAGTTTGCAAGGCCTGCAATTTGACAACTGAAATTTGGAATTTTACGTCCTCTCTCGACCTGGGAAGGCACATATCGGACCCTGCAATTTGACTGTCCGGTGGATGTCAACTTGAGCCAGAAGACATTCTACAAGAGAATGGTGTCTTCTTTGCTCCAAATCGAAAATCCACAATAAAAGCAAACCAGCACAAAGTTAAACCAGAAATAGTAAAAATCTTATAAAGATCTTATGTAAAATGAACAAAATAATAATGTTCAGAAATTTTAATTTCAAAACCTAATAGACATGACTAGAGAGGGCCAACTACTGAGATGATATCCAAATTAAGGATAAAAATAGTATGAAAGACAAATCTCAGTGAATAGCTGAGCTACCCCTACTCTGAAGGACTGAAAAGTTAGTGCATTTGAAATGCAGAATAGTTTGCTTTGATAAAACGTTTCTGTGTCCAATGTCTGTATATGTGAACCTCAGAAACAAAACCAGTTAAGGTTAACTTTGAGTAATGTTCCGTGTTCAAAAAACAAAAAACAAACAAAAACAAAAAACAATCAAAAATTCTATAAATTGCGCTGATTTACTTTTTCTCCCAATGGGGGAGGGACAGTGCCTTATGCAAAGACAGCTGTTTCGACCTAGTGAAGGTCTCATCAGTTTGCATGATCGGCCTACAATTTGACTGTCCGGTGGATGTCAACTTGAGCCAGAAGACATTCTACAAGAGAATGGTGTCTTCTTTGCACCAAATGGAAAATCCACAATAAAAGCAAACCAGCACAAATTTAAACCAGAAATAGTAAACATCTTATGACAATCTTATGTAAAATGAACAAAATAATAATGTTCTGAAATTTTAATTTCAAAACCTATTAGACATGACTAGAGAGGGCCAACTACTGAGATGATATCCGAATTAAGGATAACAATAGTATGAAACAAAAACAAAACAAAAATAAACAAAAAAATATAAATTGTGCTGATTTACTTTTTCTCCAAATGGGGGAGGGACAGTGCCTTATGCAAAGACAGCTGTTTCGACATAGTGAAGTTCTCATCAGTTTGCATGATCGGCCTGCAATTTGACTGTCCGGTGGATGTCAACTTGAGCCAGAAGACATTCTACAAGAGAATGGTGTCTTCTTTGCACCAAATCGAAAATCCACAATAAAAGCAAACCAGCACAAAGTTAAACCAGAAATAGTAAAAATCTTATAAAAATCTTATGTAAAATGAACAAAATAATAATGTTCTGAAATTTTAATTTCAAAACCTAATAGACATGACTAGAGAGGGCTAACTACTGAGATGATATCCAAATTAAGGATAAAAATAGTATGAAAGACAAATCTCAGTGAATAGCTGAGCTACCCCTACTCTGAAGGACTGAAAAGTTAGTGCATTTGAAATGCAGAATAATTTGCTTTGATAAAACGTTTCTGTGTCCAATGTCTGTATATGTGAACCTCAGAAACAAAACCAGTTAAGGTTAACTTTGAGTAATGTTCCGTGTTCAAAAAAAAAAAAAAAAACAAACAAAAACAAAAAACAATCAAAAATTCTATAAATTGCGCTGATTTACTTTTTCTCCCAATGGGGGAGGGACAGTGCCTTATGCAAAGACAGCTGTTTCGACCTAGTGAAGGTCTCATCAGTTTGCATGATCGGCCTACAATTTGACTGTCCGGTGGATGTCAACTTGAGCCAGAAGACATTCTACAGGAGAATGGTGTCTTCTTTGCACCAAATGGAAAATCCACAATAAAAGCAAACCAGCACAAATTTAAACCAGAAATAGTAAACATCTTATGACAATCTTATGTAAAATGAACAAAATAATAATGTTCTGAAATTTTAATTTCAAAACCTATTAGACATGACTAGAGAGGGCCAACTACTGAGATGATATCCGAATTAAGGATAACAATAGTATGAAACAAAAACAAAACAAAAATAAACAAAAAAATATAAATTGTGCTGATTTACTTGTTCTCCAAATGGGGGAGGGACAGTGCCTTATGCAAAGACAGCTGTTTCGACATAGTGAAGTTCTCATCAGTTTGCATGATCGGCCTGCAATTTGACTGTCCAGTGGATGTCAACTTGAGCCAGTTAACATTCTACAAGAGAATGGTGTCTTCTTTGCACCAAATCGAAAATCCACAATAAAAGCAAACCAGCACAAAGTTAAACCAGAAATAGTAAAAAATCTTATGAAAATCTTATGAAAAAGTAAATCAGCACAATTTTTAATATTTCAAAAAACATTTTGAACACGAGAACATTACTCATCAAGTTAACGTTAACTGGTTTTGTTTCTGAGGTTCACAAATCACATTTGACTGAAAAGTGTTTTCAATCAACGCAAAGACATTCTATATATATATATCATATATAAACGATCAAGAATTGAAGAAGAAAATCCACAAAACAAAAAATAGTATGAAAGAAAAATCTCAGTGAATAGTAAAGCTCCGTACCCCTATTCTCAAGGACTCCAGTTAGTGCATTTGAAATGCATAATAATTTGCTTTGATAATACCTTTATGTGTCCAATGTCTGTATTTGTGAACCTCAGAAACAAAACCAGTTAACGTTAAATTTTGAGTAATGTTCCGTGTGAAACAAAAAACAAAACAAAACAAAACACACACAAAATTGTGCTGATTTACTTTTTCTCAAATGGGGGAGGGACAGTGCCTTATGCAAAGACAGCTGTTTCGACCTAGTGAAGATCTCATCAGTTTGCATGATCGGCCTGCAATTTGACTGTCCAGTGGATGTCAACTTGAGCCAGAAGACATTCTACAAGAGAATGGTGTCTTCTTTGCACCAAATCGAAAATCCACAATAAAAGCAAACCAGCACAAAGTTAAACCAGAAATAGTAAAAATCTTATGAAAATCTTATGTAAAATGAACAAAATAATAATGTTCTGAAATTTTAATTTCAAAACCTAATAGACATGACTAGAGAGGGCCAACTACTGAGATGATATCCAAATTAAGGATAAAAATAGTATGAAAGTTGAAATCTCAGTGAATAGCTGAGCTCGTACCCCTACTCTGAAGGACTGAAAAGTTAGTGCATTTGAAATGCAGAATAGTTTGCTTTGATAAAACCTCACTGTGTCCAATGTCTTTATCTGTGAACCTCAGAAAGAAAGCCAGTTAACGTTGAATTTTGAGTAATGTTCCGTGTTCATGAAAAAGTGATAAAAAAACACAAAAAACAATTTAAAAAATTATATAAATTGTGCTGATCTTACTTTTGATCCCAATGGGGGAGGGACAGTGCCTTATGCAAAGACAGCTATTTCGACCTAGGTGAAAGTCTCATCAGTTTGTATGATCAGCCTGTAATTTGATCCTGCCATGGCTGGAGTTGTCAACTTGAGCAGGAAGACATTCTACAAGAGAATGGTGGTTCTTTGCACCTGTCGAAAATCCACAATAAAAGCAAACCAGCACAAAGTTAAACCAGAAATAGTAAAAATCTTATGAAAATCTTATGTAAAATGAACAAAATAATAATGTTCTGAGGTTTTATTTTCGGGTTAATAGACATGACTAGCAGGGCCAACTACTGAGATGATATCCAAATTAAGGATAAAAATAGTATGAAAGAAAAATCTCAGTGAATTGAGCTCCGTACCCCTACTCTGAAGGACTGAAAAGCCGGTGCATTTGAAATGCAGAATAGTTTGCTTTGATAAAACTTTTCTGTGTCCAATGATCTTATTTGTGAACCTCAGAAACAAAAACCAGTTAACGTTAACTTTGAGTAATGTTCTGTGTTCAAAACTGAAGGCCAAAAAAATAAATAATTTTTTTAAATTATACCATTGTGCTGATTTACTTTTTCTCCCAATGCGGGAGGGACAGTGCCTTATGCAAAGACAGCTGTTTCGGCCTAGTGAAGGTCTCATCAGTTTGCATGATTCATCCTGAATTTGACTGTCCAGTGGATGTCCACTTCAAGAAGACATTCTACAAGAGAATGGTGTCTTCTTTGCACCAAATGAAAATCCACATGCAAAAGCAAACCAGCACAAAGTTAAACCAGAAATAGTAAAATCTTATGAAAATCGTATGTAAAATGGCAAAATAATAATGTTCAGAAATGTTAATTCAGCTGCCTAATAGACATGACTGGAGAGGGCTCTTCTTATCCAAATTAAGGCCAAATAGTATGAAAGAAAAATCTCAGTCATAGCTGAGCTCCGTACCCCTACTCTGAAGGACTGACCAGTTAGTGCATTTGAAATGCAGAATAATTTGCTTTGAATGGTTTTTCTGTGTCCAATGTCTTTATTTGTGAACCTGAAGTCGAAACAAAACCAGTTCGTTAACTTTTGAGTAATGTTCCATGTTCAAAACAAAACAAAAACAAAAACAGTTGTGCTGATTTACTTTTTCTCCCAATGGGGGAGGGACAGTGCCTTATGCAAAGACAGCTAATCACTGGTGTGAATGTCTTCAGTTTGCATGATCGGCCTGCAATTTGACTGCATCTCACACTTGAAACAGAAGACATTCTACAAGAGAATGGTGTCTTCTTTGCACCAAATCGAAAATCCACAATAAAAGCAAACCAGCACAAAGTTAAACCAGAAATAGTAAAAATCTTATGCCAATCTTATGTAAAATGAACAAAATAATAATGTTCTGAAATTTTAATTTCAAAACCTAACAGACATGACTAGAGATGGCCAACTACTGAGATGATATGAGAATTAAGGATAACAATAGTATGAAGAGTTTTTTTTTTAAAATTAAATAGGGGTACGGAGCTCAGCTATTTTGAGATTTTTGTTTCATACTATATATATATACTGGTATAGTATGAAAGGAAAATCTCAGTGAATAGCCATCTCTATCTCTCTCTCTATATATATATATATAGATAGATAGAGAGAGAGAGAGAGAGAGAGAGAGAGAGAGAGAGAGAGAGAGAGAGAGAGAGAGAGAGAGAGAGAGAGAGAGAGAGAGAGAGAGAGAGAGAGATTTGAAATAAAATCTCAGTATACTGCTGTGCACCGTGCCTCTGATATAAAGAACTTGAAAGTTAGAGCATTTGAAATGCACTTAGAACATAGATCAAGATTCCAAGTTCTTGTAACTGGTCTTGATTCTAATGTTCGATTATAAAGACATTTGGACAAAAAGGTTTTATCACATTTTACTATATATATATATATATAGGCTATATCCCTCATGAGAGGAGATATTGGCTTTAACTCTTGACATTTCTGATTTCAGGCTTCCGACTTCTTTGGTTCTCGGTGCATGGGTGCGCGCATCTGTCTCTTTCAATTTCTTGTTTGTTGTAGTTGTTTTGCTGCTGCTACTGCCTCTGTCATTCTTATTGTTGATGCTATTGTTGCTTGCCTGTTTGTTTGCTTGTTAGAAGGTCCTTCTTCATGGACATGCGTGGCATTCGACAAAATAGTCGCATTCACGACATGGCATTGTCTCTCATTCTCTTTCAGCTTATCATCAGCCTAAGTCTTTCTTCCTAACATGGCCCACAACGTTTGTCTGTAGCGCGAACCCATAGCGTAGTACACGACAATGTTGAAGGTGGAGTTGACGTTCACGAACACTTGAGAGACCCACAGAGAGCTCAGGAAGGCGTTCTGCTGCCGACCTCCAGAATTCATCTCGGGAAAGAAGAGCCAGACGAATCGAGTCACAACTACAGACACAAGACAAGATATGAACAACACGGAGCTCCCCACCAACATTTGAGTCAAGGCAATCTCTCGTGGAGAAAGCCTGCAAGAGCCGCTGCTGCTACCAGCAGCACGCCATATCACCGCCTGTCGGAGTTTGACCACAGTGACGACTGTCGTTGCTGCCACGACCACAATCGCAAGAGTGGGCAAAGCTAGACCTAAGACGGCTCCGTGGAGAACATCGACGAGAATAGGATGAGCTCGGTAAAACTCGCCTTTGATAGCGATTCTCTGGACCAGGCCGGATTCAGGATTGTACATACAGCCGATACGGTATCGAGAAAAGACGACGACGCACAGAGTTAGAATCAACACGGACAGGGCAGTGACGATGATGGCCATTGTCTTCGTGCTCATCGCTGTCTGATATTTCAGCGGGCTCAGCACACAGTGACATCTCTCGCAAGCGATGATAGTGGACAAGACAGGCGACACGTAGGAGAAACCTAGAAACACCGTCAACTGGTAATTGGTTACGAAGGTCTGCACAGGACCGAATTGATCTCCGGTGGTAAGCTGCAGGTACAGCTGTTCGCCGTTAGTGACCATGGCTGACAATAAATACAATCCGTCAGACAGGGATAGAGCGAACAGACACAAGTTCACCCGCTCTTTCAGGCCCTGTTTGTAAAACACCGCCATGTTGATGACGTTGCCTGGCCCGCCAATCAGAAAGAGGAAGGCCAAAGTCACGTGATTGAATCGTCGACAAATGGCCTCCACCTCCGCGGTGACCAGGTTGTGCGGGTTGTCCCAGGGCAGGTACTCCATCTCCCTGGACACCATGGTGATGCAGCCTGGGACAGAGGACACGTTGGGCTCGCTGCTGGTCCAGTGTAGTGGGTAGGTTGCCATTGTACCATTTTCACCCGAGTCCAACGACTGAAAGTGCTGCTTTAACATACTCCCCCACATTAAACGATCGATTCATCAACAACGACAAAATCAAAATCCTTCCAGCAAACGTAACAGATGTAGATCAAGTGATACAGATTTTTAAATAAATGTAGCATTTTTATGACGTTTGAAATCCTGAGAAAAAAAAGCCTTTCTTTTGTTCTTTATATGAAACTCGTAGGGATTATAGTACAAAATTTGAAGGGAAAAAAAGCCCACATCGTCAGATCATACTTACAACATACTTGCCTATCTCACTATTTAATGGTACCAGTTTTGAGAAGGAAAAAAAATAGATCAAATTTAGCAAGACATCACTCTCAATAACACTAGATATTTTGTAAGTACATCAGCAACAGTGGTGTACAATAAAATCTGTCCAAAATTCTGACTGAAGTTTAAGAATATATTTGTGGGTTTATTCCTGTTGTTGTCGTTTTGTTTGGTTCTCAAAATTGTTTTCACAAAATTGCCAAAGTCTGACCTTAGCAAATATGCTTTAATTGCAACATTATTTAACACAACATTCGTTGGGATTGGAACTGGCTTATGACATGTAGGCAGGCTAGATGCATACAACCGTACCAGGGCCTGTATTCACGTTGAGATAGCATGAGACTTAGCATCATGCTAACTTAGAAGCTCTTCCAAAAGTCCTATTAAATCCTATAGGACATTGGAAGAGCTTCTAAGTTAGCATCATGCTAAGTCTCATGCTATCTCAATGTGAATACAGGCCCAGAACACCAACTGCTTTCTAGCGTGTTGAAAACAGAATGTCTTAAAGAATTTTGTTAACAAAACAGTCCAAATGCACCTAGATAAACGAACTTTCTGTTTTAGGAATTACTTCAGCTCAGGAAACTAATCATAGATACACCCTGGAAACTGGAATAGAAAAAAGAACCAACATATCAGAAAAAGTAAAAGTTACCAATGTTCTAGTTGAATTCTGAATTCTGAGATTATTATACAACAAAACTAACATAAACCTGATTGCAAGATATCAAATTATATACAGTATTTCAAAGAGCAGGCATTAATTGCCACATTTGACTGATACGAGTGTGGTCACGCTTACACTGAAAAGAAATGTCCACATACTTTTTGCAAAGCTTAGTGGCCATACTGTTCAGTCAACAGAATTCATTCAAATAAAATCAAACTTTCGCACAGACAATTTCGAGCTCAAGAATGCATATGTACGTGTGCGCAATAGCTGATTCTCATATCTGGATGTTGTTTTTGGGGTTTTTTAATCTTAGGCATAAACACGTTGAAAAGGAATCGATGATTCCTGTTTTCTATGCTAAAAGACCCACCACATCCATGAGTGAATATCACGGGTTTCACGGTAAGAAATCTTATTTTGACTAGGTTTTACTCCCATATAAATACCCCCAAACCGAGACTTTGAAGAGCAGCCTCATTTTGAACTTGGGGAATTTGTATGTGGGTCACACCTACCCAGAAAGAGACAAGGGACTTAAATCTGCCGGGTCTGTGGGTCTTTAAAAATGTTTTTTGAGCATTTATTCGGCTTCGAGAAATATTTAAGTGAATTTTGGTCAGCA
>CM065687.1:22257471-22262471 GCA_017654935.2 Phymorhynchus buccinoides | reverse complement strand
TCGGTCAAAAAACGGCGGAGTTATAAGGCCCGTTCTATGTTCCACACACACACACACACACACACACGGACGGAAACACACACACACAGTTGGCGTTTAATAATATGATGGGGCTGGACAATGCATAGCCAATAATTATGTAAAAGCCTTATTAGCACAATCTTATTATTTTCTTGGATTGGTTCCATTCTGTACCACCTACCTCCCCTGTATGTGTGACGCAATGGTAAGCCACATATTTTGAGCGGGTCCACAACATTTTGCTTCTTGATAATTGCTCCTCGACAGTTGCCTCGCGACAATTACTCCTTGATAATCGCTCCTTGGGATACTTACTCCAGGACGAATTGCTCCTCACACATTAGCTTCTTGGATTTTTTTTTTATTGAACTTTTTTTTCCAATTATAATTTTGCAGGAAAAAAAAAAAAATTATACACGCATAACAAAAAACCCAAAAAAAAAAAAAAGATAAAATAAAAATATCCAATGCTTCTTGGATTGTTTGCTCCTACCCAGTTGCTCCTATTTTCCTTTTTTTCCCTCGTCCATTACTATGAAATGTATATTTTTTAAAAGGTATATTTCAGGGAGGGGTTATTGGGAGTGGGAGAGCTTTGCTAGTTAGCAATACTCGAGAACTTTGTGAACCATGTTTGCCTGTCATGTGTTACACAACTGAATTGTACTCACATTGCAGCGCTTACATATACAATCTTGGAACCTACTAGATGTATAAATTTAAATGTTCCCTTAGCTCGATGCGGAGCTTGAAATCATCTCAGTCTGTGATATTCTGTATCTGTATCTGTATCAGTTACGATTAAGTAGCCTATGAAGGCTATTACTCAACGGAAAGAGGGTGATCGCTTTGTGAGTTCAAAAGTACTGTCCTGATGGCATGACGGTGAGTTTAAAGCTAAAGATGTTAAACCACTCTTTCACACGTTCTTTTACCTTTTCGTGCCCACATCAGCACGCAGTGTGTTTGTAGTTTGGTGCCTGAAGGGTTGCCAGTTAAAGGTGAACCCTGACGGATGAGTTTTTGCTAGAAACACGTCGAGATCACCAGACAGACAGTCTTTTCAAGGATCGGAACACTCACTTTGCTCTGGTTTCCCAGAAATTAAACCGTCAAAACGGCGATTCCTCCTTGGCGGAGATGGCGGAGATGCTGGAGAGAGTAGCCATTTTGGACGGGGTGGGTGGAGGTAACTCATTGTGGTTGAAGCATTTTCTTTTTTTGTAGTGCAGTAAAATCAAAATTGGAGCTATTTCCTTTGTTGTGAGCGAAACCCCTTTAAATAAACAGTACAACATTAAAAAAAAAAAGAAAAAAAAGGCTTGTATTGCGAAAATTTCCTGCAAACGATTTGGCGTCATTAGAAACGAGACGATACACGGCTTCTCTTTGGGTGAAATAATTTGACTTCCAGCACCTCCGCCAAGGAGGAATCGCCGATTTGACGGTTTGATTTCTAGGAAACCAGAGCAAAGTGAGTGCTGCAATCTCTGTAAAGGGTGTTTTCCTGGTGATATGGACGTGTTTCTTACAAAAACTCATCCGTCAGGGTGGCCCTTTAAAGCAATGGGAGACTATGTGGTGGGGGGAGTGGTGGGGGCATTTTGGACAAGGAGCAATTATCACATAGACTAGGAGCAATTGTGTTTGAGGGGCAAAAATCCAAGGAGCAACTCTTCGAGGAGCACTTATCCAAGGAGCAAAAGCTTCGGGAGGAATTACACCTAGGATCAATCGTCAAGGGGGAATTGTTGGGGAGCAAATGTCGAGGAGCAATTATCAAGGAGCAATTGCGCAAATGTCGATAGCCAACTTACGCTCGTACACACACACACACACACACACACACACACACACACACACACACACACACACACACACACACACACGCACGCACGCACGCACGCACGCACACACACACACACACACACACGCACGCACGCACGCACGCACGCGCGCGCGCACACACACACACACACACACATCTCTCTCTCTCTCTCTCTCTCTCTCTCTCTCTCTCTCTCTCTCTCTCTCTCTCACACACACACACACACACACACACACACACACACACACACACACACACACACACACACGCGCGCGCGCGCGCGCGCACGCCGCGCTGTGAGAGAGGAGAGAGAGAGAGAGAGAGAGAGAGAGAGACAGAGAGAGAGAGAGAGAGAGAGAGAGAGAGAGAGACAGAGACAGAGAGAGAGACACACACCAAGACCAGGCTAAGGAATATCGTAAAGCGTATTACCTTATAAGGGTTGTCGGTACCTTACGCCACTGAAGGCCTTCTACTTCATGAAGCCCCTCTCTCTCAAACGCTGATAGTCACTTCTTTTGTTTGCCTGTTTATTCTTCAATTTTATGCCCCTCCACCCCCCCCCCCCCCCCCCCCCCGTTTTTCTTCTCCTCCTCCCCTCCGCCCCATCCCCACTACCCCTTCGTCCAACAACCCGGCAGATCAGCAGTTGGCTAGGCTTATGGTTCTCTTTTATCTATCCCCTCTTCTGTCACACTATTTCTTCTCAGGCCTTGAGCCTTTCTTCCGGCAAAAGTGGTATAGAACCTCCCCGGTTCCGTGACAAAATAATCAAAGTGTTGATTGTGGCCACGTATAGCTAAGAAGAAGAAGAAGACGAATCTTTTCTTGTTCACTTCTTCTTCATTATTTATATATATATATATTGAAATATATGTGGACTTTCAATCTGGTGCTAAGAGGACAACCTTTCTCCTGTAGAAAGTCTTCTGGCTCAGCTTGAACATTCACTGTGGACAACTTTGCAGGCCGATATGCAGACTGAAGAGTCTTTCACGAAGACGAAACAGCTGTCTTTGCATAGGCATTGTCTATCTCCCCCATTGGGAGAAAAAGTAAATCAGCACATTTTCTTTCCTTCTTTTCAGAACACAAATCATAAAGTTAAAGCTAAAGTAATTGAGTTTGTTTCTTAGGTTTACAAAACATACATTGGATACCAATTTGTTCTTATCAAAGCAAATTATATATATACATAAGAGGAAAATTTAATGGTGTGTTTGTTTTTTCTTCTTCAATTTTTGATCGTTTATATTATCTTACCGAAGAAGGAAAGCGCATCAGTCTACCTGATCCAAGCACACCTCTCTACATTCCTCCTCACCGGGTGTCTGTTGGTGTTAACTACGATTTCTGTGACCTCCCTTTTTGAATCCTTCATTGGATCCACCAACATGGCATTCCATCTCTTCTAATCTCTTCGAGGGATTGTAATTTTAGGACATTATTATTTTTGTTATTTTACATAAGATTTTTACCTTTTCTGTTCAATTAAGTGCTGGTTTGCTTTTATTGTGGACTTTCAATCTGGTGCTAAGAGGACAACCTTTCTCCTGTAGAAAGTCTTCTGGCTCAGCTTGAACATTCACTGTGGACAACTTTGCAGGCCGAGATGCAGACTGAAGAGTCTTTTACGAAAACGAAAGAGCTGTCTTTGCATAGGCATTGTCTATCTCCCCCCCCAATTGGGAGAAAATGTAAATCAGCACATCTTCTTTTCAGAACACAAATCATAAAGTTAAAGTAATTGAGTTTGTTTCTTAGGTTTACAAAACATACATTGGATACCAAATTGTTCTTATCAAAGCAAATTATATATATATAAATAAGAGGAAAATGTAATGGTGTGTTTGTTTTTTCTGTCTCTCTCTCTATCTGTAATTACAAATAATAATATATGACCCTCTCTGTGTCTGTCTCTGTTTCTCTCTGTCTGTCTCTGTCTCTGTGTCTCTCTCTCTCTGTTTCTGTCTGTCTCTCTCTCTCTCTCTCTCTTTCGTACAAATGGTTTCCCCACTTCTGGAAGTTATGTGCTTGCAACTTCCCCTAATCTGTCACACACTCTCCCCCCCCCCCTCCCCCCCCCCCCCCCTCTCAGCTCACTTCCGTCTACTTCGTCTTTCTGCCCCAACTAGCCCATTCTCCTGCCAAGGTTCTATAAATTCTTACACTAGATTTTATCCAGCCCAAAGAAGGGGACATGCTGGGGCCTGATTATTTCTTGGTTCTAATGCGCATAACGGCAGCGTGACGCATCTGCGCTCGTTCGAGACAGGAACCCGTCTGAGCGATTGAAGAAGAAGAAGAGGATGAAAAAAAGAAGAAGAAAATGAGGAGGAGGATGAAGAGGAGGAGGAGGAGAAGGAAGAGGAGAAGAAGAAGAAGAAGAGGAAGAACAAGAAGAACAAGAAGAAGAAGAACAAGAAGAACGCTTCACGGTAGAAGCACATTTGCATGACGAACTAATTTCAAACATTCACGACAATGCCTGGAGAAATGTCTACCGCGGTGCCATTTTTTACAATGGGGGCGATGTATGTTCGTGTTGTCGTAAAATGGTACTGTGGGGGGTGTATTAAAAGAGAGGTTGAAAGAAGGCAGGAAAGGGTAGGTAAGCGGTGGGTGGGGATAGAGGGGGTGGGTGGGGGTGGCCGTGGGGGTATACTTCGCAAATCTGTTCCCTGTATTTAAAGTCACGACTTGAAGAGGACAAGTTAGTGTCGTTCGATTTTGTTGACGTTCTCCTCTTTATTGGTATTTTTGTATAACGAAACAGCACAGTCATAAAGAAAGGAGCAGACGCTTTTACAATGAATGTCTTATTGTGCACTCCAGTACCTTGCAGAAGCGGAGAGAGAGAGAGAGAGAGAGAGAGAGAGAGAGAGAGAGAGAGAGAGAGAGAGAGAGAGAGAGAGAGAGAGAGAGAGAGAGAGAGAGAGAGAAGGGCAAAGAGGGAGACAGACAGACAGACAAATAGACACTGAGACAGTGAAAGAGACAGAGGGAAAGATCGTGAGAGAGAGATAGAGAGAGAGAGAGAGAGTGTGTGTGAGAGAGAGAGTGTGTGTGTGTGTGTGTGTGTGTGTGTGTGTGTGTGTGTGTGTGTGTGTGTGTGTGTGTGTGTGTGTGTGTGTGTGTGTGTGAGAGAGAG
>CM065687.1:22249971-22252471 GCA_017654935.2 Phymorhynchus buccinoides | reverse complement strand
AATGACTTATTTCCCTCTTTAACCCCTCTCCAGTTAGAGATATAATGGATGATTACTTTTTATTGATTACTGGTTAAGACAATGCCTGCTAACAATTTGTTATACACCAAAGCTTTTAAGTCACTGACACTCCATCAGCAAGCAAACCCATTTAATAATATTAATTCCCCCCGAAGTCGGAGTGTGGCTGCCCTCGTAACGGGGTAATCAAAAGCGGTCTCACACATATGTTATCATCCCTAGCTGGTGCATTTGTACCGTAGTGTTCAAGGGCTTCAGCTGTTGGGATGAGCCCTGGAGTCTTTAAGCCAGGGTAAGACAACAACAACAATATTAGTGCGAGTCACAGAAAAAAGGGGAGGGAGGGGGTTTGGTAATTAACGCACATCTCTCTCTCTCTCTCTCTCTCTCTCTCTCTCTCTCTCTCTCTCTCTCTCTCTCTCTCTCTCTCTCTCTCTCTCTCTCTCATTTCACCCCTGCCTCTCCCTCTCTTTCTGTATATCCAAAACGTCATAATAACGTACAGTAATCCTAACGTTTCCAATGATTATAACTTAACGTTGATGATGGTTTCAAGAAATGAGCAGAATGTCATTACACGTTTGCTGTTATATTTACTAAGCTTTTAAGAAAACAGGTTTTTAGAAGTAATAACATTTCAATACAATATTTCCGGTTTTCTTTTCCATACCAAATTAGAAGGGAAAAAAACATTAAATACAAAATAAAACACTTGCACAAAACCATTAATTTTGCGCAACACAAAATATTGTTTTCCATGAAATTACATATGTATTGCGATGTTGTGGGGTTTTTACCACACCATAATCATGAGCTCAAAGGGGCACGTGCTTATAATTGATAATTAATGTCCCCCAAAGCTGCGTAGACGTCGGATTCTTTCTTTTCAACAATCACAGTAGTATCAATCAACTGTTCACGTGTTTTGGTACACGGTACTTGTCTGTTGGTACCGTTGAAGAACGCTGTACACAAAACGGTACTGCTCCTGTGGTAAAGAAATTGTACCCAAATTGTCAACACAAATATGCACATAATAAAATATCACTATCTTATCATGCAAAGTAACGCAATGTGCAAAAAAACACTGTGATTCTTCTTCTTCTTCTTCTTCTTCGATCGCTCAGACAGTTTCTTATCAATTATGAGCGCAGATGCGTCATGCTGCCGTTATGCGCCTAAGTAAGACATTGTTAGGCCCAGCATGTCCGATTTCGGCTGGAAGACAATTATTTTTGAAAGTGTTTCTTGAAGAAGAAAAAAAAAGGCAAGAAAATGGACAGGTAAGGCAGAGAGATAGTATGTGACAGCAAGCAAAGGGAAAAGGCAGAGTCAAAGACAGTGACAGATTAGAGGAAGTTACAAGCACAGAACTTCCAGAAGGTGAGGGAACTATTTATACAAAAGATCACCGGTATCCCCACGGGGGTGGGGGTGGGGGAACTGTGATGAAAACGTTTTGCAAAATATGATCAACACTAAAACAACAGTGCATAATGATGACATGTCGTAATTGGTTGCAAGAAGCTGTTGGCTATTATTACAATAACGTATATCATTCTTTCATAAAACGTTGAATTTTGGGAGACCAACCGTTTAAAACACAGAATGATTGTTTTGGACCTTATGAAAGGAGAATTATGACTTTTGTAGCATGCAGTATATCTTGTTCTTCTTCCGCGTTCCCAGGCCATATTATGGCCATAATGGGTAAGGTACGTACTATGTGTCCGGTTTTCAGTTTTCACTAAACGGTGTATAACTAATCGCTCTATAAATAGGCATACATAGCCAATTGCTTTCAGCCAAACGTGATTAGTCGTACACGCACCCACCCCTCCCCTCATCCACACACACACACACACACACACACACACACACACACACACACACACACACACACACACACACACACACACACACACACGCGTCCGCGCGCAACCATTCCAAACTTACCACATTGGTCAGACACTGTGGTCTGACGTTTTGCACGTGCTTCACAGCAGTGTACACGTCAACTTGCCCGTCTGACGTCATTCGGCCGATCACGTCAGCAAGGACGCGCAGTAGCCCGCTCCTTCTCGCTCCGTCTCTGATAAACGGGGGAAGTTCTGTTATGAATGTGCGACTGAAAGAGCGGTGGCTAACAACATTTTGCATGATGAAAAACAAAAACTCCCTTTTCCGCCTCAAAGCAAACATCAAGTTGGTAAGTGTACGGTTTTGTTTATAAATATTTATTAACCCTTTCGCCGCCAGCCTCTGTTTCAGCCAATGTGTCAAAAATACCATTAAACTTAACCTGGGTTAAGAAAAAAAAGGATCAGCAATATCGCGAATTCCTCTGTGACATGTATAACATTAGGCCTATCCTTACCTCCCAAAATTACTAAAATAGGGACTTATAACAGGCCCTGATATTATGCTTTTTAGGGGCATAGCTGTTTATCCACTGTGGTGCAAAATGCGACATTGGCGA
>CM065687.1:22237471-22244971 GCA_017654935.2 Phymorhynchus buccinoides | reverse complement strand
CAGTTCCGTCGAGTACATAGCCTTCATAGGTTCCTTCGACGTAATAGTACCAGAATTAGATAGGGCAACAAGAAAACTTATATAAAGCCTTAAGCACTTAGTCATGAAGTGAAGACAGCAAACAAAGTTGACAAGTTGTAGATTTTCTTCTTGTGAGTATAGTTCACAATCAGTCCAATTGACAGTGGGAGAAAAATAGTGGACTGAAATAGTGGACCTGTGGGCTGATTGTGAACTATACTCACAAGAAGAAAATCTACAACCTGTCAACTTTGTTTGTTGTCTTCACTTCATGGCTAAGTGCCTAAGGCACGAAACGTTGGAGTTTTCCCTTTCACAGGTAGGCCTACCTTGGTTTTCTTTACTTACCATTCTTACGTTGATCTCCAAAAGGTACTGCAGTCAATTGTTCATCTTTTCGTTTTTAAGTTTGTTAAATAATTAATGCGGGGTGGGAGGTGATGTAATATATAAGTAGGCCTAAACGTATTACATTTGTGAAATTAATGAAGCCATTCAAGTGTTCATTAAATATTGTATAAAATACATACTGTCAAATGCTTTGTGTGGGAGGGGGTTCCTCCCTGTGTGTGGGGTGGGGGTGGGTGGATGGGGGGGGGTATATATATGAGTCGGTGTAATATTTTTTTCCTTTTCTTGTTTTCTTCTCTTTTTTATTATTTTTATTTTTTATCTTTGTAAAGCGCTATTTAAGTTTCATTTATTATTATTATTATTATTATTATTATTATTATTATTATTATTATTATTAAATTAAGAACAACAGCAACAAATACATATTCCATAATGTGAAGTTTTTAACTCCATGAAACATATTTACTAAAACATGATTTGTAATAAAAAAAATTATAAATCATCCTTGTAAAACTCAAATAATCACGTTTTGATTACACAATGAAAATCAATTTCGTGTGTTGAATTATTAAGCCTGTAGGAATTCCTTCACGCTAAACACAGCTAAATAATTATGCTAAAGTGTAGACCTGGCAAAACAGAGATGTCCCTGTTCTTGTTGATGTTGTCTTCGTGTTCAGCCGCAGAATAACTTGGCTTCTTCAGCAACACTTTCATCTGTTGTAATTTCTGGAGAAAAAAACAAAACAAATTAGCATATAGCTTAACATATACAAACAGTATAATTAGCATTTTCTATAGCTTAAAATTAGCATATAGCCCAACATGTGCATGATAGCTTATATCATGCATATTTATTTGATGAAATGAAAGGGTTGGCTGGCTTCAATCTCATTATCTTATTTGTGATGACTTTTCTCACACAAAGATACTCAAGTAAAACAGTAAAATTTTAACTCACTGCCATACCACCAGGACAGTATTTTAGACTCACTGTCATACCACAGTACGTTTAAACGCGTAACGCGCTCTCCCCTTTCCGTTGAGTAATCCCCTTCATAGGCTCCTTCAACGTAACCGATACAGATACAGATACATAATTGTTGAATCATTCTCTCTTTTACATGTCACATAAACATAATGCTACTCGAAATAGTCTTCTTTGCCTTCAAATCATCACGTTTACATTTTGAAAGCTGTTGCCGCCGTCGTAGCAGCAGCAGCAGCATAGCAGCAGCAGCAGTAGTGGCAGTAGTTGTAACAGCAATATTAGTAAGCTTAAGGCATGGCGTTCTCTTAAAGTAACAAAGGTTATGGAGTAAAAGAAAACTTGTTTACATTCTATTCTGTTCCGCACAACACCACAATAGGGGTAAAACGGGGAAACAAAGCTTCGTTCCTACCTTCAAATCATCCAGGAATGATTATATCATCCATATACAAGAGAACACGAACACACCATACCACACAGTAAAAGAAAACTTGTTTACATTCTATTCTGTTCCGCACAACACCACAATAGGGGTAAAACGGGGAAACAAAGCTTCGTTCTTACCTTCAAATCATCCAGGAATGATTATATCATCCATATACAAGAGAACACGAACACACCACAGCACACAAAGAGGTGCAGGTACAGATTCATCTTCAGAATCACTGCTTTGCAGTACATCATCGAACACAAATCTTTCATCTTCTTCATCATGAGTTTCCACTTCTCTGTCACTATCTTCATCACCCGACCCACTTTGCGAAATTATTTCAATCACCTCTTTGGCGGAGAAATGCGACCCACGCTTGTGGTTAGCAAACATTTTTTCGCCGGTGAAATTCCTGACTGCTTAGTCGGGAAAACCCCATACCGGGTTCAGCATTCCAATCTCACATTATTGCACGTGCACACGTTAGAGGCATCCAGACTAGCAACGATAACCTTGCTAAAACATTCATAAAACGCATAAGAGAGGTTGTTTCCCTTACACCGAAAATGGGGAAGCTAGAGAATTTTTCAAAGTTCATGCAGCCAGTGACTGCTGCACCGTCTCCCGGTTCAGTCTCTGCAGCAGCAGTAGGGTGCTGCACCGCCTCCCGGTTCAGATCCTGCAGCAGCCACACGTGACCAACCCGTTGCGAAAATTTTAATACGGTTGCAATGTAGCTTTTTCTGAACATTATTCTTTTCGCAGAACATCTGTGACCCAGCACCACGAAAGGGGCATTAAGTGTCAAACTGACCATTCTGGGGAAATTATACATGTGAAGACTTCAGACAAGTCACTTTCTAAAGATACAAAAATCATTCTCGTATATTTTGTTCTGTTCCAGAGTTATGAGCATTTAAATTTAGTAGGGTGAGCATTGGCCATTTTGAGAAAACGCAATATAAAGTCTAGCCTAGCTGAAGAAAATCCATTGACCTGCTCGTTTTAAAACACTTATAAGACCATTTAGAGACCGTACAAAAGAGTATTCTTTATAAATATGAAAGATACTATGTTACTTTTTTGTTAGAGAACACACAAATACCCGTAGCTCAAATTTGACACAAAATGATATTTTTGACTTTGCAAGCCTGCTGTGAGAAACTAGCCCAGCGACGTAATGTCCCTTTCGTACAAATAGTTCCCCCACCTTCTGGAAGTTCTGTGCTTGTAACTTCCTCTAATCCATCACTCTTTGACTCTGCCTTTTCCCTTTGCTGACTGTCATCTGCTATCTTTCCATCTTACTGGTCCATTCTCCTGCCTTTTTTAAATTCTTACAAAGATTTCTTCAGCCGAAGTCGGACATACTGGGCCTAACTATTTCTTACCTAGGCGCATGACGGCAGCATGATGGCAGGAAACTGTCTGAGCGAACGAAGAAGAAGAAGCTCATGTATGTGACAGGAAACTGTGGTTGGGAGTTTGGTTTCTATGTGGCATTTTACCGAACACATCACCAATTCTATTAGGTATTAGGTGTTTTTTTTAGGTATTAGGTACTTTATAGTCACAGAGGCGTCTCTGTGAAATTCGGGTTGCTCCCACCTGGAGAGCGCGTCGCAGCCAGAGGCGCGCCACCCATTTTAAAAAAAAATTGCATGCGATTTTTGTGTGACTGAAGAGGAAGGAAAGGGGGGGGGGAGTAAATTTTGACCAAACGACAACGCTTTCGTTGCCACTGGGTTTAACCTATGCTAAGTGCATGGGCACACGGGACCTCGGTTTATCATCTCATCCGAAAGACTCCACGTTCAGACCACGTTAAGGCCTAGTGCAAAGTGAGAGGAAAAATCCCCTGTACCCAGGTTCGAACTCGGGGTTTACTTGACACGAGGCGAACGCGCTACCACTGTGCCACTCTACTTTTCTTACCCGGAACTGCTCGTCGATGTTATCATGGGGAGTGTCAGGGTTCTGTATCTCTGGCACGGCGTCCAGGGCACTCCCGGGAGCTCTGCACTCCCTGCTGGTGTAGGCCTCCAGGAGCGCCTCGTGGACCAGACGGTACTGAGACTGCACATAGCACAATTAACCCTTTCACCGCCAATGTCGCATTTATGCACCACCATGGTTTAACCCTTTCACCGCCAGCCATATTTCAGCCAAAAATGTCCATTAAATTCACCAGGGTAGAGAACGAAATCCATCTGCAGTATTGGTGATTCTTCTGTGAAATATATAAAATAAGTCTTATATCCTTACTTCCCAAAACCAAGACAATAAGGTCTTTGGATAAGAGACCCCAATTTGATGCCTTTTAGTGACAGGTATTATAATCACTGTGGTGCTAAAATGCGACTTTGACGGTGAAAGGGTTAACACCCATGTAACTAAAAGGCATCAAATCAGGGCCTGTTATCCGAAGACCCTATTTTCTTCATTTGGGGAGGTAAGGATAGGCCTAATATACATGTCACTGAGGAATAATTCACAATATCGCAGATCATTTTTTTGCTCTCTACTCATTCAAGTTTAATGGTATATTTTGGCTGAAAATGGCTGGCAGCGAAAGGGTTAATATGTCTGTAGGTCATGGATTGGGCTGTTGTCGATTTTGTCGTCGCTTAAGGTCAAAATGCACGTTGTTAGATTTCACTCTTTTCCCATGGCAACGCAGTGTTATACTAGTTATTAGTTATGTTCAGGAACCCGTGTCAGATGTTTACTCATGAGCATTGTTATTTATGTTTGCGATAAAAAGTGCATTTTCTACTAAATAAGTTGCATGGTACTATTCAACAAATTTTGTTTTCTTACCATAAATCTGATGGAACAAAAACTTTTTTTCTAAAAATACTATGAAATCCATACAGCCAAAATATTGTTTAAGAAGAAATGCTTGGCAATATTTGTATCTAAGATTTCTGGATTAAGTCAGTCACCTAAACAGTTCAAGTTTGTGTGCAACGGAACAACTGTGTCTTCTTCTTCTTCTGTGTTCCCAAGCCATATGGCCATAATGGGTAAATGAATGTCCCAAGTGAACCTGAACTGTTCCAGGCTGGAGGACGTTACAACTCTGTGTGCAACGGAACAACTATGTCTTCTTCTTCTTCTTCTTCTTCTTCTTCTTCTTCTTCTTCTTCTTCTTCTTCTTCTTCTTCTTCTTCTTCTTCTTCTGTGTTCCTGTTCCATATGGCCATAATGGTTAATTAAATGAATGTCCCAAATGAACCTGAATTGTTCCAGGCTGGAGGACGTTACAACTCTGTGTGCAATGGAACAACTGTGTCTTCTTCTTCGTCGTCTTCTTCTTCTTCTTCTTCTTCTTCTTCTTCTTCTTCTTCTTCTTCTTCTTCTTATGTCCCATATGTCTTCCCGGGCCGAGAGGACGTTCTTCTTCTTCTTCTTCTTCTGTGTTCCCAGGCCATATGGCCATAATGATTTATTAAATTAATGTCCCCAAATGTGCGTGTACTGTTTCAGGCTGGAGGACGTTAATTTGATTTCCAGTACCTTGGTCTGAATCATGTGACAGCGGTCCTTCCGGAGTTGTAGCGCAGTGTGGTGCACGTCGACGGAGGCCTCGTGCTGGGCCCTCTGCATCAGTGTGTCCACAGCGACGAACGCCCCCGTGCGACCCACCCCCGCGCTGAAAGAATCATTGGTAGGGTAAGACGGTAAGACGGGGTAAAAATGCCCCATGGACGGCAAATTTAAGAAGCCCATGCCAATTATCTCAGCATTCGTGAAATGGGCAAATTTGACTGAAAATTTCAGTCACATTTTGCCCATGAGACGAGTGTTAATGTCAAGCATTCGTCTCATGGGCAACTTTGAAGTAGTATTTTATTTTTTCTATAATTGCTTAAGGTGTGTGTACACGTTAACACTATTCACAAGATACTTCCCCATCACTGTGTTGCCATGGGGGAAAAGAAATATATCGTGAATAATGTTAAAGTGTACCTAGAACATTATCAAACGCTTACATGATGCTTTGTTTTAGTAGTGTCGTGCTTCGGTTATGTTGTTGCGCCTGACGTTAATCTCTGTCATGAGATAAGAAAGTAGATTGGATTGGATTGGTATTTGTAGGCGCCTATTACTGGTATTACCTTTTTTTAGTCACATAGACTCGCCTCTGTGGAATTCGGGCCGATCCCACCTGGACAGCCCGTCGCAGCTAAAGCTACCCCCACCTTTTTTGGGGGGTTTGTGTGATTGAACGTTTAACCAAATGACAAATCTTTTGTTGCCAGTGGGTTCTGTAAAAACGTGTGCGAAGTGCGTGAGCACACGGGACGTCGGTTTTTGTCGTCTCATCATAAAGACTTAGCGTGCAGACCATATAAGATCTCGTAGGAACTGAGCAGAAAAACTCTGCTGCAGCCTGGAACGATTCGGGGTTTGTTGCTTACCATTGTGGTTGCGAAAGAGTTAGAGAGTGAAAGATAGGTAAATAGATAGCTAGATAGAGGGACTCTGGCATACAGACATGCAGACTGGCAGAGAGACAGACAGAAAGACAGACAGACCGACTGACAGAGAAACAGAGCTGAGACGACTCAAACAGCATTATTTGTTTTGTTTAGTTTTGTACGAAAGAGTTATTTGGGGTAGCCTAAGTAGCGAACATGTTTCATGTAGGCAGGGTTTTTATTACTATTATTATTATTATTATTATTATTATTATTATATTACATAGCTTAGTTTATAGAGATTTAGATTTACAATTTCATTTTATACATTTATCAAATTCTTTAACGAATTTGTTGGTAAGTGCATTTTAATACTGTTGGCATTCTCTGTGTGTTGGGATGAAAGTGAGGGTGGGGGGTGGGGGTGGGGGTGGGGGTATTGCCTATTTAAAATTAAAAAAAAAATACACCACTGCCTTTTTCTTCATTGGAAATACTTGGGAAACCTAGCCATCAATTTGGTCATACCAGGCATCGGGATTTCTTCCAACCCTTACCGACTTTTAACTTTGAACCGTTTGATTTTTACGTGCGTAAAGCGCAGGGGGTCAGACGTGTTTTAATCAAGTCCCCGATCCCTCCTTTAGTGGTGTAGCCTACTTGTGTCACTTTGATGTGTGTTTTTTAATCATATTTCTTACTGACTTCCACTCATTTCTGTATGAATTTTTGTGTTATCCCAGATCAGTTGGAAAAGGTGCCCGAGAGTGTTTGCTTAAATTCATCTTGAAGTTGTTCGTTAAAAGCAAACACACAGTTGTAGATACTGATACTTGGCAACCACTAGCTTACGGCTTATATTGTGCTCAATTACTGAAGCTCAATCTTTATTACGACAGCCGCTGGGCACAAAATGACCAACATTTATGTAAAGCAAGTTGTTTTGTTTTGTGGTGTGTTTTTTGTCATAGATAAAGTGTGTGTATATTTGAATACCTTAAAAAAGAACAGCTCGGGGAAAAAATGAACGCGTTTAAACAAACTACCATATACATATTCCGACAAATAATCAATTGGAAATACGTAAACAGTATAAATTTTAAAAAATATTAAAAAAAACTTTCCTCCTCTTTTTCTTTTTTCTTCTCCTCTTCTTTTTCCTTTTCCTTGTCCTCCTCCTTTTCCAATTCCTCCATTCATTCCCCTGATAGTGCTACTAGGTCTGCCATTAGGACTACTGTTGCTGATTTTGCTCTTGGTGCTGCTAATATTTCTTCTAA
>CM065687.1:22224971-22229971 GCA_017654935.2 Phymorhynchus buccinoides | reverse complement strand
CTTATATTTTTTAAACTGATGAAACCCCAAACAGACATTATTTTTGTTTGGCCTAAGGCAGGGGTGAGTATGGATTGAGGAGGGACGGAGTGGTGGTGGCGACATCAGA
The DNA here is from genome assembly GCA_017654935.2 of Phymorhynchus buccinoides. Taxonomy (NCBI): domain Eukaryota; kingdom Metazoa; phylum Mollusca; class Gastropoda; order Neogastropoda; family Raphitomidae; genus Phymorhynchus; species Phymorhynchus buccinoides. The sequence goes on along the minus strand of CM065687.1, from coordinate 22,229,862 downwards.
GGCAAAGAAATCCTAAAGAATTTGGAGCATGACGATGTATAAGTGATCACTCAATTGATCAGGTTATCTGTCTGTGAGTGAGGTCGACGACAATTAAAAGCAACACAGCAACAATTAGCGCAACTGTATAATATTTTCTCATTAATTAATCCTTCAAGAAAATAAACGTACCAACGAAATCAATAAATACTATGCCATTAGCAATTTCACTTCAAATTTATGTTTTACCAGTCAATCGTCTTTCTAACCACCCAGCTCTTTTCCATCACATGAACCAAGGGTAGAACGATATCTGTTTTTTCAATGCACTTTGTTCATTCGCTTGTTTGTATGTTTTGTATGTTTGCTTGAATGATTGTCTGTCTGCCTGTTTGTCTCTTCGCGTGTCTGTCTTATTGGCCACTGCAAAGAACACCTTTTGCAAGAGTGAATGCCCTTGGTGGGTGGGGGAAGATGGTTGCGCACTGACCAAACAAGGGAATAACTCTCACCAATAACCCTATTTGAAGCCACTTAATGGCTGCCTTTTGCAAGAGTGAATGCCCTTTTGGATACTGACCAACAAAGGTTTAACTCGTGCCGTCAAAGGCGTTAATAACCCTAATTGCAGTGGCCAATACATTACCATCATCGCTGATGCTCGGAGCCTCCTGTGCCAAAGCGACGTTTTGGTAAACGTTGTCTCGGTTTGAAAACGAGGCTGGCTTCCGTTTTTCTTCACTGCGGCTGCCTTTGTTGCTTTTGTTGCTTTTGTTGTTGGTGGTGGTGGTGGTGGTGGTGATGTGTTTTGCCTTTGAGCCGCTTCTGTTGGTAATATCTGAGGGCGATTCGGGAGTTTCTTCTTCGGGAGATTTTGTCAAACCCAGCCTCCGTCGCCTGTAAGTGCAGACATACAAAACAAACATGGTTATACGGTTACATTATTCAAGTCGTTCCACCCCTATATGGCCGGAATAATATAAAGCTATCAATTTGACGAATTTGTTTCAAGGGAAGTAAATATGTGTGCACACCACACTTTGGTCACTTCTAAACTCGCTTCGCTCCCTTAGACCACACTTTTGCCTCTGACTTTGCTTTTGTAGTGGTTTGAAGTGGGTTAACTATATAATTGCTGTAGAGAGTTTTTCTATATAAAGTCTATATATAAACAAGTCTGATCTACCACTTCTTCCCTAAGTCTAAACGTGAAGAAAAAATCTGTAGCCATCTTTCATTTCTCTTTTTGTTTATGTATGTTTTGTTTGTGTGCATGGCTGGAGTGATTTGTGATTTTTTTTTAACAATTCAAAATCGTTGCGATGCGAATGAGTTAAGTGTGTAGGCCCTACTGCTACTTCTATGCAAAACAAAGGTTGGCCGGCACCAAAGAGGAAAAATAAATAGAAGGGATAATAAGGTCAATAATTATCATTTTCAAACAAAAACCCAGAGTTGTGTGCCAATGTCGTATCTCTCGTTTTGTGTCTCTTTGTTTATTACTGTCATACTATTAGTGATGATAATAATAATGCTGGGGAGTGATATCCTTTGCTGATTTTATGATTGCATGATGTGACATTTTGTGTGTTGCTGTTGTTTTGCCTGTACTTTTAATTCCCAAATCTCCCCATCCTTATCCCCCTCGTTGCCTCCTCCTCCTCCTCCCTCCTCCTCCTCCTCCTCCTCCTCCTCCCCCCTCCTCCTCCTCCTCCATTTTCTTCTCATCTCCGCATGCACAATTATATTATTTAGCTTTCTTGTTTGCTGTACTTTATTTTTCACCAGGGCTGGGTGGGAAAAAAAGCATGCAACTTGCTTATCTCATGTTCCCTGATTGAATAATATTTTTCGTTTTCGCTTTCTCTTTCTGACTATATTTCTCTTTCTGTCTACCTGTCTGATTAAGTATCTCTAGTTCCGCTTCTTTGTATCTTTTTTTAAAAATTAAATGATTTAATAATTTCATTTATTAATTTAACTATTTGAGAGCTTTTCCTTAAGCATATTTTCTCCATGCATCTTTCTATCTTCCTGACGACCTTTGTCAATAAGTGTCAGTAGACACATGCTGCTCTCTTTGTACTTTCCCTTCCTCTCACCGTCTGTATCTCTGTCGTTTCATATCAGTTTCTTCTTCTGTATTTCCTCTCCTAAAGCCCCACCTCTCTCTCTCTCTCTCTCTCTCTCTCTCTCTCTCTCTCTCTCTCTCTCTCTCTCTCTCTCTCTCTCTCTCTCTCTCTCTCTCTCTCTCTCTCTCTCTCTCTCTCTCTCTCTCTCTCTCTCTCTCTCTCTCTCTCTCTCTCTCTCTCTCTCTCGGCTTTGTATTTCTTGAATCAAAGGCAAAAAAGGCAAAGGCAAATAAATATGATTCTCTCTCTCTCTCTCTCTCTCTCTCTCTCTCTCTCTCTCTCTCTCTCTCTCTCTCTCTCTCTCTCTCTCTCTCAATCTTGTCAAATAAAGTCTCTCTCTCTCTCTCTCTCTCTCTCTCTCTCTCTCTGTCCCTCTGTCTCTCTCTCTCTCTCTCTCTCTCTCTCTCTCTGTCTCTCTCTCTCCCTCTGTCTCTCTCTCTCTCTCTCTCTCTCTCTCTCTCTCTCTCTCTCTCTCTCTCTCTCTCACCTTGTAAAATAAAGTATATGAAGTCTGGAGTCTCTCTCTCTTTATCTCTCTCTCTCTCTATCTGTGTCTGTCTCTCTCTTTCTCTCTCTCTCTCTCTCTCTCTCTCTCTCTCTCTCTCTCTCTCTCTCTCTCTCTCTCTCTCATATTAACAACTGTAAATCTGTAATCATTGTTAGAAGGTCACAGTGTTGAACCGAAAAGATAGATCATTACAACACACAAACAACTACACGACAAGCGTAAAGTGACGTTATTTTATTCACAAGAGACAAAACAAAACTACTGGATATTTCGGCGATGGCGCCTTCATCAACATAGACAAACAAGAAAACAGCAAACAGCAACATAATATAGCAAAAGGAGCAAAAAGCAGTCAACAAGATCGAAAACAGATATAGAAACAATAGAACCAAACAGTGAGCTTGCCTGACGATCAGAATGACTATGACGACGATAGCCACGATGACCACTACCCCGATGACAGCACCGACGATCGTCCCAAGGTTTCCTCCTCCCCCTCCTCCTCCTCCATCGGATGAGATCTGTGAAGCTGGAGAGAGAGAGAGAGAGAGAGAGAGAGAGAGAGAGAGAGAGAGAGAGAGAGAGAGAGAGAGAGAGAGAGAGAGAGAGAGAGAGAGAGAGAGAGAGAGAGAGAGAGAGTGAGGACGGGGACAAGTAATGTCCTTCATTGTTGACTAATACTACTACAACTACAACTACTGCTGCTACAACTACTATCGCTACTTCCACTACTACTGCTTCTTCTACTATGCTACTACTACTACTAGGTGAAGACGGGGTAGAAAGCCCATGGGCGGGTAAGAAGCCCATGCCAATTATCTCATGAAATAAAGAACATTTCAGTCAAATTTGCCGATGTGTCATGGGCAAAATGTGACTGAAATTTGCTTTATTTCATGACATAATTGGCATGGGCTTCTTACCCGCCCATGGGCTTTTTACCCCGTCTTTCACTACTACTACTACTACTATTACAACTATTACAACTACTACTACTACTACTACTACTACTACTACTACTACTACTACTACTACTACTACTACTACTACTACTACTACTACTACTACTACTACCAGGGCTGGGTGTAAAAAAGTATGTATACTTATCTCATTACCCTGTATAAATAACATTTCGTTCGTTCGTTCGTACTACTGAGTAGTAGTAGTAGTAGTAGTAGTAGTAGTAGTAGTAGTAGTAGTAGTAGTAGTAGTAGTAGTAGTAGTAGTAGTAGTAGTAGTAGTAGTAGTAGTAGTAGTAGGGGAAGGAGGAGGAGTCATAGTGGTGTGAGGACAAATGTAGTAGATTATATTTAACTTTTAGTAATAATTTTAAAAAAAGGGATCACAAACCTATAAACGTGTTCGTGCCCAAATTTCTTCTTCTTCTTCGATCGCTCAGTTTCCTGTCAATTATGAGCGCAGATGCGTCATGCTGCCGTTATGCGCCTAAGTAAGACATAATTAGGCCCAGCATGTCCGACTTCGGCTGGAGGAGGAAATGTTTTTGGAAGTGTTTCGTGAAAAAAGGCTAGGAGAATGGACCCCGGTAAGGCAGAAAGATAGTAGACGACAGAAAGCAAAGGGAAAAGGCAGAGTCAAAAGGAGTGACAGATTAGAAGAAGTTACAAGCACAGAACTTCCAGAAGGCGGTGGTACTATTAATACAAAAGACCCCCCGGCATCCCCACGGGGGGTGCACATATTTGATGATGTAAACTTAATTCTTTTACAGAATCGTCATCCCAACAAACACACAGTTGAATTCTAAAGTAAGGTAGGGGAAGACGGGGTAAAAAGCGCATGGGCTGGTAAGAAGCCCACCCCAATTATCTCATGAAATTAAGCAAATTTCAGTCTCATTTTGCCCATGAGACGAGCGTTAATGTCTAGCATTCGTCTCATGGGCAAATTTGACTGAAATTTTCTTTCTTTCATGAGATAATTGGGGTGGGCTTCTTACCCGCCCATGCGCTTTTTACCCCGTCTTCCCCTAATAACGATCTGTATGTACCACTTACCCTGACAAAGCGGAGCAGCCAACCCAGGCATGCATCCCTGGGGGCAGTATCCGGTCACGTGGTCACATGACGTACTTCCGTCACTGCAGTTTCCGCATTGCGACAGACACTGAAGTCCATATGTCCCGTCCGGGCATTCTGTAATTATAAGAAAATAGTGACAACACAGTCATTCTGTGATAATAAAATTATATTCCAGAATAGGATGAGATGATACTTATTTAATAACCAGATTTATAATAATAATACTGAGC
>CM065687.1:22207471-22212471 GCA_017654935.2 Phymorhynchus buccinoides | reverse complement strand
ATTTCTAGGAAACCAGAGCAAAGTGAGTGTTGCGATCTCTGTAAAGGGCGTTTTCCTGGTGATCTCGATGTGTTTCTTGCACACAAAAAACTCATCCGTCACCGTCAGGGTGCCCCTTTAAGCTCAATAAGCGCAGACAACTGTAAAAGAAAGGCCTTACGTAGTGTGCAATAGTTGGGCGAAGTCGTTATCTGCCATCCTGGTTGGCAGGACTGACATGTCCCTGTCACCTTGTCACACACGGGGTGGTCTGTGCTGCAGTAACCACAGGCGATGTTACAGTCAGGGCCCCAGTAATCGTCACTGCAGGCTGTAACAGAACGAAAATACTTTCGGTGTAACATCCTAACACTAATAGACTATTTTCGGAACAAAAACTATGGGAGATCACTTCGTGAAAATTAGAGTTGCTTACCTCCATTACTCGGTCAAATTCTATAACAACAATGGCGTCGAAGCTTGAAATCGCAGGATGCGAGTCAGCGACTTGCAGACATTTTTTTTATAGAAACATTAGGGGTGGCCAGTGGCCACAAACTGATAAAACTTGTCATTGAACATTTTGTTTACGACTGCCCTACTGTAAGACAGTTTTGGATATACATTGAAAACTTAATCTGCTCAAAGATCGGCTTGAAATTAACTTTACTAGTAACTGACGTACTGTTTGGGTTTGAAAGGGAAAACACATTAAATAACTACTGTTGGATTAACAATGTAATTCTTGTAGGCAAAATGTGTATTAGCAAAATTAAAAAGACAAAGTCTGTATTACCCTACGAATTTGTATTTAATCAAGAGGCACAGATACGAAAGTTGCTCTAAAAAGAGTGCAGACAGTCCAGGGTAAGCTCAGTCAAGTTTAGAAAAAAAAGAAGAGTGAGAGAACAGTGTGCCATGTGTTTTGTGTAGAAGTAAAGAGAGAGAACAGTACAAAAATCAAACTGATAAAACTTGCACAATGTGACGTAAAAATATAAATGACATATGTTTTTAGAATGACGCACAGTGTTCTAAGTGCTGTATGTCTGCTCAAATACACGAGTCGATAGGCTACGAGAGCTGATGGTAGAGTGGCGTCCCCTGTTTGACCGATTGAATTAGGCAAGATCACTCCCACACACCATGGAATTACTCCCCTTAATTATGTCCGAACAATTCCTATCGGATACACTACATTGTTTTGTGTTTGAGTATATACCTTCATTGCATTTTTATTCAGTCAAAACCATCTAGAATAAGACATAGCACAAACTGTATGCATGAGCTTTTAAATTGAAAATGGTTCTTCTTTTTTTTAATGAAACCCCTCAAGTGAAGGTTATTTAATGTTGACACCAAAAAAACTTCAAATTGGAAGCAAGTTCCATTTTGTAATGAAACTTTCAAATTGGAGGCACTTCAGTTTTGACTAAACGCTAAGATTTAAGGTAGTTAAATGATTTGACTGAGAACCTCAAATCAACTTTCCATTTTTGTTTTCAGAAACTCCTAAAATGAAGGTAATTCAATTTGGACTAAAATATTCATTTTATATGAAAAAAATATTTTTTTTACTTAAAAAAAACAACACGTCAATAATTAGCCCTATGAAGGTCTCAAAACCTCAAACTAAAGGTTCAATATTAAACATAAACCTCTCTCCTTGTAACTATTTCAATTATGTACCAAAATCTTCAAATGAAGGCAGTTCTAGTGTTGAAGCCCTCATATTGCAAGCAGTTCAATTTGTTTTTTGAACGAATTGAAGGTAGCTCATTTTTGACTGAGAAAAACCCCACCTCACAGTCATTTTGGAAGATTCGACATTCTACAAAGCGTCGTGTTGTCTTCTTTGGTGCTAAATATAGATACTTTTAACCCCTAAACAAAAGATCCCAACTTGGCTCTCTTCATCACATGGTTAATGACTGCTTTCCCTGCACATCGTTACCTCCCCATACACCAACGTTTTCACGTTACTTTTCATCAGTTTATATTGAAACACTTTTTTCTCATTGGTGACCCAGCACCACGAAAGGGACATTATTAAGTCGCTGGGCTAGTTTCTCACAACAGGCTTGCAAAGTCAAAAATCTCATTTGTTATTATTTATTTATTTATGGGGTATTTTCGTGCTCTCTAACATCCTACCTTTAATATCCTTAAAAGATCATTTTTATTATGGTCTCTAACTATTCCAAAATGTGCTTTAAAATTAGTAGGTTGATGCATGTTCTTAGGATAGGCTCAACTTTAGACTGTTAATTCTCAAAATGGCAGTCACATTATCAACTGTGCATTTCATAACTCTGCAACAAAAAAGGATACAGTCATATTTTTATATCATTAGAAAGAGCATTGCCTGAAGTTTCCAACTGTGCCATGTTCTCAGAATGGTCATTTTGACACTTAGTGTCCCTTTCGTGGTGCTGGGTCACATATTTTCTTGTGTTCCTTCCTTTCTTAAGTTAATAAAGAGACCACTGGTCATCCCGTCATGTCACTTCTGTATCCTATCATAATTATAACTCGTTATTATTAATACTTACTGAGCACTTCGAATTCGCATAAGTTGATGGCGTAATTGCCAAACAGATCTGATGTTGAATATTTGCTCAGTCGTACACGTGTGCCATTTCTGATGCCATCGTCGCAGGCGAATTCGTTTTTGTGACTGTTGAAATCGCTCGGGAAGGTGTAGCACGGCTGGTCGTCCACAGTCACCACGCCATTTTGCATGCGGTAGTAAGCTGTCGAGACATCAAATACAGTAAAAGAAATATAGGGCAGGAAAAAAAACCAGAGTAAAAAATGATAGATTGCAAAAAGGGTGGGCAGAAAAAAGATAACACAAATTTAAAAAATTCAATGGTGTATCTGCTATGCTGATTCTAGAAAGAGGAATAAGAACCTAAGTGAACCTACCACAGATTGTTCTGCTGTGTGGGCTGCTTGCATTTTCCGCACGTTAAAGAACACAATGGCAACATAAACTCTACCAACAGTCACAGTTTCTCCCTATCTACCCGGTAAAACAACAAGCAGCAACAGCAACAACAACAGAAAACAACCACAGCAGCAGCAACAGCAACAACAGAAAACAACCACAGCAGCAGCAACAGTAACAACAGAAAACAACCACAGCAGCAGCAACAACAACAGAAAACAACCACAGCAGCAGCAACAGCAACAACAGAAAACAACCACAGCAGCAGCAACAACAACAGAAAACAACCACAGCAGCAGCAACAGCAACAACAGAAAACAACCACAGCAGCAGCAACAGTAACAACAGAAAACAACCACAGCAGCAGCAACAGCAACAACAGAAAACAACCACAGCAGCAGCAACAGCAACAACAGAAAACAACCACAGCAGCAGCAACAGCAACAACAGAAAACAACCACAGCAGCAGCAACAGCAACAACAGAAAACAACCACAGCAGCAGCAACAGTAATGCATTACAATTATCTAAAACAAAGTGTTCTTCTATTCTACATGGCCTTTATACCCTTTCACCACCAATGTCGCATTTTTGCACCACAATGATTTAACACCCATGTCACTAAAACTATTGAAATCAGGGTCTGTTATCCAATGACATGGTGTTACTAAATTAGGGCAGTAAGGATTGACACATCTCTAAATGTGCCACAGAGAAATCCCACAGTATTTGCAGACAAAATCTTTTCTATAGCCAAGTAAGTTTAATAGAAAATGTTTGGCTCAATCATTTGTTGTGTGTAATCTATGACATACCCGTGTACCGCCCGTAGCTGACCATTCTGTGGATGGAATAAGGGCCTCCCAGGTCTACCTCCCAGAAGCAGTCCAGGTCCCCGTACCCCGTGTGCACACACTGTTGCGCCTCCCTGGTATTATCGATCTGACCATCCACCGCCAGGTCCACTGCCCGCGGGGGCTTTCGGTTGTGTGGAGGTCCTTCCCACGTGGTGCTCACGTTACAGTTCTTGTTCAGCGCCACGTTGACTGTGCAATAGAAACGAAGAAGCGTTAGTGGACCCCCACGTCACGTGTCACATTCCTTCTTATGCTTGGAAGTTTTCTGACGATTTCCTGCCAGCTATAAGAGGGAAAACACGTGAAAACCGTGATTTTGACACGTGACGTGGTGGGTCTTTCAGTGGTCCTGGCTGAACATACAATGACACTGAATGCCCTAGACACTATTTGCCACTAGTGTTTTAGGGAGGGGGGGGGGGGGGTAAGGTGTGTGGTCTTGGGGTATCTATCTCTCAATCTAAAGACCCGCCACGTCACGTATCAAAATCATGGTTTTCATTTGTTTTCCCTCTTATTGCTGGTAAGAAATCTTAAAGACCCACCAGTTCATGTGTTAAAATCACGGGTGTCGCGTGTTTTCCCTCTTATAGCTGGTAAGAAATCTTGTTTTGACCAGGTTCGACTCCCTTAAAAATGTCCCCCGAATTGAAAAACGAAACATCATTTTAAAGAGCAGCCTCAATTTCAAGTTGGGGACATTAGTATGCGGGTCACAGCTACCTAGAAAAACAACAACCAAGGAAATTAATCGTGGAGCGTCAGTGTGTCTTTAAAACGTCTTCCAAGCATAAGAGGGAATGTGACACGTGACGTGGGGGGATCTTTAACAAGGCTGTGTCTGATGGGGAGATTTAACAGTTAGTAATAATCATACATCTGTATCGTTAAAAATTCGGGACTTTCCTGGAGTTGCACTGCCTCCGGGCATTGCCTCCAGGATCGTTCCCACCATCTTTATATCTACTAATGTCCCATATGTGTCTGCTTCAGACCGGAGGACGTTAAACGGATTTTCATGGGGAGAGGCACTAGAGGGGACTAGAGGGGACAGGATTGTTTGTTTGTTTGTTTGTTTTATTAGTTCTCGAGCAAACTGTGGGAACTATTGTTTTTGCTTCGTCCGTACAGTGTCCGTCCGCCCGTCCGTCCGTGCGCGATCTTGACTGCGAGGGAACTTTGCACCCACTAGGGTTCAACCTTGTTTGCTTTTGT
>CM065687.1:22194971-22197471 GCA_017654935.2 Phymorhynchus buccinoides | reverse complement strand
GTCCTTGTTACAGGATATTTTTTTATGCAACGATATAAAGCATTAAGATAATAAAAGACGAAGACAATCATTATGCATAGCAAAGATAAAATGTACAGAAAGAATGATCAACACCACACACACACGCATACGCGCGCGCGCACCCACCTACACACACACACACACACACGCGCGCGCGCGCGCACGCACACGCACACGCACGCACACGCACACACACACACACACACACACACACACACACACACACACACACAGTAAACACATGTACATACGCGCACGCACGCACACACGCACACACGCACATACACACAGTAAACACATGTACACACACACACATATATACACACACACATACACACACGCGCACGCACACGCACACGCACACACGCACACGCGCACACGCGCACACGCACGCACACGCGCACACACACACACACACACACACACACACACACACACACACACACACACATCCAGACTGCTGGCTAGCCAGCTAGTCATGAATTGTAATATAATAATACAAATATATCCATCCATTCATCCAGATGTAACATAAACACCAATGCAGAAAATGCTCCTCAACACATACACACACACACACACACACACACACACACACACACACACACACACACACACACACACACACACACACACACACACACACACACACACACACACACACCGTTATGATCAAGAAACTTTCCAATTTCCAATTTTCTTGAGGGCCGTATTTTTAAGTAAAATAACAAAACTCTTGAAAAACAAACATATCCAATTTTATAATGTGTGGTTATTTTGTAATGCAATAATAGAACAATTATAATGTCCGACATGAATACAAAGCATTTAACAAGTTACAAATGCCCCTATGCCTAGGCTTCACGGAATAAAAGGAAAGACTACGACATCCGAGGATCGACAGAATGCCTTCTGGTGAACTGATGAAAGTAAAATAATGTCATTTTAATTCCGTTGTTATGCCAAATGACCAGAAACGAAGAGACTGATGAAATGGTAATATGGTTATCCAGAGAATGAGCTTGGGGTTAACATTCAGGTCTAATAGTTTCTGGGCCAGTAGATGGGGCTGTATTGTATTGAAGGCAGAGGAGAAATCGATGAATAAAATACGAACGAGTTGGGGGTATTTAAGTGAAGAAAGGCATTGTGAAGAAGGGTCAGTATGACATCGTCTGTACCTCTACACCGTTTGTAGGCAAACTGAAAGGGGTCAAGGAGTTGGTTCTTCTTCTTCTTGTGCCCTGGCTTAAGGACTCCAGGGATCATCCAAACGGCGCTTGAACACTATGGCACATATGCACCAGATAGGGATGAGAACATTACATGTGTGACCGTTTTTCATTACCCTGCAACGTACGCAGCCTTACTTCGGGTTTAAGGGACTGTTCACATGTTATTTTTCTATGTCCATGCGTGTAGTTTTCGAACAGAGAGATTAAACCTTTTGGGTGTTTAAAAAAAAGAGAAAAAAAAGAAATAATAATTAAGCTACTCCTTCGCCATTTTTTTGTTTACTCAGTAGGTGGGTATGCCTGCCTGGAACTTATGACGTTCTAGTGAAAAGCATATCAGATGACGTACACACACACACCATATCAGACAATTCTTAATGTTGTATTTAGAGAGCTGTTTGAATGTCCTCCAAACTTTGTTTGCTGCTGACAAATCTCATGTAATCTAGCGCGCATGTCGCCTTTGTCAACGGGTAACATATCCGAGGGTTCACGGTTTACTTTGCTTCCAATGCACACACACGAACACGTACACCGTGCAAATATCCATTATTTTTTTCATGCTAAGATTTGGACTAGCAAGCCTACAATATTATTTTAACTCGATACACACTTTATTCAATTTTCAGATATATTTTTGATTATTTTATGATATTTATGATTTTTGGTTAATTTATATATTATGAAGGAATGGGGTTATTTATCAAAAGTATTAAAGTTATCGTGTTTTGTGTGTGTGTTTTTTAGGGGAGGAGGTTAGAGATGTGTTTGTATAACATAGTATTGTTGGCTTTTACAATAGTAGTATTGGTTTTTACAATATATATATAGTAGTATTGCTTTTTGCAATATATTCGTTATTGCTTTTTACAATATAATATAGTATTATTGGTTTTTGCATGCAATATATATAGTATTATTGCTTTTTGCAATATAATTGTTATTGGTTTTTACAATATAATATAGTATTATTGTTTTTTCAATATATATAGTATTATTGGTTTTTACATTATATATATATTATTGGTGTTTACAATATATAAAGTATTATTGTTATTTTACAATATTATATAGTATTATTGGCTGTTGGTTGTGGGTTGTTTTTCTGCAGTGCAACGTTTTACCTGCGTCCTGCAAGTCGACCCCTGCTCCATAGAAATATTGCCTGCGCGCAGGGTAAGCGTGTCGACCCCAGTGCAAACAGGTAAGCTTACGTCTGGCTACCCTGTTTTCCCTGTCCTTCG
>CM065687.1:22189971-22192471 GCA_017654935.2 Phymorhynchus buccinoides | reverse complement strand
CGTTTATTTATTTATTGTTTCTTAACTAATAATGTTAAAATTGTGTGCCTCTATGTCAAATGGCATGTTAACTGCTGATGACATTAAAACACTTTCATTTGTCATTTGTCATTTATCTCTCTCTCTCTCTCTCTCTCTCTCTCTCTCTCTCTCTCTCTCTCTCTCTATCTCTCTATCTATCTCTCTCTCTCTCTCTCTCTCTCTCTCTCTCTCTCTCTCTCTCTCTCTCTCTCTCTCTCTCTCTCTCTCTCTCTCTCTCTCTCTCTCTCTCTCCCTCTCTCCCTCTGCCATTCATAGTATCTGATTAAGCAACACGCTTGGATCGCATTTGACAGACTTTGGTAAAACATCATCATTGTTTTTAAATCAGGTTATGATGGCGTGACTGTTCGTATCTCTTTTGTTAGCCTGCGTTTTGTCTGTTTGTTCATTACTCCGGGAACTGTAAATGTCTGTGTACACGTTAACACTATTCACAAGATAATTGGATGTCCCCATGGCAACCCAGTGAGCTGCACGTCATATTAAGTTACGTGTACACGTTGACACTATTCATGAGATATTTCTATTTCCCCATGGCAACACAGTGACAGTCCACTCTTATTATGATTTACAGCTCACTGTGTTGTCATGGGGAAATAGAAATATCTCGTGAAAAATGTTAACGTGTACACAGACCTTAAACCTTTCACCGCCAACGTCACATTTCAGCACCACAGTGATTTAAGACTAATGTCCCTAAAAGGCATCAAATTGGGGTCTATTATCCAAAGACCCTACTGTCTTAGTTTTGGGAAGTAAGGGTAGACTTTATGTTATATATGTCACAAAAGAATCTCCAATACTGCAGATGGTCTTTGTTTTCTACCCAGTTAAATTAATGGACATTTTTTGTTGAAATATGGCTGGCGGTGAAAGGGTTAAAGAGTGGGCTAACACTGTACGTATGTCATGGGGAAAATAGAAATACATCGTGAATAGTGTTAACGTGTACACAGACCATAAAGAGTGGGCTTTCCCTGTGTTGTCATGGGGAAATAGAAATACATCGTGAATAGTGTTAATGTGTACACAGACCATAAAGAGTGGGCTAACACTGTACGTGTTGTCATGGGGAAATAGAAATACATCGTGAATAGTGTTAATGTGTACACAGACCATAAAGAGTGGGCTAACACTGTACGTGTTGTCATGGGGAAATAGAAATACATCGTGAATAGTGTTAATGTGTACACAGACCATAAAGAGTGGGCTAACACTGTACGTGTTGTCATGGGGAAATAGAAATACATCGTGAATAGTGTTAACCCTTTCACCGCCAGCCATATTTCAGCCAAAAATGTCCATTACATTTACCTGGGTAGAGAACAAAATCCATTTGCAGTATTGGGGATTCTTCTGTGACGTATATAAAATAAGGTCTATCCTCACTTCCCTAAACTGAGACAATAGGGTCTTTAGATAATAGACCCCAATTTGATGCCATTTTGTGACATAGGTGACGTGGTGCTAAAATGCGACTTTGGCGGTGAAAGAGTTAACGTGTATACCTTAAGGTATGTGCACACGTTACATCGTGAATATTGTTAAAGTGTATAGACCTTAAGAAGGGTTGTAGTCCTAGTTACATTGCAAAATGAACCACCCTATCTACGTGGTTGTGTTTTCCGCGCATGCGCGCGTTCGTGTGTATATCTGCGCGCGCGCGCGTGTGTGTCTGTCTTTTCTTCTTCATGTTTAACAAAGTAGTTGTTAGAATGTACTTTGAAACGTAATAGTCGGGCGAGCTCACAGGCAGAGTGATCGTTATGCTGCAAATTACAGGGGTTCGGGATTAGACTAATAATAGATGTAATGTATGTGTCAAAAAGCTTCTGGTGCTTTTCTGTCCTACTTCCTGGTTATGCGGGGTGCTTCATTGTGGTGAGGAAGAAGTACAGACAGACAGACAATGACACAGACAGACAGACAGGCAATCAAACACACACACACACACACACACACACACACACACACACACACACACACACACACACACACACACACACACGCACGCACGCAAACGCACACGCACGTACACGCGCACACGCACACGCACGTACACGCACACACACACACACACACACAACACACGCACACGCACACGCACACGCACACACACACGCACACGCACGCACGCACGCACACACGCACACACGCACGCACACACACACACACACACACACACACACACACACACACGCACACACACACACACGCACACGCACACGCACACGCACGCACACACACACACACACACACACACACACACACACACACACACCAAGTGATAATCTAGCATTTAAAAAAAAATATTCACAGATGGTTCAGTTTTAGAAGATAATAACTCGGGAGCAGCTTTCATTATTCCTAGCTTAAAAGTAGAAAAGTTGTTCTATCTTGGTAAAAAGCTGTCTGTACATAGCGCTGAATTATTTGCTATGCTTATGTCCTTGGATTT
>CM065687.1:22179971-22184971 GCA_017654935.2 Phymorhynchus buccinoides | reverse complement strand
ACCAACAACCACAAAATCAATCAATCAAAACCAATTATATCAGTTTGTGTGAGATTACTGGGCAAATGATCAGAAAAAATTGAAAATGGGGGAAGAGAGAGACGGGGGTGGGGAAGGGATGCAAAGAGAGAGAGAGAGAGAGAGAGAGAGAGAGAGAGAGAGAGAGAGAGAGAGAGAGAGAGAGAGAGAGAGAGAGAGAGAGAGAGAGAGAGAGAGAGAGAGACATAGAGGCAGAGACACAGACAGACACACATAGAGACAGACAGACAGACAGACATAGAGAAGACATATTTGATAAACGGTGCATTGGGTTTTGGGGGGGAATTACCCTAAATATACAATTATATTGGCCACTGCAACGACCACCTTTTGCAAGAGTGAATGCCCTTGGTGGGTGGGGGAAGATGCTTGAGTACTGACCAAACAAGGGTATAACTCTCGCCAATAACCCCGTTTGAGGCCACTGAATGGCTGCCGTTTGCAAGAGTGAATGCCCATTTTGGATACTGACCAACAAGGGCTTAACTATTGCCATCAATGGCGTTAATAACCCTAGTTGCAGTGGCCAATAGGGCGAGAGGGGACGGGGGTGTCAAAGAATTATGCATCTTGAATTAACTACTTCTACAAAATCTACACAGGTTAATTGATGCCAAAGCCTTTTTGAGCATTCGTAGCATTAAATATAGACATCAAACGACAGGAACTCTCGCCCTACCCTTTAAGAAAATAAATATCATCCAAAATCCATTTCTGACATCTTTTTTAAAATGAAATTTATCCATTTAAGACGTGCATGACTGAAAAAGGCCAAATTGACAAACAGACAGACAAACAACGAAACGTAATTGTGTCATTCAGGAAAACCAAGAGAAAAGAGAATTTCACTCACACGCGCACGCACACACTCACACACATGTGCGCACGCGCACACACGCACACGCACGCACACAGTGAGCGAGGGAGAGAGACAGAAAAGACAAAAAACAAACAAAATATTATAAAAAAAAGAGAGACAGAGGCAAGGTGAGGCATGCACACACACATACATGTATACAACTCTGAACCACATACACATAATATATACAGATGGGGGTAGAGGTAGAGTGCAATAAAATAAAAAGTCGTCTTAAAGGTGGACCCTGACGGATGAGTTTTTGCAAGAAACACGTCGAGATCACCAGAAAGACAGCCTTTCCAAGGTTCGGAACACTCACTTTGCTCTGGTTTCCTATAAATGAAACCGTCAAAACGGCGATTCCTCCTTGGCGGAAATGCCGGAGAGAGTAGCCATTTTGGATGGGGTGGGTGGAGGTCACTCATTGTTGTTGAAGCGTTTTCTTTTTTTGTAGTGCAGTTTAAAAAAAAGGGAGCTATGGGTAAAACGACAATTCGGGCAAAACGACAATTTGGGTCGTAACAGAGCTATTTCCTTTGTTGTGAGCGAAACTTCTTTAGATAAACTGTATACAATTCAAAATAATAAGAATAAAGGGGCTTGTATTGCGAAAATGTCGTGCAAACGATTTGGTCTAAACGCAGGCGGCCATTAGAAAAGAGACGGAACACGCGTTCTCTTTGGGTGAAAGAATTTGACTTCCAGCACCTCCGCCAAGGAGGAATCGCCGATTTGAAGGTTTGATTTATAGGAAACCAGAGCAAAGTGAGTGTTGCGATCTCTGTAAAGGGTGTTTTCCTGGTGATCTCGACGTGTGTTTTGCAAAACGTCATCCGTCAGGGTCCACCTTTAGCGATTGTTTTCATCCTTCAAAGTAACGAAATATCTTTTTGTTTTAATTAAAGAGAAAACATGGACATAATTATAAGACAAACTCCTGAGCAAAAGAACATGATAGCTGCGTTGACATTGGAATCCAAAGCCTCTTTCTTGTGAACACTGCCCGCTGTTCTTCTTCGTATG
Organism: Phymorhynchus buccinoides; assembly: GCA_017654935.2. Taxonomy (NCBI): domain Eukaryota; kingdom Metazoa; phylum Mollusca; class Gastropoda; order Neogastropoda; family Raphitomidae; genus Phymorhynchus; species Phymorhynchus buccinoides. The sequence continues at coordinate 22,183,050 of CM065687.1, read as the reverse complement.
ATATTAAGGCTGAGAGGACCCGTCCCAGAAAAAGTCTGGATCGCCTGGTTTCATGGCACGGGGCTGCAACAAACACAATAGAACGTCAGGACAATGCAACGCAATACAACACCACACAACACAATACAGTCCATGCCAGTACAGGGCAGTACAATACAGTACAGTACAATACAGTACAGTACAGTACAATACAATACAGTGCAGTACAATACAGTACAATACAGTGCAGTACAATACAGTGCAGTACAATACAGTACAGTACAATACAGTACAATACAGTACAATACAGTACAGTACAACACAGTACAGTACAATACAGTACAGTACAATACAGTACAGTACAATACAGTACAGTAGAATACAGTGCAGTACAATACAATACAGTACAATACAATACAGTACAATACAGTACAGTACAGTACAATACAGTACAGTACAATACAGTACAGTACAATACAAGTACAGTACAATACAGTACAGTACAGTACAATACAGTACAGTACAATACAGTACAGTACAATACAGTACAGTACAATACAGTACAGTACAATACAGTACAGTACAATACAATACAGTACAATACAGTACAGTACAATACAATACAGTACAGTACAATACAATACAGTGCAGTACAATACAGTACAATACAATACAGTACAATACAGTACAGTACAATACAGTACAATACAATACAATACAGTACAGTACAATACAGTACAGTACAGTACAGTACAATACAGTACAGTACAATAATACAGTACAGTACAATACAGTACAGTACAATACAGTACAATACAGTACAGTACAATACAGTACAGTACAATACAGTACAATACAGTACAGTACAATACAGTACAGTACAATACAGTACAGTACAATACAGTACAGTACAATACAGTACAGTACAATACAGTACAGTACAATACAGTACAGTACAATACAGTACAGTACAGTACAATACAGTACAGTACAGTACAATACAGTACAATACAGTACAGTACAATACAGTACAATACAGTACAGTACAGTACAATACAATACAGTACAGTACAATACAATACAGTGCAGTACAATACAGTACAGTACAATACAATACAGTACAATACAGTACAGTACAATACAGTACAGTACAGTACAATACAGTACAATACAATACAGTACAATACAATACAGTACAGTACAATACAGTACAATACAATACAGTACAATACAGTACAATACAATACAGTACAATACAATACAGTACAATACAGTACAATACAATACAGTACAATACAGTACAATACAGTACAGTACAGTACAATACAATACAATACAATACAATACAATACAGTACAATACAATACAATACAGTACAATACAATACAATACAGTACAATACAGTACAATACAGTACAATACAGTACAGTACAGTACAGTACAATACAGTACAGTACAATACAGTACAATACAGTACAATACAGTACAATACAGTACAATACAGTACAATACAGTACAGTACAGTACAATACAGTACAGTACAATACAGTACAGTACAATACAGTACAGTACAATACAGTACAGTACAATACAGTACAGTACAGTACAATACAGTACAGTACAATACAGTACAGTACAGTACAGTACAATACAATACAGTACAATACAATACAATACAGTACAATACAATACAGTACAATACAGTACAGTACAAGTACAGTACAGTACAATACAATACAATACAGTACAATACAATACAGTACAGTACAGTAGTAATACAATACAGTACAATACAATACAGTACAGTACAATACAGTACAGTACAATACAGTACAGTACAATACAGTACAGTACAGTACAGTACAGTACAATACAGTACAATACAGTACAGTACAATACAGTACAGTACAATACAATACAGTACAATACAATACAGTACAATACAGTACAATACAATACAATACAGTACAGTACAGTACAGTACAGTACAGTACAGTACAATACAATACAGTACAGTACAATACAGTACAGTACAATACAATACAATACAGTACAATACAGTACAGTACAGTACAATACAATACAGTACAATACAGTACAATACAATACAATACAGTACAGTACAATACAGTACAGTACAGTACAGTACAATACAATACAATACAGTACAGTACAATACAGTACAGTACAGTACAATACAGTACAATACAATACAGTACAATACAATACAATACAGTACAGTACAATACAATACAGTACAGTACAATACAGTACAGTACAGTACAATACAGTACAGTACAGTACAGTACAGTACAGTACAGTACAATACAATACAGTACAGTACAGTACAGTACAGTACAATACAGTACAATACAATACAATACAATACAATACAATACAGTACAGTACAATACAATACAGTACAGTACAGTACAATACAGTACAGTACAATACAATACAGTACAATACAATACAGTACAGTACAGTACAGTACAGTACAGTACAATACAGTACAGTACAGTACAGTACAATACAGTACAATACAATACAGTACAATACAGTACAGTACAGTACAGTACAATACAATACAATACAGTACAGTACAGTACAATACAATACAGTACAATACAATACAGTACAATACAATACAATACAGTACAATACAGTACAATACAGTACAATACAGTACAGTACAGTACAGTACAATACAGTACAGTACAGTACAGTACAGTACAGTACAGTACAATACAGTACAGTACAGTACAGTACAATACAGTACAGTACAATACAATACAATACAGTACAGTACAGTACAATACAGTACAATACAATACAGTACAGTACAATACAGTACAGTACAATACAGTACAGTACAATACAGTACAGTACAATACAGTACAGTACAGTACAGTACAGTACAGTACAGTACAATACAGTACAGTACAGTACAGTACAGTACAATACAATACAGTACAGTACAGTACAGTACAATACAATACAATACAGTACAGTACAATACAGTACAATACAATACAGTACAGTACAATACAGTACAGTACAATACAGTACAGTACAATACAATACAGTACAGTACAGTACA
>CM065687.1:22139971-22172471 GCA_017654935.2 Phymorhynchus buccinoides | reverse complement strand
CTCCCTCTCTCTCTCTCTCTCTCTCTCTCTCTCTCTCTCTCTCTCTCTCTCTCTCTCTCTCTCTCTCTCTCTCTCTCTCTCTCTCTCTCTCTCTCTCTCTCTCTCTCTCTCTCTCTCCTCTCCTCTCCCTCTCTCTCTCTCTCTTTCTCCCCCCCTCTCTCTCTCTCTCTCTCTCTCTCTCTCTCTCTCTCTCTCTCTCTCCCTCTCTCTCCCTCTCTTTCTCCCCATCCCTCTCTCCCTCTCGCTCTCTCTCTCTCTCTCTCTCTCCCTCCCTCTCTCTCTCTCTATCTCTCCCTTACCCATCATCGTTCTCCTCGGCACACCAGAGTTTGGCCACAGCGGAGGAGAAGGATGCCTGCATGGTTTCCTCCAGCTGCTCCAGAAAGGTGGTCTGCATTTCCAGGAAGGCGTCCACCGTGATCCCCAACTCGAAGACGACCACCACCTGACACCCCCCACCAACAACAAAATGCCAACGTGTTAATGGAATGCCGGAAAGAAGCTCAACAAAGTCTTTCTAAAACAAGCGCGAAATCGCAATAGTTTGTGGCACGCGGTCTATTTTTACCACTCCAATCATGAGTCACCTCCCCTGGCTTTTCAATCATTTTAATCTGTAAACCAGAATGTTATCTCTGCACCATTTCGTAACTTTTTATATCTTTTGGAAAACATTTAAAACTATGTATCCTACTTATGCTCATCAAAAGAAGCACCGCATACTCGTCGTGTCTGTTGTAGTGTCTGTATTACGTATGTTTATTATTTTGTACGCTTTTAAAATACATCATTTTAAAGAGCGGCCAGAAGTGTAGCCTCGATTTAAAGTGCGACAATTTTGTCAAAATGTGCGACAATTTTGGACCGACAGACCGACAGACAGACAGACCGACCGACAAAGTGAGTTATAGGTTTGTGGCTTGAGCCACAAAGAACAACGGACACAGACTACAACGTCACTGGTGTCGCATGAAAAAAGGTAGCTCGTAAAAATAAGTAGCTCGCTACCTATGACAGTGTGTATTTGCGACATTGAGCATGAACCACAAATTTCACTTTTTTCTAGGGTTAGGGATAGGGTTAGGGTTGGGGTTAGGTAAATGGTTAAAGTACAGAAAAAGTGAAATTTGTGGTTGTCGCAAATGCAGACTCTCATAGTAGCAAGCTACTTATTTTTACGAGCTACCTTTTTTCATGCGACAACTGGAACATACAACAAAGAAACAACTACACGACAAGTGTAAGGTGATGTAAAATAACGTCACTTTGCACTTGTCGTGTAGTTGGTTGCTTGTTGTGAAGTCTTTCTAAAGTTCTTTGAAAGTGATTATCGTGTTGGTAGATGAAATAAACTTTAGGCTACTATAAAATTAAAAAAATCCAACACACACAATAGGGCATTTGCCACGTGAGGACGACCTTGAAATTCACTGAGTTGAATCTTAGAGAGTTGAATTAGAAAGGTCAGCGTAACTCGGGCAGAACGAGCGCGGGCAATTGAGTAGTCTATGGCTTGTACCCATCTTAGTCAGTAACTTTGTTTGAAAAATGCCAGATCGATGCTGTTTACACACAAATAAGGACTAAGATGGCGACACTTCCGTTGGAAGGGTCGAGATGCGCACGCAGGTGGGGGGGGGAGCCATAGAGAACGAACACTCGTGGCAAATGCCCTATTGACCTTATCACTGGCAGTTTTGTCCACTCGGAGCGACTGACTTGATGACAACCTCTCACTCTCTTTCTGAAAGTGTGATACAGTGGAATCTCCCTTATAAGACCTTCAAAAACCATCCAAAATGAGGTCTTATAAGGGAGGGGTCTTATAAGGGAGGCAATTTTAATACTTACAAAGAAGGGCAATGTCTCAGAGAAGCAGGTCTTATATGGGAGGGAGTCTTATAATGGGAGGTCTTATAAGGGAGGTTCCACTGTATATATTCAGACAGAGACAGAGACAAAGACTCATGACTGAAGATTTTGTTTCATTATAGTTTAGGCTGAAATGACCCGATACAAATTACGCACAAGTTTTTAAAAAAAAGCAACAACAAAAAGAAAGGATTAAAAACCTGTAAAGTATACAGGCTGTTAGAAATCATAATAGATCCAATGGAACAAAGTGCATCAGACAGACAGAAAGAGAGAGACGGAGACAGAGTAACAGAGAGGAAGGGAGAGAAATTAAGAGAGAAAAAAGTGCATACTCGAGCTTAGCCCTTTCACCGCCAATGTCGCATCTATGCACCACAATGGTTTAACACCCATGTCACTAAAAGGCATCAAATCGGGACCTGTTATCTGAAGACCCTACTTTCTTCATGTTGAGAGGTAAGGATAGGCCTAATGTTATACAGGGAATAGAGGAATTCCCAATATTGCAGATAACCTTTTTTCTCTACCCAGTTAAGTTTAATGGTATGTTTTAGCTGCAAAATGGCTGGCGGTGAAAGGGTTAAGCGAGGGAAAAAAAACCATCATGGTTTTAAAGCCCTGGGCCTGTATTCACGTTGAGATAGCATGAGACTTAGCATGATGCTAACTTAGAAGCTCTTCCAAAAGTCCTATTAAATCATATAGGACATTGGAAGAGCTTCTAAGTTAGCATCATGCTAAGTCTCATGCTATCTCAACGTGAATACAGGCCCTGGTCCATACATCCAACCGCAGTCGTGCGGCTATAGAACGTTGGCGTCTGTGAGGCAAGAATCTGATGACATACTACTGTCATGATGAACCTGATGAAACGTTACTAGTTTCTTTCACTATAATTACTAGTAGATCCCCACACAGGAATACGATTAGATATAATGTATTTCTTTATCAGCCATTTTTCTTAAATCCGCGCATTAATTGCAGTCTACGTGAATATAATGAACGAAACGAGTAGGATTTCACCAGATTCTTGTAGTCAGTAGGATTTCACCAGATTCATGTAGTCAGTAGGATTTCATCAGATTCTTGTAGTCAGTAGGATTTCACCATATTCATGTAGTCAGTAGGATTTCACCAGATTCTTGTAGTCAGTAGGATTTCACCAGATTCATGTAGTCAGTAGGATTTCACCAGATTCATGTAGTCAGTATGATTTCACCAGATTCATGTAGTCAGTAGGATTACACCAGATTCATGTAGTCAGTAGGATTTCACCAGATTCATGTAGTCAGTAGGATTTCACCAGATTCATGTAGTCAGTAGGATTTCACCATATTCTTGTAGTCAGTAGGATTTCACCATATTCATGTAGTCAGTAGGATTTCACCAGATTCATGTAGTCAGTAGGATTTCACCAGATTCTTGTAGTCAGTAGGATTTCACCAGATTCATGTAGTCAGTAGGATTTCACCATATTCTTGTAGTCAGTAGGATTTCACCAGATTCTTGTAGTCAGTAGGATTTCACCAGATTCTTGTAGTCAGTAGGATTTCACCAGATTCATGTAGTCAGTAGGATTTCACCAGATTCATGTAGTCAGTAGGATTTCACCAGATTCTTGTAGTCAGTAGGATTTCACCAGATTCATGTAGTCAGTAGGATTTCACCAGATTCATGTAGTCAGTAGGATTTCACCATATTCTTGTAGTCAGTAGGATTTCACCATATTCTTGTAGTCAGTAGGATTTCACCAGATTCTTGTAGTCAGTAGGATTTCACCATATTCTTGTAGTCAGTAGGATTTCACCAGATTCTTGTAGTCAGTAGGATTTCACCAGATTCTTGTAGTCAGTAGGATTTCACCAGATTCATGTAGTCAGTAGGATTTCACCAGATTCTTGTAGTCAGTAGGATTTCACCAGATTCTTGTAGTCAGTAGGATTTCACCAGATTCATGTAGTCAGTAGGATTTCACCAGATTCATGTAGTCAGTAGGATTTCACCAGATTCTTGTAGTCAGTAGGATTTCACCAGATTCATGTAGTCAGTAGGATTTCACCAGATTCATGTAGTCAGTAGGATTTCACCAGATTCATGTAGTCAGTAGGATTTCACCAGATTCATGTAGTCAGTAGGATTTCACCAGATTCATGTAGTCAGTAGGATTTCACCATATTCTTGTAGTCAGTAGGATTTCACCAGATTCTTGTAGTCAGTAGGATTTCACCAGATTCTTGTAGTCAGTAGGATTTCACCAGATTCTTGTAGTCAGTAGGATTTCACCAGATTCATGTAGTCAGTAGGATTTCACCAGATTCTTGTAGTCAGTAGGATTTCACCAGATTCTTGTAGTCAGTAGGATTTCACCAGATTCTTGTAGTCAGTAGGATTTCACCAGATTCTTGTAGTCAGTAGGATTTCACCAGATTCATGTAGTCAGTAGGATTTCACCAGATTCATGTAGTCAGTAGGATTTCACCAGATTCATGTAGTCAGTAGGATTTCACCAGATTCATGTAGTCAGTAGGATTTCACCAGATTCATGTAGTCAGTAGGATTTCACCAGATTCATGTAGTCAGTAGGATTTCACCAGATTCATGTAGTCAGTAGGATTTCACCAGATTCATGTAGTCAGTAGGATTTCACCAGATTCATGTAGTCAGTAGGATTTCACCAGATTCTTGTAGTCAGTAGGATTTCACCAGATTCATGTAGTCAGTAGGATTTCACCAGATTCTTGTAGTCAGTAGGATTTCACCAGATTCTTGTAGTCAGTAGGATTTCACCAGATTCTTGTAGTCAGTAGGATTTCACCAGATTCTTGTAGTCAGTAGGATTTCACCAGATTCTTGTAGTCAGTAGGATTTCACCAGATTCATGTAGTCAGTAGGATTTCACCAGATTCTTGTAGTCAGTAGGATTTCACCAGATTCATGTAGTCAGTAGGATTTCACCAGATTCATGTAGTCAGTAGGATTTCACCAGATTCATGTAGTCAGTAGGATTTCACCATATTCTTGTAGTCAGTAGGATTTCACCATATTCTTGTAGTCAGTAGGATTTCACCATATTCTTGTAGTCAGTAGGATTTCACCAGATTCTTGTAGTCAGTAGGATTTCACCAGATTCTTGTAGTCAGTAGGATTTCACCAGATTCATGTAGTCAGTAGGATTTCACCAGATTCTTGTAGTCAGTAGGATTTCACCAGATTCATGTAGTCAGTAGGATTTCACCAGATTCTTGTAGTCAGTAGGATTTCACCAGATTCTTGTAGTCAGTAGGATTTCACCAGATTCATGTAGTCAGTAGGATTTCACCAGATTCTTGTAGTCAGTAGGATTTCACCAGATTCATGTAGTCAGTAGGATTTCACCAGATTCATGTAGTCAGTAGGATTTCACCAGATTCTTGTAGTCAGTAGGATTTCACCAGATTCTTGTAGTCAGTAGGATTTCACCAGATTCTTGTAGTCAGTAGGATTTCACCAGATTCATGTAGTCAGTAGGATTTCACCAGATTCTTGTAGTCAGTAGGATTTCACCAGATTCTTGTAGTCAGTAGGATTTCACCAGATTCATGTAGTCAGTAGGATTTCACCAGATTCTTGTAGTCAGTAGGATTTCACCAGATTCTTGTAGTCAGTAGGATTTCACCAGATTCTTGTAGTCAGTAGGATTTCACCAGATTCATGTAGACAGTAGGATTTCACCAGATTCTTGTAGTCAGTAGGATTTCACCAGATTCATGTAGACAGTAGGATTTCACCAGATTCATGTAGTCAGTAGGATTTCATCAGATTCATGTAGTCAGTAGGATTTCATCAGATTTATGTAGTCAGTAGGATTTCACCAGATTCTTGTAGTCAGTAGGATTTCACCAGATTCATGTAGTCAGTAGCATTTCATCAGAGCAATGTATCTGATAGACATCGTCACCGTTGGAAAGCCGCACGACTGAAGTACAGTTGGATGTGCGGAGCAGGCGAGCCTTTAATGGCCCGCTATACTACATACGATTCGACCCCCAATGCGATGCGATTGTCACGATGTCTGTGAGTCATAATGCACGTGAAACACTTACGTCTAAAACTATTTTCGCCCACTACACTCTTGTAGACCCCGACAGGTTTACACAAATCAAATTAAATGTCAGATTTAAAATGTTAAAAACCCAGATATTTCATCAAATTCGTATACGGGGAACCTGATTCCCCGGAGTGGTAGCGCGTTCGCCTCGTGTCAAGTAAACCCGAGTTCGAACCTGGGTAAAGGGGATTGTTTCCTCTCACTTTGCACTAGGCCTTATGGTCTTTCGGATGAGACGATAAACCGAGGTCCCGTGTGCCCATTCCCCTAGCACACGCTAAACATAGTGGCAACGAAAAAGTTGTAATTTGGTCACAATTTACCACCACCACCACCCTCTTTCCTTCCTCATCAGTGACACAAAAATCGAATGCAAATTTTTTTTTTTAAATTGGGTGGCGCGCCTCTGGCTGCGACGCGCTCTCCGGGTGAGAGCAACCCGAATTTCACAGGGACGCCTCTGTGACTATAAAGTACCTAATACCTAATCCAGTGAACATAACTAGTAGGATTTCATCAGATTTATTTCGACAGTAGAATTTCACGAGTATCGTGCATCACACGTGTCAAATCGCATCGCATTGGGATTGGCATCGCGTGTAGTGGCTGTGCAGTGAGAAGCAGGCCCATGTTATTTACTTAGCTTACGTTGTTGGGGATCATGGCGTCGATCCTGATCAGCACGGGAAGGTCAGCCGTGTTGGAGTCAGTACCCCCGTCCCTGGCCGACACGTTGACCACGTAGATGAACTCTTCGGACAGACTGGACAGCATGGAGAACTCGCCTGTTGGGAGGGAAACCAAAACAATAAGTTCGCAGGCTAGAATGATGCTTTGCTTGTCTCACTTTGGTTCTGACCCACGCACTGCTAGGTGAATGGTATCGTAATCAACTTTGGTGGAGGGGAGTTCATTAGAAAAAGAGAGTAATTACCCTTTGTTCAATTTCGTCATCTCCTCTCTTGGCCTCACTATTTCATTCTTTCACAGGCTATATTCGATGGCTTAGAGTGAATGAGAAATTGTGTTTTACGTCCTCTCGGTCTGGAACAGACACATATGGGACATTTGTAGATACAAAGATGGTGGGAACAATACTGGAGGCAATGTCCGGAGGCAGTGCAACACCAGTAAAGTCCCGATTTATTAACAATACATATAGGTGTAGCAGTAACCGCCTCGGTTAAACCTCATCGGCTATGGTACCGCCACAATAATTAGTAATGAGTATATGATGGCTTAGAGTCACAACGGACTATCTTTAGATAGTCCATTGACTGTGGGTGAGTGACTGACGGTGAGGGATAGGAATGTTTGTTCATATATGTTTTTAATATTATATTCTTTAGTAACAAAAATTGTAAAGTGCTTAGAGCTTTGATGAATAAGCGCTATAGAAATGTAGGCCTACATAATAAAGAAAATTATTGATGTTGAAAAAAATAAGAACTTGTATTAAGAAAGCGTGCAACTAATGTAAAATGGGGATTATGCTTTTTTTATATTTATGCAGTCGTTTTTTTAAACAAGTTATTGGTTTTCGCAATATGTTCAATAATACATCAATGGACTATCTAAAGATAGTCCGTTTTGACTCCAAGCCATCGAATTATGTTGTTGTTGGAGGTGGTGGTGGTGGTGATGGGGGTGGTAGTGGTAGTATTGTTGTAATCCGGCTTAAAGGACTCCAGGGATCATCCCAACAACCGCAGCACTTGAACACTATGGTACAAATGCACCAGCACCAGGGATGAGGACATTTACGTGTGACTACCCCGCCACTTGGGCAGCCACACTCCGACTTCGGAGGACAGGCCATATAAATGTATTTCCATGCTATCCAGCCAGGATAGAACAATGAATGAACAAGGAACAAAATGAAGAACTGTTTCATAACCAGGTTATCAGCCCATGTCATAATAAATCATGGGAAGTGGTAGCAATGGGAAATCTTCACAACGCAAACAGATAACTATATTAAGACAAGAGAGAGAGAGAGAGAGAGAGAGAGAGAGAGAGAGAGAGAGAGAGAGAGAGAGAGAGAGAGAGAGAGAGAGAGAGAGAGAGGAGAGAGAGAGAGAGGGGGGGGGGGAGGAGAGAAGGTGGGGGGAGAGAGAGAGAGAGAGAGAGAGAGAGATATATAGAAAGGGAGAGAGAGAGAGGGAGGAGAGAGGGAGAGGAGGAGAGAGAGAGAGAGAGAGAGAGGAGAGAGGGAGGAGAGAGAGAGAGGGAGGGAGGGAGGAGGGAGGGAGGGAGGGAAGGAGGGAGGGAGGAGAGAGAGAGAGAGAGAGAGAGAGAGAGAGAGAGAGAGAGAGAAGAGGGAGGGAGGGAGAGAGGGAGAGAGAGAGAGAGAGGGAGAGAGAGAGGGAGGGAGAGAGAGAGAGAGAGAGAGAGAGAGAGAGAGAGAGAGAGAGAGAGAGAGAGAGAGCGAGAGAGAGAGGGATGGAGGGAGAGAGAGAGAGAGAGAGAGAGAGAGAGAGAGAGAGAGAGAGAGAGAGAGAGAGAGAGAGAGAGAGAGAGAGAGAGAGAGAACACGAAAATGAGAGTAACGTAACCAGGAGAAACATGACATAAGTGAATGATAGTACCTTCTAACTTTTACTCCAGAAGAATGATAGTTTCTTCTAGCTGTTACTCCAAAAACATTACAATACCTTCTAGGTTTTACTCGAAAAATATAGTAGTTTCTAGCTTTTACTCGAGAAGAATGATAATACCTTCTAGCCTTCAATCGAGAAGAATGATAATACATTCTAGTTTTTACTCAAAAGTAATGATAGTACCTTTGTTGTTGGTGTTGGTACTTGTATATTCTAGTCACAGCGAGTTATCTCTGTACAAAAGTCGGGCTTCTCTACCCCGGAGAGCGCGTCGCCGGAAGCGCAGCGCCAACCCACTCTCTCTCTCTCTCTCTCTCTCTCTGTTTTTTTTTTTTTTTTAGGGGACAGGGTGAGTATGGGGGAGGGGCAGACTTGAGAGACCGATAGCTATCAATTTGGTCATACCAGGCAGCAGGGATTTCTCCCCGCTCTTATCGACTTTTAAAACTGCCGTGGGATTTGTACGCGCGGTAAAGCTTTCATTCGAGAAGAAGGATATAGTACCTTCTGACATAATAATCCTATCGCAACAACGATGAACTCTGACCTGTGGAGGCGTCCACCTCAAAGAGGTGGTCATAGTCGACGGTCTGCAGGAAATAGGTCACCTCCCCGTTGTCCCCGGAGTCCTCGTCCGTGGCCGTCAGCGTGATGATGCTCTGGGTGCATGCACCCGCATAGTCCATCTGGAAACACACGCCAGAGTCGTCAGAAATTATAATTTCATCAAGTATTAGGCCTGGTACACAGTACATCCGGATTTTCCGCGCGGAAATAATAAATAAAAGAAAGAAGGAAAGAAATAATTATACGGATTAGGGGATATTCGGACCCGTGCGCCATTTTGTTCCCTTCTTTGTTTTCATTACTTATTTACGGATTGCGCGTGGGTTTCCGCGCGGAACATCCACGTGTATGTGTACACGGCCTTAAACATTAAAACTCTTGACGACTGGGAGACTGCGATAGATAAATTAATGACAGTTAACAATGACGACAACGATGATGACGACAGTGGCGACGGTGTTTGTAATGATGATGATGATGATGATGATGATGATGATGATGATGATGAAGAGGAGGAGGAGGAGGAGGAGAATGATGATGAGGAGGAGGAGGAGGAGAATGATGATGAGGAGGAGGAGGAAGAGGAGGAGGATACCGATGACGAAGTTGATGACGAACACGATACGACATTGTTGACGATAACGCCGACAACAACATAACATAATGATGATGATGATCATGGTGGCGACGGCGACGATGATGACAATGACAACGACGACGACGATGGTGATGGTCATTGACGATGCGGAGGAGACTTACCGATTGGCTGATTAATAAATTCATTAATTTATTAATTCATTGGATCTATTCTTCTTCTTCTGCGTTATCAGGCCATAGGGCCATAATGGGTAAGGCCATATATATGTGTCCGGTTTTCAGTTTTCACTGGTCTCCCCGCTGCGTACAGCCGACACATTCTGATTTCGGAGGAGCTCAATGGAGAAAACGTATTCGGAAGATTTTTTTTTCAAAAAAAGGCAGGAGAATGGGCCAATAAGTCAGAAAGATAGTAGTAGATGACAGAAAGCAAAGGAAAAAGGCAAGAGTCAAAGAGAGTGGCAGATTAGAGGAAGTTACAAGCACAAAACTTCCAGAAGGTGGGGAATCTATTTTTACGAAAGACCCCCCCCCCCCCCCACCCCCAGCTCCACCCCCCCCCCCGGTATCCCCACGGGGTGATTGGAATCTATGATTGTTGATCGTTCGATGGATCCATCAATCTCATTCTTCCTAACATTCATACCGCTGTGTTGTAGTAGGTCTGCGTGAAGACGGGGGCGTTGTCGTTTTCGTCGACGACGGTGATGGTGACGTCAGCTGATGACGTCTGGGCCGGTGTGCCTCCGTCCACGGCCACGATAGTGAAGGAGAAGGAGGAGTCCGTTTCCCTGTCGATGTTCGCTTTCACCGACACCACCCCTGTTCCCGAATTGACCTGCACGTGAGGACACACCAACAAACTTAAAGACACTTAAACGTCACGTGTCACATTGGCAGCATGCAAAAAGCGCGACTCTCTGAATATTCCCATTTGTGCGACCGTACGAAAAGAGCGAATGTCACTGACAGAAAGAGCGAATGTCACTGACAGAAAGAGCGAATGTCACTGACAGACAGCGAGCGGGTCGTTGAGGATTGGGATGGGGCAAGAAGTACCTTACAAGAAAAAATGTCTGTTACTTTCTTACTATCCCTAACCCTATCCCTAACCTATCCCTAACCTATTCTAACCCTATCCCTAACCACCCTATCCCTGTTTATAACCAATTCGCTCCCTGTTTCCTTTCCCTTGTAACTTTGAGTTGAGTGTGTGTGCGACTCTCTGAACATTCGCTCTTTATTTTGTCATGTACTGTTCGCTCTTTTCGAATATTCTTGTAATTCGCGCATTTCGTATGACACGCGATACTTTACTGCGTCGGACACGTGAAAAAAAGTCGCGCTTTTCGAAGAGGGGAATTGGCATAAGGGTCACAGATACCCAGAAAAACCCAAGGGACTTAACCGGTCACATTCCGGTTTAAAACCGGTTCAGAAACATTTTTGAACCGGTTCTGAACAGGAACATTTCTTAAAGATACACTGACGCGCCACGATTAAGTCCCTTGGGTTTTTTTCTGGGTAGCTGTGACCCACATAGAAATGTCCTCATGTTCAAATTGAGGAGGCTGCTCTTTAAAATGATGTTATCGCTTTGAATTTGGGGGCATTTGTATGGTAGTGAGACCTGGTCAAAGCAAGATTTATTTCCAGCTATAAGAGAGAAAACACGTGAAACCCGTGATTTTGACACGTGATCTGGTGGGTCTTTAAGATTTGTTACTAGCTGTAAGAGGGAAAACATGTGAAAACCGTGATTTTGACACGTGACGTGGTGGGTCTTTAAAGATCCACCAGATCACGTGTCAAAATCACGGGTTTCACGGGTTTTCCCTCTTATAGCTGGTAAGAAATCTTGTTTTGGACCAGGTTTAACTCCCATACCAAATGCCACCCAAATTCAAACCGAAACGTCATTTTAAAGAGCAGCCTCAATTTGAAGTTGGGGACATTTGTATGCAGGTCACAGCTATCCAGAAAAAAACACCCAAGGGACATAATCGTGGTTCGTCAGTGTGTCTTTAAAGATCCACCAGGTCACGTGTCAAGATCACGGGTTGAAAGATTGTGTTTTACGTCCTCTCGGTCTGGAACAGACACATATGGGACATTTGTAAATACAAAGATGGTGGGAACGATACTGGCTGCAATGCCCGGAGGCAGTGCAACACCAGTAAAGTCCCGAGATTTTAACAATATAGATAGGTGTAGCGGTAACCACACCTCGGTTAAACCTCATCGGCTATGGTACCGCCACATTGACTTCATTGAATTAAAAATCACGGGTTTCACGTGTTTTCCCTCTTATAGCTGATAAGAAATCTTGTTTGAACCAGGTTTAACTCCCATACCAAATGCCCCCCAAATTCAAACCGAAACATCATTTTAAAGAGAAGCCTCAATGAGCGGCTTAGCTGGCTGTTTTGACCGCCAGGTGGCATAACGCTCGAGTGGGGCTAATCCTCTCTATGTTCTTAGTTGGGGATAAAGAAAGAGAGAGAGAGAGAGGGGAGAGAGAGAGAGAGAGGGAGAGAGAGAGAGAGAGAGAGAGAGAGGGGGAGAGAGAGAGAGAGAGAGAGAGAGAGAGAGAGAGAGAGAGAGAGAGAGCGAGAGAGAGAGAGAGAAGAGAGAGGGAGAGAGAGGGAGAGGAGTCCCTCCCTCTCTCTCTCTTTCTCTACCCCCAACTAAAGATATCACGAGATAAGCCCCTATTGAGTTGGTGGCCACCTGGCGGTCAAATTGGCGAGATAGGTTGACCATTGGAAGTTGGGGACATTTGTATGTGGGTCACAGCTACCCAGAAAAAAAACCCCACCAAGGGACTTAATCGTGGTGGGTCAGTGGGTCTTTAATAACGTTAGGGCCAGACACTCATCCTTGGTCACCGCCATAATGGTGGGTGAAGGAGAAGGAAGAGTCTGTTTCTCTCTTGAAGAAAATAATATCGTAATAATTTATACCAAATGAGGTAACAACGATGCAGAAGATAACACACCACGGGTGCAACAACACAACAACAACAAAACACTGAAAGGCCGGGGTCCAGGGGTAATGCCTTTGTTGCTGTTTCTTATTCCGTTATTAAGGCTGCTTATTCTCTCTGCCTGCTTGTCTGTCTGTCAATATGCCTGTCTGTCTGTCTGTCTGTCTCTCTATATATATACTTTTTATTCAATTCAATTCAATTATTCAATTCTCTCTCTCTCTCTCTCTCTCTCTCTCTCTCTCTCTCTCTCTCTCTCTCTCTCTCTCTCTCTCTCTCTCCCTCCCTCCTCTCTCTCTCTCTCTCTCTCTCTCTCTCTCTCTCTCTCTCTCTCTCTCTCTCTCTCTCTCTCTCTTCTCTGCCAGACAGATTGTGCGGGCGCGCGAGTAAATTAGTCTAAGTGCGTGCGTGCATGCGTGCTTATGTATATGTGTATCTGTTTGTCTTGTCTGAGTGTCTCTCTGTGAGTGTCTTTGTCTATGCGCTCGTGCAAATGTGTACGTATGCACTCTCTCTCTCTCTCTCTCTCTCTCTCTCTCTCTCTCTCTCTCTCTCTCTCTCTCTCTCTCTCTCTCTCTCTCTTTATTTCTCTTACGCACGAGCGCACACACAAACACACACGCATACATACGCACGCACGCACTCCACCCACCCCCACACACGCAAATACAGACCCCATCCCAACCCGCATCCCCCACCCCCACCCCAACCTCCCACCCTCAAACACACACACACACACACACACACACACACACACACACACACACACACACACACACACACACACACACACACACACACACAGACACACACACACACACACACATCACGCATACTACCTCGAAATAATCATTGGCGTTCGCCCCTGCGTCAGTAGACGTGTCGATAGAGAGAGTGATGTCGTCATTGACGCCTGTGTCGTCATCCGTGACGGTGACGGTGAGCACAGCCGTGCCGTTAGCGGCGTTCTCCGTCACGGTCTCCGTGTAGGAGGCCTGGTCAAACTCCGGCACGTTGTCGTTGAGGTCGTCCACGGCAATGTTCACGGTCACGTCCGAGAACAGCTGGTCCGAGCCTGCAGCAGGCACACAGAGAGAGAGAGAGAGAGAGAGAGAGAGAGAGAGAGAGAGAGAGAGAGAGAGAGAGAGAGAGAGAGAGAGAGAGAGAGAGAGAGAGAGAGAGAGAGAGAGATTATTTGTAGATAAGGGGACGTATTTATTATAAGGTTAAAAAAAATGGAAGAAATAGAAACTGGGAGGCGGGGGTAGTGTGTGGGGGGTGTAGTTATATTTCCGGTTAGACGGATAGACTCTGGGGTGGAGAGAGAGAGAATACGAATACGAATGCTTTATTAAGGGTAAAAAGGATAAGCTACAATAGCTTCTTTGCACCTTGCCCTCTCTCTCACACATTCATACCATGCATCAAGCAAGAGAATAAATATAATGTATAAATAGCTCCCCTACCTTCTGGAAGTTCTGTGCTTGTAGCTTCCCCCTTTGCTTACTGTCATCTACTATCTTTCTGCCGTAGGCTACCGGTCCATTCTCCTGCCTATTTGTTTTCAAGAAACACTTTCAAAAAGATTTCCTCCAGCCAAAGTCGGACTTGCTGGGGCCTAACTATTTCTTTAGTTAGGCGCATAACGCCAGCATGACGCATCTGCGCTCATAATTGACAGGAACCTGTCTGAGCGATCGAAGAAGAAGAAAAATAAGAATGGACCAGTATAGGGCAGAAAGCCGATGACAGCAACCGAAGGGAAAAGGCAGAGTCAAAGTAGAGTGACAGATTAGAGGAAGTTACAAGAACAGAACGTCTAGATGGTGGGGGAACTATTTGTACGAAAGACCCCCCCCCCCCCCCCCCCCCTTCACCCACCCACCTAGTATCTTGGGAGTTGTCAAAAAGCGCGAATAAGGTCCATTTGCGCTACTTTTCCTCTATACAATTTTGCGCGAACATGAAGTATACAGTTTGAACGACTATCCCACATAGAGAGACAGAAAGAGACAGAGAGACAGAGAGAGAACGCACAAACGAACACACACACACACACACACACACACACACACACACACACACACACACACACACACACACACACACACACACACACACACACACACACACATCCACACAAAACCATGCATGTATTATGTTACACTAAATTTGTGAAATTGCCTGTTTCATGAAATGAGCAGGATGTTGCTTGTTTCGTGAAATACGCAACACATTTGCGTTTTTTCATGAAACAAGCAAAAATGGCTTGCACGTTTCATGACACAGGCAAACAATTATTATTCGAAGGCTGAACATTTGAATGCAAGTTTGCCTGTTTCATGAACACCTCTGTCTGTCTGTCTGGGTGTCTGTCTGTGTGTCTGTCTGTCTGTCTGTCAGTCTGTCTGACTCTCTCTCTCTCTCTCTCTCTCTCTCTCTCTCTCTCTCTCTCTCTCTCTCTCTCTCTCTCTCTCTCTCTCTCTCTCCGTACATTCGTCAATGTTGCTTTTTGTGTGTATATAATTTATGTTCGCTTATAATGGAGTTCTCTGCTGATACATTGCTTTTTGTGTGTATGTTCGCAATGTTCTTTTGCTGATTTTTGTGTGTATTTTGTTGTATGTTCGCTTATAATGGAGTTCTTTGTGCTGATGATTTGTCGTCATTGTTGCTTTTTGTGTGTATGTTCGCTTATAATGGAGTTCTTTGTGCTGATGATTTCTTGTCATTGTTGGGGTTTTTTCCTTTTGTAACACCCTCTCCCCTCTGACATAGGCAGAAGGCATGGATCAGTAAACTTTGTGATTTGTGATTTTGTGATCTCTCTCTCTCTCTCTCTCTCTCTCTCTCTCTCTCTCTCTCTCTCTCTCTCTCTCTCTCTCTCTCTCTCTCTCTCTCTCTCTCCCTCTCTCTCTCTCTCTCTCTCTCTCTCTCTCTCTCTCTCCCTCTCTCTCTCTCTCTCTCTCTCTCTCTCTCTCTCTCTCTCTCTCTCTCTCTCTCTCTCTCTCTCTCTCTCTCTCCCCCCTCTCTCTCTCTCCCTCTCTCCCTCTACCCTACGTACCATCATCCGTCACGCGCACCGTGGCTACGTAGAGGGCGGTGTCTTCGCGGTCCAGCACCTCAGTGGAGGTGATGACTCCCGTCTCCCCGTCGATGGTGAAGTGCGCGGCATTGCCGGTAGAGAACAGCACCACGCTGTACGTCAGCGCCGCGTTGGTGCTGATGTCTTCATCCGTGGCCAGCACCTGGGAAGGTAACACCCCTTTTCAACGCTAGCCATTCCTCAGCCAAACATTTGCCATTAACCCATTCACCGCCAATGTCGCATTTTTGCACCACAATGGTTTGAGCACAAATGTCACTAATCAGGGCCTGTTATGCGAAGACCTTATTTTCTTAATTTTTGGGAGGTAAGGATAGGCCTAATGTTATACATGTCACAGAGGAATTCTCAATAGTGCAGATAGTTGTTTTTGTTCTCTACCCAGGTAAGCTTAATGGCATTTAGTCGCTGAAAATGCCTGGCGGCGAAAGGGTTAAGCTTACATGGGTAGAGAAAAGATTTCGTCTGGAATACTGGAGATTCCTCTGTGACGTGCCTAAAATAAGGCCTATCCTTACCTCCCAAAATGAAGAACATAAGGTCATTGGATAGCAGACCCTAATTGGATGCCTTTCAGTGACATGGGTGTCACATCATTGTGGTGCCAAGAGGCGACAGTGGCGATGACAAGGGGTAAAGGGCCCCCGCTCGCTACACTGCATACTGATTCGATATCAGTACGATCCGGTTTTTTGCCATTTGTGACCCAGCACCACGAAAGGGACATTAAGTTTGCTGGGCTAGGTTCCCACAACTGGCTCGCAACGTCAAAATAAATCTCTTTTTGTTTGTGGCTCAAGCCCAAAAACCTATAACTCACTTTGTCGGTCTGTCGGTCTGTCTGGGTCCAAAATTGTCGCACTTTTTGACAAGATTGTCGCACTTCAAATCGAGGCTACACTTCTGGCCGCTCTTTAAAATGATGTATTTTAAAAGCGTAAAAATAATAAACATAGGTCTTTGGATACAGACACTACAACAGACACGACGAGTATGCGGTGCTTCTTGTGGTGCCATGAGTATAAGTAGGATGAATAGTTTTAAAGGTTTTCCAAAAGATATAAAAAGTTACGAAATGGTGCAGAGATCAACATTCTGTTTTTTGACAGATTAAAATTATTGCAAAAGCCAGGGGAGGTAACTCATGATTGGAGTTCCCAAAAATAGACCGCGTGTCCACAAACTATTGCGATTTCGCGCTTGTTTTTTTATCAATGTTGATAAGGGCAATAATATAGAATGTGTGTTGTTGTACAATTATCAATAGTGTGTGTGTGTGTATGTGTGTGTGCGTGTGTGCGTACGCGTGCGTGCGTGCGTGCGTCTGTGTGTGTGTGTGTGTGTGTGTGTGTGTGTGTGTGTGTGTGTGTGTGTGTGTGTGTGTGTGTGTGTGTGTGTGTGTGTGTGTGCGTGTGCGTGTGTGCGTGCGTGTGTGTGTGTGATGGCTCACCGTTCCCACGGTCTCCCCAGCATCCACGTTCTCGGAGACGGTGAAGGAGTAACTGGAGTCGTCAAACTGTGGCGTGTTGTCATTGACGTCGGTGACAGTGACAGTGACAGTGGTGGTGGCAGTCAGCTGGGTGTCCTCGCCGTTGTCACTCACTTCCACCACCAGCTCGTATTGGTCGGTGGTCTCCCGGTCTAGAGCCGCTTGCACCTGCAGAATGGAAGAAAGAAACGTAAAAAATATAAACCAAGGAAAGAAAAGACGACAAAAATGGTGTTTTACGTCCTCTTGGTCTGAATCAGACACATATGGGACATTTGTAAATACAAATATGGTGGGAACAATACTGGAGGCAATGCCCGGAGGCAGTACGAAACCAGTAAAGTCCCGATTTTTTAAAATTAATACAGATAGGTGTAGCGGTAACCACGCCTCGGTTAAACCTCATCGGCTATGGCACCGCTACAAGTATATTAAAGTAACAACAGTAGGAAAGAAATGACAGAAAGGCAAGAAACGCAAGAAGTGATGATGGATGAATAGAGAGGAAGTAGAGAACAGTTAAACGGAAACAAATAAACGAAAGAAACAAATTAATAGGCGGGGGTTGTCGTAAAATAACCTTGGTGGAGGGAGTTAATTGATAAGAGTTTCTTCCTCTTTTTTGATTTTACTAATTTAATAACATTTTCCTTTCTTATCCTCATTATTTCAATGAATGAAACAAACTTAGGGCTTCTATTTTGGGGGAGGAAATGTCCTAGATCTGCTCATCTACCTGTTTCTTTCACTTAGCTAGGTGCATTAATTTCATGGACTCCTTGATAGTAGTTGCGCACTGTGTTTTAGGGATGGAGTGTCCTCCATCTTTTTGTTTATTGTTTTTTCTTGTCCTCTCCGAGGCCCATTTTTCTGTGTGTCCTTAAAGGGTCTAGCTAGATATATATATATATAATGCGTTGACATGTTTTCAAACCCAAGGATCTTCAGGCAGACGCACGTATGCATCCGGGTCCATCAGAAACCACGTGACAGCCCAACATGGCGGTTTTGCCTCACTTTGATGACACGAGCCCTAACTGATTAGTATGGTGAATGAATTGGAATCTCTGTGAGCCTGAAACTTTAGTACATACTATTACTCACGCATGCCAAATGTCAATATCCATATGCAGTTTGGTCATCTTTGCAATGCTCATTGATCTTTGTAGGCCTAATTCTTATGTCATCCAAAATTGTTCTTATATTTATACATGCTGAATGTCAATGTTTCTGTTGTACGGCACCTGGACGACATTTCTCCTTGAGAGATAATAAAGTGATTTTGAATTGAATTGAACACACAATCACGAAACAAACAAAACACAAACATCTTTCATGTCGAGATTCCTTAAAATTCGAAGTTTCGCGTGTCAAAATCTTATTATTATTAATTCAAAAGTGTTGCTTACAATAATTGTTCATTTTTTTAATGTTTTTGAGTGACTGTGTTCGGTAATGAGAGATGGAGGGACGGTGAGGGATAGGAATGTTTGTTCATATATGCTTTTAATATTATATTCTTTAGTAAAAATTGTAAAGCGCTTACAGTTTTAATGAATAAGCGCTATAGAAATAATACATAATACATAAATAAATAAATAAATAAATAAATTCTCTTCATGCAGGTACTCATTTTTAGCAACCTTCCCTTAATTTACGACACATCACGAACCTGAATGACGCCACTGACAGAGATGACGAACTGGTCATCGTCATCGCCGCTGACGATGTCGTAGGAGAGTCGAGCGTTGTCGCCTTCATCTTCATCGCTGGCGACGATGGAGGTGACGACGGTGCTGATGCTGGCATCCTCGGCTACGCTGGGCGTGTAGGTGCCGTCGATGACGGGCGTGTTGTCGTTAACGTCGATGACGTCCACGGTCAAAGTGAGGGTACCCGTCAGAGACGACGCGCCAGCGTCCGGGGCTAGTATGAGGATTTCGTAGCTGCGGCAAAGAGAGGAGAGGGAGAACATTAACCCTTTCACCTCCAAAGTCGCATTTTAGCACCACAGTGATTTAACACCTATGTCACTAAAAGGCATTAAATTGGGTTCTATTATCCAAAGACCATATTGTCTTAGTTTTGGGAAGTAAGGATAGACCTTATATGTCACAGAAGAATCCCCAATACTGCAGATGGATTTTGTTCTCTACCCAGGTACATTTAATGGGAATGTTTGGCTGAAACATGGCTGGCGATGAAAGGGCTAAGGCCGTGTACACACATAAGCGGATACTCCATGCGGAAACCCGTGCGCAATCCATAGATATGGGAAACAAAGAAGGGAAAAGATTTGCGCACGTGTCCGAATTTCCCCTATGCGCATACACTTTAAGGCCGGGTTCACATTAGACGCGTAAGTTCCGTACGGAAAACCCTAAATAAGTGGAAGAAAGAACGATGGAAGTTTACGCATAATTATAAGGGAAATTCGGACACGTGCGCAAATCTGATCCCTTCTTTGTTTCACATATTTATGGATTGCGCACGGGTTTCCGCACGGAATATCCGCTTATGTATGTACACGGCCTGATCCTTCTTTCTTCCACTTATTTGGGGTTTTCCGTACGGAACTTACGCGCTTAATGTGAACCCGGCCTAATACTTACTACAGTGCAAAAAAACTGTAGGTAAAGAGAGCTGGCCCGGGCCTGTATTCACATTGACTGAGATAGTAATGTGATCTTATAATCAGGATTATCTTAGAAGTCCTTCTTAGAAGTCCTTCTTAAAATCCCATTAACTCCTTTAGAAGTCTTTAGAATGACTTCTAAAGATATAATGATGATATTAAATATGTCTCATACTATCTCAATGTGAATACAAGCCCTTGGGCATTGAACATTTTCACAATCACTGCGAAGCAACCGTCCGCCATATTTTTGGGGGAAATGGAAAGGTGACAACCAGTTTCATTCGACTCGGTTGGGACAATCTGATCAGGCGGCTTTTAATTAATCCACACCCCCAAACTCACCTATCCGTAGTTTCTCGATCCAGCGTGGTCAAAGTCGTCACCTCCCCAGAACCGGAACCGACCGCGAAAACGGCATTGGACAGGAAATACGTGAACACGTTGTTGCTGGCCGCCGCGTCCGCATCCGCCGCCGTCGCGGTGGTCACCGTCGTGCCGACGCTGGCGTCTTCGCTGACGTTCGCGATGAAAAAGCTGGGCGTGAAGATCGGGGTGTTGTCGTTGAGGTCGTTGACGGTGACGTAGACGTGAGTGGTGGAGGTGAGGGCGGTGGGTGTCCCCCCGTCAGTGGCCTGGATGACCAGGGAGTAGTCTTCGCGCTCCTCGCGGTCAAGCTCTCCGGTCGTGGTCACCGAACCCGTTCCGGAATCCACTTCGAAGAGGGACAAGCCGTTGCCGCTCACTGCCGTGTAGGTCACCGTGCCTGTGTTTTTTTGGGGAAAGGTGTCAGAGGAATACGAATACCAATACGAATACGAATTGAATACGAATAACTGGAAAAAAATCAAAATGGGAATTAAAAGCAAACATGGATAATAATGAGCAATGGTAATCGTGGGTATTTTCGTGCTCTCTGACGTCTTATCTTTCATATTTATAAAATGATATTTAATATGGTCTCTAAATGGTTTTATAAGTGCTTTAAAACGAGTAGGTCAATGCATGTGTTTTCTCAAAATGGCCGACGCTCACCCTACTAACTGTAAATGCTAGTAACTCTGGAACAGAAAAAGATACAAGAATGGTTCTTGTATCATTAGAAAGTGAATTGTTTTCGTCATGGAATGGCCGAAGCTTCAAATGCATAATGTTCTCAGAATGGTCAGTTTGACAGTTTTCAAATGTCCTTTTCGTGGTGCTGGGTCACATATGACACTTTTTTCAGAACAATAGCACTTTTAAGGCAGACCAAAAAGAGAAGATAAGATGGGAATATAATATGTAGAGAGAAAGAGAGAGAGACAGAAAAAAGAAAGAAAAAAGAAAGAGTGAGAGAGAGAGAGAGAGGGGAAAGAATATGTGATGAGGAAACAAGAACTATAGCATTAATACGCTATATCACCAGCTCCGCGGCACATTTCCTGCTCCAGTGACATTGACCTTTGCCTAATGACCTTCGTTTTCAAACTTGGCATATATATTGGAAGTACATATGCGCATGCAAACATTTGAGTCCCCTAGGTCCCTGCGTTCAAATCGTTGACCGAAAACCTTCATTTTCAAACTTGTCCTAGACGTCCTATGAGCATGCAAACATTTGAGTCCCCTAGGTCCCTGCGTTCAAATCGTTGACCGAAAACCTTCATTTTCAAACTTGTCCTATGAGCATGAAGAAGAAGAAGAAGAAGAAGAAGAAGAAGAAGAAGAAGAAGAAGAAGAAAGAAGAAGAAGAAGAAGAAAGAAGGAGAAGAAGAAGCAGAAGAAGAAAAGAAGAAGAGAAGAAGAAGAAGAAGAAGAAGAAGAAGAAGAAGAAGAAGAAGAAGAAGAAGAAGAAAGAAGAAGAAGAAGAAGAAGAAGAAGAAGAAGAAGAAGAAGAAGAAGAAGAAGAAGAAGAAGAAGAAGAAGAAGAAGAAGAAGAAGAAGAAGAAGAAGAAGAAGAAGGGACACAATCGTGCAACACCCTCACCATCCAGGTCCGTGTCAGTGTCTTCGGCCGTGACCGCCACCACCTCGGTCCCCACAGCCACGTTTTCGTCCACGGTGACGGAGTAGGTGTTCTGGTCAAACACAGGGGTCTGGTCGTTCTCGTCCTCCAGGGCTATGTAGAGCCACGAGGTGTCCGTTAATCCCCCGTCATCCTCCGCCTGGAGGGTTAGGTTGTAGGTCTGTTGAGAGAGAGAGAGAGAGAGAGAGAGAGAGAGAGAGAGAGAGAGAGAGAGAGAGAGAGAGAGAGAGAGAGAGAGAGAGAATGAGCGGCTTATCTGGCTGTTTTGACCGCCAGGTGGCATAACGCTCGAGTTGGGGATAATCCTCTCTATATTCTTAGTTGGGGATAGAGAGAAGGAGAGAGAGAGAGAGAGAGAGAGAGAGAGAGAGAGAGAGAGAGAGAGAGAGAGAGAGGAAGAGGAGTCCCTCCCCTCTCTCTCTCTCTCTCTCTCTCTCTCTCTCTCTCTCTTTCTCTACCCCCAATTAAAGATATCACGAGATAAGCCCCTATTGAGATGGTTGCCACCTGGCGGTCAAATTGGCGAGCTAGGTTGACCATTCACACAATTCACAAATTTTACTGATCCTGGCCTTCTGTCCATGTTAGAGAGAGAGGGGGGGGTACAAAAGGTAAAAAAAAAACCCACCAATGACAACAAATCAACAGCGTTAATAAGTACATTACAGAGTGAACATCTAGAAAACGAACAGTGACAATAAATCAACAGCGTTGGTGTATAAACCTCATTATTGCTATATTTCATGTCTTAGGACTTGGGTACTACATCAAATAGAATGGATTTGAGAGGGGTTACAGAGGTTCCACCCCTCAGACCAAAAAAAGAAAGAAAATAAAAAGAGGGAGAAATGTAGTCCCATGCTATAGTTTTAGCATATTATCTGCATCTTTTACATTCAAATTATCATCAGCTTCTGGGTGGCAAGCCCCCCCCCCCAGACACCTCACCTCACAACAACTGACCACTTGGAACTACTCCCTCCACTGTTCCATGGCTGGCTGATCCGCCCCAAAACATGGTTGTATTTTTTATGTATTTTTGTTGTCTCCTTTAAATTCACATCATGTTTTCTTTCATTCATAGATTTGCTATTGTTGGTTATAATTATGGTTAAAAATAACAATTACAAAAGTGTTTTTGTAGCGTTTACTACGGCGTGTAACTTAACCTATACATTTGCCTTTTCTGTGCGCTTCCTCGTTACATTTTCATTCAAGTTCTTTTCCGTTAAACTCTCGCCCAGCACTTAGCTTAAGGTCTCAATAACACGTTAACATTGTTTCAATCTTTCCCCATGGCAAGACATTGATATGCCAGTCGTAAGATTCCTTGCATATCACTGTGTTGACATGGAGAAAGAGTGAAAAATGTTAACATGTATTGTGACCATTACGCCCAATAGCGCCTGGTTCCATCTTCATTCATCACCATTAATCTCTCTCCCCACCCCACCCACTTCACCCCTTAACTATCCACCCCACTAACCCACCTGCGGCTCAGTATCAAAATCCAGCTGGTTCCACACCACCACCACTCCGCTGTTGGGGTACACGTAAAAGTCTTCATCGTCATCGCCGTCAATGATACTGTAGGTCAGCGACGACCCAACATCGTCGTCATCGTCGGTGGCTTCGGCGTCGTAGATAGTCGTCCCGACGGGAGTGGTTTCCGAAAGCGTGATGCTTTGGCCACTTTCGGTGAACACTGGGTCGTTGTCGCTGACGGGGATGATGCTCACCGTCACCGTGCATGTGGAAGAGAGGGGGGTGTCCCCTAGATCCGTCACCGTGATTTGCAGTGTGTAGAGGTCATCCGTTTCGAAGTCCACCGTCTAGTTTAACACACACACGTTTGTTCGGTTGAAATCATCGTAGTCCCACAAGAAGATAATTACAGCAACAACATGCTCGAAGCTTTAAGTCACAAGTCGTAAGTTTCTTTACATTACTGTTCGTTGTACAAACGCGCATGGAAAATTGTCTTCCCAGCGTGTGAAAATAAAATAAAATGCATATAAATAACAAGCGCGAAATCGCAATAGTTTGTGGCACGCGGTCTATTTTTACGACTACAATCATGAGTCACCTCCCCTGGCTTTTCAATAATTTTAATCTGTAAACCAGAATGTTATATCTGCACCATTTCGTAACTTTTTATATATTTTGGAAAACATTTAAAACTATTTATCCTACTTATACTCATCGAAAGAAGCACCGCATACTCGTCGTGTCTGTTGTAGTGTCTGTATTACGTATGTTTATTATTTTGTACGCTTTTAAAATACATCATTTTAAAGAGCGGCCTCAATTTGAAGTGTAGCCTCGATTTGAAGTGCGACAATTGTGTCAAAATGTGCGACAATTTTGGACCGACCGACCGACAGACAGACAGACCGACCGACCGACAAAGTGAGTTATAGGTTTGTGGCTTGAGCCACAAACAAAAATCAAATCGTAATACCCTAGCTGCCCCTTAAATTTGCATTACACAATTGATTGACTAGTAGGTGGAGATTGCGTTTAAACCAAATATTGTACTAATGAACAAAACCGAATACATTATTATTGAGCAATTATTAATGCAATAAAAGAAGAATTTAATTAAGACTGAAAAGGATGGAGACTGAAAAGGATGGAGACAAAAAAAGAAGAAACGAAAAAGATTCCAAGATTCAAAGATTCTTTAATCTTTTGATCCTTTTGACCCCTTTTGGGGCATGGAGGAATTGAAGCAAATCAAGCAAAATACAACACCATACATGATCCATAGCACAACAACAGCAAAATGTCCACCCTCTGATACATAGAAGTAAAAGAACCGTGTGGTTTTAAAAGAAAGAAAGAAAGAAAATTAATAAGAAATAATGGTAAATGAAACATAAACTTGACGAGTGGGCCTAAATATATCATAATGTTTTGTGCATTGTTGACAAAAATCTTTAAATGGTGACTGAAGCACAAAGAGAGAGAGAGAGAGAGAGAGAGAGAGAGAGAGAGAGAGAGAGAGAGAGAGAGAGAGAGAGAGAGAGAGAGTAAAAACTAGTTTAATGCTTAGGCCTCTGGCCCACAACAATTGTCAAAACAAAATGTGTTAAATACTTCGTGCAGTTGTTACATTTCAGAAAGCCTCTCAGAGAGAGAGAGAGAACGAACGAACGAACGAACGAACGAACGAACGAACGAACCGTTATTTATTCAGAGACACACGGGTTTTTTTCTCACTCAGTCCTGAGAGAGAGAGAGAGAGAGAGAGAGAGAGAGAGAGAGAGAGAGAGAGAGAGAGAGAGAGAGAGAGAGAGAGAGAGAGAGAGAGAGAGAGAGAGAGAGAGAGAGAGAGAGAGAGAGAGAAAACTTGAAAACTTAAACTTTTTTTTCCAAGGATATAGATTTTAGGCAAAGCCTATTCTTCCAATCTGTCCTTGAGAGAGAGAGAGAGAGAGAGAGAGAGAGAGAGAGAGAGAGAGAGAGAGAGAGAGAGAGAGAGAGAGAGAGAGAGAGAGAGAGAGAGAGAGAGAGAGAGAGAGAGAGGGGGGGGACGGGGAGGGGGGGTGTAAATTCAAATTCATAGCGTTTTCACGCTCTAGCTTAATGAATCGTCAATGCACGGACCTGAGCCAAGACCAGGTTGAAGCTGTTGAAGGTGAAGATGCCATCATCGTCTCCGCTGGTCACTGTCAGGACGGTGTCCGTGTTGTCCGTGTCCGCTTCGTCGTCATCGGTCACCGTTATCGTGGTCACCACCGCCCCCACCACAGACGGTTCCGTCACCTCCGCCTGCGAACAATCAGAAAAAAATATAATGATAAATAAGCTATTAATAATTTCGTACAAAACAGTTCCCCCAAGTTCAGTGCTTGTAACTTCCTCTAATCTGCCACTCTCTCTGACTCTACATTTTTTTCTTTGCTTTTTGTCATCTACTATCTTTCTTACTTATTGGCCCATTCCAGGTGGGAGCAACCCGAATTTCACAGAGACGCCTCTGTGACTATAACCTACCTATTCTCCTGCCTTTTTTTCAAAAAAATCTTCCAAATATTTTTTCTCCTTTGAGCTCCTCCGAAATCGGAATGTGTTGGCTGTACACAGAGGGGAGACCAGTGAAAACTGAAAACCGGACACATACGTACCTTTCCTATTATGGCCATATGGCCTGGAAACGCAGAAGAAGAAGAAGAAGAAGAATATGTATATGATAATAGCGTATTGTTTCGCTAAAGCAACTCAATGCGTTTTCACTCACCGTCTTAAAGGGACTTCACACGCTCTATTCGAATGCATAAACGCTCTTTTAAAAATAATAAAAACCGCCACAGCATGCACGTGGGTATACCGGGGGGTCTTTTGTATAAATAGTTCCCCCACCTTCTGGAAGTTCTGTGCTTGTAACTTCCTCTAATCTGTCACTCTCTTTGACTCTGTCTTTTCCCTTTGCTTACTGTCATCTACTATCTTTCTGCCTTACCGGTCCATTCTCCTGCCTTTTTTCACGAAACACTTTCAAAAACATTTCCTTCAGCCGAAGTCGGACTTGCTGGGCCTATTTCTTTGTTAGGCGCACAACGGCAGCATGACGCATCTGCGCTCATAATTGACAGGAAACTGTCTGAGTGATCGAAGAGGAAGAAGCCACAGCATGGTTTTAGAATATCGTCATGTCTTCGATAGCATACATCCTTGGTTTGTTGTCACCCACAGATGCTGGCTTGAAACAAGAAAAGTGATCTTGATGAATTATGTTTTATAGTTCGGGCGAACGTGATTTCACCAAAACGTAGACGACTTTCTAGTGAACTCCACTATGCATTTGTTGCAACTTATGTCTTAGGCCGTGTACACACATAAGCGGATATTCCATGCGGAAACCCGTGCGCAATCCATAAATAAGTGAAACAAAGAAGGAAAAAAATATTTGCGCACGTGTTCGATTTTCCCCTATATGCGTGAACTTTTATCTCTCTTTCTTCCACTTATTTAGGGTTTTCCGTACGGAACTTACGCGTCTAATGTGAACCCGGCCTTATCGGCTCAATCTATTTTGAAGACTGTGACACAAAAGGTAGATAACAGCGATAGAGTTTGCATGTGGCGTGTTTCAGAGTGCTTTTGCATCCGAATAGAGCGTGTAAGAAAATAAGTGGATGGGATTGCGGATGTGCTTCCGTGTCCGCTTAGACCTATTTCTTAGGTGTAGCGGATGGGGTTTATGTACGGAACTTGCGGATTGCGGGTCTAATGTGCACAGGCCCTTTAAACACTAAACAACAATAAAATGCCACTCAAATTCATTTTGATCAAACCAGTATCTTTAACAATAATCTATTACTAATATTATATGATTACAATATACATTATTATACTACAGTTCCAAGTCATAGGGAGAGCATGTACATTATGTATTGATTACGATTTGAAATGAGGTGTTTTTTAAAAAAGTAATTACTGTCATTGTTGTCAAAAATATTCGGGGAGAGAGAGAGACGGGGGGCGGCGAATGTTTTTTTTATTGAGGGAAAGCGGAATAAGCACAATAAGCGGCTTTTTTTCATCCGGCCTTCCGAACAAAAAGAAAAGACATTTTTAAAAATCCAAATAGAAAAAAATACATCACAAAATACAAGAAAAAACAACAACCTTAAATCAAGGTTGTAAATGGACAAGGCATACAAATAAGATAAATTACATCAATCAAAGAGAGAGAGACTGAGACAAGGACAGACAGACAGACTGACAGACAGAGACCGACAGAGAGAGGGAGGTCAAAATAAAAGAAAATCTGGAATACATGCAGGAAAAATAATGCATAGAAAATACAATGTACATATAAGAAGACTTAACACATAAGCATGTATTATATCAAATGAGAGATTTGGAAAAGGATACAAAGTAGTTATTCTTGGATGTTGTGAGCTAGAGTATTCGTTCATGAGTATTTGATTATATCTTTTTTTGAATGTGTTTAGACACGCATGAACGTTAATTTGGGAAGAAATGCCGTTCCAGAGGAGCCCCCTGCATATTGTAAGCTAGATTTAAACAAGCGCGAAATCGCAATAGTTTGTGGCACGCGGTCTATTTTTACCACTCCAACCATGAGTCACCTCCCCTGGCTTTTCAATAATTTTAATCTGTAAACCAGAATGTTATCTCTGCACCATTTCGTAACTTTTTATATATTTTGGAAAACATTTAAAACTATGTATCCTACTTATACTCATCAAACGAAGCACCGCATACTCGTCGTGTCTGTTGTAGTGTCTGTATTACGTATGTTTATTATTTTGTACGCTTTTAAAATACATCATGTTAAAGAGCGGCCTCAATTTGAAGTGTAGCCTCGATTTGAAGTGCGACATTTTGTCAAAATGTGCCACAGACAGACAGACAGACCGACAGACCGACAAAGTGAGTTATAGGTTTGTGGCTTGAGCCACAAACAATAAATCTAATTTTGGAAGAGGTAACATCAGTCTATGAGGAAAACGTTTCCTGTTGAATTGATTTGTTTTCTTGTAGAGAAGGAGTAACATAGCATAACATAATTTTGAACATAAGGATTTATTTATTATATTTTAATTTAAATTGAAGAGGGAGAATGTTTAATGATACATAATCGGATTAAGTAAGGCTAATTTCAGAGAGAGAGAGAGAGAGAGAGAGAGAGAGAGAGAGAGAGAGAGAGAGAGAGAGAGAGGGACAGAGACAGAGAGACAGCAAAAAGAGAGAATGAGGTCGGACAAAAACACAAGCAGACTTTATTGTAAATTGGATGCTGCGGTGCAGTGGGATCAAGAAAATGCTTTGCAAAACAAAGCCCACGCAATGCAATTAATACGTATGTTTTGCAATGCAATTACAATAAAGTGTTTTAATTAATAGATAAGGAAATTGATTTCATGTTTACCTTTCTTTATTTATGACAATTCACTACTGACTGCTCCTGGGTTAGAATTCGTCGACTGTTCGCACCGATTTTAATCAATATTTATTTCTTCGTTGTATGCTACTACTTCAAGTTGGTCTGAGACGGACCGGCAAATTTGTGGGGGGGAATTAGGAAACAAATGCATACTAAATGGTCAATATGTTATATCTATGGTATTATCCAACAAAATCATGATGTTGTAGTTCGTTCTATAGGCATAACACAAGACAATGTGTGTACCAAATTGGGTGAGAAATGGTTGATAAATAAAAATAAAAAGTGGAATATAGTGTACAAACATGCTCGGCCATTGTATATTTCATTTAATTAATTTGTATAGGCCTTTCCCTTTATATTTAGAAACACTGCTGATATAAAAGCAAACTAGAACACCTTATGCAACTTTTGGCAAAGTTTTATGCCTGTAACTCAATTGGTTACTGAATAGCATCCGATAGAGTGTTGGCACCGGTATTCTGGGTGACCCTGCCCTCTATAAAGGGGGTTCTTTGCAATGCCCCTGTATCTAAAGTAATTTTGAATGTATTCAAGTTTATGTTCCACCAAATGTTACATTAGTAGCATCAGTTTGCACGGCTTAGGCCTTTTGTGGACAGTACTTGCCCAGTTATTACACCACACACGGGCACACAGACGGACAGGCAACAAACCCTGTAGGCAATCGGGGTGCAGTAAGGGTTGTTGTCATTGACGTCAGTCACCGTGACGACCACCGTGACGTCATCAGTCTTTACTGAACTGGAACCGGCAACATCGTCACTGGCTCTCACCGTCAAAGTGCGCTCGGCTTCCGTCTCTCGGTCCAAGCCTACCGAAGAGACTGTAATCTGCATAATAAAATAGTAGGCGCGTCAAGTTTAGAATAATACCCGTAAGCCTATATAATGACCATAGTTGGGTTTTTTTAAGTTGTTGATTTTAAAAATAATAAATAATTAGGGTAAGACGGGGTCAAAAGCCCATGGGCGGGTAAGAAGCCCATGCCAATTATCTCATGAAATAAAGCAAATTTCAGTCGCATTTGCCCATGAGACGAATGATAAACATTTGCAGAAACGTTCTTCATTTCATGAGATAATTGGCATGGGCTTCTTACCCGCCCACTGAAATTTGCTTTATTGCATGAGATAATTGGCATGGGCTTCTTACCCGGCCATGGGCTTTTTTCCCCGTCTTCCCCTAATTATTTATTATTTCTAATTTCAACAACTTTTTTAAAAAAACAATAGGCCTATATAGGCTTACTAGTATTATTCTAAAATATTACCCGCCCATGGTCTTTTTACCCCGTCTTCCCCTACAACAGAAAGTTGAGCTGTCTTGCACTTTAATAGAGACACTGACCCACCACGAATAAGCCCCTTGTTTGTTTTTTCTGGGTGGCTGTGACCCACATACACATGCCCCCAAGTTCAAATTGAGGCTGCTCTTTAGAATAATGTTTCATTTTGAACTTGGGGGCATTTGCATGGGAGTAAGTTATCTGCACGCGCACACACGCACGTTCGCAAGCACACACACGCACACGCACACGCGCACGCACACGCACACGCACACGCACACACACACACACACACACACACACTCATACATATACATACAAGCACGTGCGCTCGCGCGCGCGCACACACACAATTTTTGCCGAAAGTTATTTGCGCGCATACGCACACACACACATGCGCGCACACTCACATACACACTTGCGCGCACACGTATCCACACACATGCACACACATAAACACACGCGCGCGCACACGCACACACACACACAACACACACACTCTCTCTCTCTCTCTCTCTCTCTCTCTCTCTCTCTCTCTCTCTCTCTCTCTCTCTCTCTCTCTCTCTCTCTCTATCTCTCTCTCTCTATCTCTCTCTCTCTCTCTCTCTCTCTCTCTCTCTCTCTCTCTCTCTCTCTCTCTCTCTCTCTCTCTCTCTCTCTCTCTCTCAGAGTGGTTAAGACGTTCGCCTGCCAAATGTAATGCGTCACTGCAGCATGAGTGACCCGGGTTCGAATCCCGGCCTCGCCCTTTACTTTCCAGTTTGACAGGAGAATCGAACTGAACGTCCAGTCCTTCGGACGGGGACTTAAAGCTAGTCTGACCCGTGCGCTTTACGCACGTAACAAATCCAACGGCATTTGAAAGTCGGCAAGAGCCGGGAGAAATCCCGCTGCCTGGTATGGCCAAATTGATAGCTATGTTTTCCAAGTGTGCCCACACACCCTCCTCACCCTGTGCGGCCTCCCCCCAACAAAAAAAAAACCCCAAAAAAACTTTTTGGTAGGCGCTGCACTTTCGGCGACGCGTTCTCCGGGGGAGAGCGGCCCGAATTGTTCTCTGTGACTAGAATATACCAAATACCCCAAAATACCAAATACTTAATAAGTACATTACAGAGTGAGCATCTACTAAAAAGGAACAATGACTGACAACAAAAAGACCGAATTTCACAGAGATAAGTCTCTGTGACTAGAATAATACCAAAAATAAAGTAACGTTCAACTTCTTCTTCTTCTTCTTCTTCTGCGTTCCCAGACCAAATGGCCATAATGGGTAAGGTACATATGTGTCCGGTTTTCAGTTTTCACTGGTCTCCCCGCTGCGTACAGCCGACACATTCCGATTTCGGAGGAGCTCAAAGGAGAAAAATTATTTGGAAGAATTGTTGTTGAAAAAAGACAGGAGAATGGGCCAATAAGTCAGAAAGATAGTAGATGACAGAAAGCAAATGGAAAAGGCAGAGTCAAAAAGAGTGGCAGATTAGAGGAAGCTACAAGCACAGAACTTCCAGACGGTGGGGGAACTATTTTCACGAAAGACCCCCCGGTATCCCCACGGGGAGTAACGTTCAACAAAAACTGACCTCGCCTGTTTCAGAGTCAATGTCAAAGGCCCCGTCTCCGTTGCCACTGACAATGCTGAAGCGAATAGTGCCGTCTTCATCATCGGCATCGTCATCGGAGTCCGTGGCTGTCACTGTCGTTACACTGACACAGAGAAAAGTGTACATGTCATGTTGTTGAAAAACGCTCATGAATAGGGCATTTGCCGCGAGTGTCCGTTCTCTATCCTAGACTACTAATTTGCCCGCACTCGTTCTGACCGAGTTACGCTGACCTTTCCAGTTCAACTCTCTAAAGTCAACTCAGTGAAATTCAAGGTCGCCCTCACGTGGCAACTGCCCTAGGGGAAGACGGGGTAAAAAGCGCATGGGCGGGTAAGAAGCCCACCCCAATTATCTCATGAAATAAAGAAAATTTCAGTCAAATTTGCCCATGAGACGAATGCTAGACATTAACGCTCGTCTCATGGGCAAAATGAGACTGAAATTTGCTTCATTTCATGAGATAATTGGGGTGGGCTTCTTACCCGCCCATGCGCTTTTTACCCCGTCTTCCCTTATTGCAGCTGCAATAATAATAATAGTGGAACTTGTTGTCTATTAACCCTTTCGCCGCCAGCCATATTTCAGCCCAACATTTCCATTAAATTTACCTGAGTAGAGAACAAAATCCATCTGCAGTATTGGGGATTCTTCTGTGACATTTATAAAATAAGGTCTATCCTTATTTCCCAAAACTAAGGGTCTTTGGATAATAGAC
>CM065687.1:22124971-22134971 GCA_017654935.2 Phymorhynchus buccinoides | reverse complement strand
GGCCAATGGCTACCCTTCTTGGATTTTCAACGCCCCAAAACCAAAACGACGATCCAGTGAGAACAAGACCACCACCGTCAGCATGCCATACGTCAAAGGGATGCCAGACCGTCTATCATGGTCATTCAGTCAACATGGCGTACAACTGCTTCACAAACCTGTTAATACCATCCGATCGCAGGTCACACAAGTTGACTACAAGACTGACTTGGACAAGAAAAGCGGCGTTGTCTATCACATCCGGTGCAAGAAGTGCTGTGAACACTACATTGGAAAGACAGGCAGACCTTTGAAAACAAGACTGAATGAACATACCATCAGAACTTATTTCGCATACTGTGAACATCTGACAACAAAACCTCACCATACTAACAAATTCCAAACTATCATACTGGCAGCTGAATCACAGTTCACACAACAAAGATAAATAAAGGAGGCCATATAAATTAAAGAAAGGAATCGAAACTTAAACATGGACCTTGGGTATGACTTACCACCGATCTACAATAGCCTACTGAACACGGTTCACGCTTCAAATGACACCGACATCAACTCAGAAGAAAACAACAGCAGCCCCATCAACTGCCAGTCAGTCTCTGTAGACAACTAGCAGCAGAGTAGCTGGTCGAACATTCCCCTAAAAGGTATTCTTCTTCTTCTTCTGTGGTGGTGACCAACTTCTTTATACAGAAGTAATTGTACACACTTTAGGGGGCGACCATAGAAAGAGAAGCGGAAGAGGGGAAGACAGAAAAGAGCACACACATTACATCATCAGTTTTCCAAGAAAGGGCTACAAACGTCACCCTATTAGATTTACTTGGGTACAGCTTCAATATCTAGGGTGAAATCAGGAGTAGCAAACAAAATAAAAACCTAGTTCCGGGCTGGGGAGGGGAGGGCTACAGGGAGCTGCCGGCAGCTACTAATTTTCACGTTCGCCCCCAGCAAGCTGGGAACTAGCCGACCCTAGGCACTCCATAAGGCAATGCCCAGGCCCCAACCAAAAGGACAAACAAGACAAACAATTAGATCCCTAACTATTGGGGTAAAAAAAGGAAAAAAGAAAAAAAAGGAGTGTCGCGTTACCTCCCCAGCCACAGCCTCTTCCTCCACAGAGGTCACCAGGTCGTAGGAGTCGCAGGTGGGGGCCTCCTCGTTGACGTTGTTGACGGTGATGAACAAGGTCATGGTGCTGGTCCTCGCGGAGTCCGCGTTGTCCGAGACGGTGACCTCCAGGTCGTAGGACTCTGTGCGTTCAAAGTCCAGCTCGTTGGCCACCTTCACCACGCCCAGGTTGGTGTCGATGGAGAAATCGGTGTCCGTGTTGCCCCCTGTGTGTGTGTGTGTGAAAAAACAAGTTTTATGTTTATATTTCAGCCAGTATCTGCAGACGGTTTGGCTCTAGTTTAAAGGGGCACTCTGACGGATGAATGTTTTGCATGAAACGCATCGAGATCACCAGGAAAACACCCTTTACAGAGATCACAACACTCACTTTGCTCTGGTTTCCTAGAAATCAAACCGTCAAACCGGCGATTCCTCCTTGGCGGAGGTGCAAGAAGTCAAATTCTTTCAGGCATGTGCCTTCTCTTTTCTAATGGCCGCCTGAGTTTAGACCAAATCGTTTGCACAAAATGTCCGCAATACAAGCCTTTTTATTTTATTATTTTTTTATTTTATACAGGAGTTTCGCTCACAACAAGGGAAATAGCTTCTTTTTTTTAATGCACTACAATGAAGAACAAGCTTCAACCTCCGCCTCCACCCACCCCATCCAAAATGGCTTATAGCTCTCTGCGGCATCTCCGCCAAGGCAGAATCGCCGTTTGGGCGGTTTAATTTCTAAGAAACCAGAGGAAAGTGAGTGTTCCGATCCTTCAAAAGGCTGTCTTTCTGCTGATATCGACGTGTTTCTTGCAAAAACTCATCCGTCAGAGACCACCTTTAAGAATTTGTGCGTTTATATTCTATCGAGTTGGCTACCTTCACCAGGTTCACTAGGTTTGTGTCGATGGAGAAATCATTGTCTGTATTGCCGCCTGTATAAATATGGGGGGGAAAAGTTTTATATTTATATTTCATACAGTATCTGCAGACGGTTTGGCTTTAGTTTAAGGATTTGTGCGTTTATACTCTAGCGAGTTGGCCACCTTCACCACGCGTAGGTTTGTGTTGATGGAGAAATCATTGTCTGTATTGACGCCTGTATAAATATGGAACAAAAGTTTTAGATTTAGATTTCAGCCAGTAGCCTATCTGCATACGGTGGTTTGGCTTTAGTTTAAGACTGTGTGCGTTTATACTCTAGCGAGTTACCTTCACCACGCGTAGGTTTGTGTCAATGGAGAAAGCAGTGTCTCCATTGCCGCCTGTGTATTCCCATAAAATAAAATAAAACGTTTTGAATTTAGATGCAGTCAGTTGCTGTAGATTGTTTGGTTTGAGATTTAAAATATTTGGGTAGTGCATTAATGCTCTGATCTGTCGAATTGGCTATGGTTGCAATGCCTAGGTTTGTGTCGATGGAGAAAATCGTTGTCTGTATTGCCCCCTGTATATTGGACATAAATAGAAACGTTTTGTATTTAGATTCAGCCAGTTGCTGCAAAATGTTTGGCTTGAGGTTATTAAAGACTTTGGCGCATTAATATTGTACAATTGTGTTGGCTATGGTTGCAATGCCTAGGTACTTGTCGTAGGTGAAATTCAAATACTACTCGTCACAGATACACCGACAAACAATTTTGTTTTTGGTATTTGGTGTATTCTAGTCACAGAGACTTTCTCTGTGAAATTCGGGCTGCTCTCCCCGGAGAGCGCGTCGCCGCAAATGCAGCGCCTACCCTTTTTTTTTTTTGGGGGGGGGGGGGGGCCCCACAGGGTGAGGAGGGTGTGTGGGCACACTTGGGAAACCTAGCTATCAATTTGGCCATACCAGGCAGCGGGATTTATCCCTGCTCTTAGCGACTTTCAACTGCCGTGGGATTTTTACGTGCGTTTACGCTTTAGCGCGCGGGTCAGACTAGCTTTAAGTCCCCCATCCGAAGGACTCGACGTTCAGTTCGATTTTCCTGTCAAACTAGAAAGAAAGGGGCGAGGAGGCCGTGATTCGAACCCGGGTCACTCACGCTGCAGTCACGCGTTACATTGGGCATGCGAAAGACCTAAACCACTCTGCCACCTTTCTCCCTGCTCCCCCTACTCGCCACAGACACGCAGACAAACAACAAGAAAGACAGACACGTTACTGACACAGAAACGCACACACAGACAGAGAGAAGACGGACAGGACATATTAACCCTTTCACCGCCAAAGTCGCATTTTAGCACCACAGTGATTTAACACCCATGTCACTAAAAGGCATCAACTTGGGGTATATTATCCAAAGACCCTATTGTCTTAGTTTGGGGAAGTAAGGACAAAGATATTCTAAAAGGGTAAGATGGATTACTTAAGAGCTCGGCGAAACGGGCTGATAGAGTTATCGTTAGTGCGGACGTGTACACTATTCACAGTGGAGGCTATCCAAAAACTCGGACTGGAACTTGAACGGAGAATTCAACTGGCCTATCGATGTGTAAAATGTGTCACGTTTCAAAGGGACATAACCAGTGTTTCTGTCCTCACTACTCATATAGGGAAAAGAGACCGGATGTTTATCTTCCCCTGTACAGTCTTTGCTAAGGATAAAGGATATTCCTTATTTTATATATGTCAGAAAAATCCCCAAAACTGCAGATGGATTTTGTTCTCTACCCAGGTAAATTTAATGGAATTTTTGGATCAAATATGGCTGGCGGTGAAATGATTACGGCTACTGTGTCAATCTACGTACCTGTGATGGAGAAGGTGATTGTCTGGTTCTCCCCGTTCTCACGGTCATCGTCTGACACTGGTATGGTGGCCACTGTTGTTCCTGTGGCCACTGTCTCGTCCAGGTCCTAACGCATCAACATGGAAAATAGCATCATCATCATCGTCGTCGACGTCGTCGTCATCATCAGCAGCAGAAGAAGCAACAAACGTGATTGCATCGATGTCGTCATCGTCATCATCATCATCATCATCATCACCAACATCATCAATGTCGCCAACGTTATCATTTCTCTCTCTCTCTCTCTCTCTCTCTCTCTCTCTCTCTCTCTCTCTCTCTCTCTCTCTCTCTCTCTCTATCTCTCTCTCTCTCTCTCCCTCTCTCTCTCTCTCTCTCTCTCTCTCTCTCTCTCTCCCTCTCTCTCTCTCTCTCTCTCTCTCTCCCTCCCTCTCTCTCTCTCTCTCTCTCTCTCTCTCTCTCTCTCTCTCTCTCTCTCTCTCTCTCTCTCTATCTCTCTCTCTCTATCTCTCTCTCGCTTTAGGAATTGCCATTTGTAAGAACAATCGTCCGTTAATACTGCCTTTCTATGCGTTCATTCCGGACGAATTCCGAGTATACTCGGAACAGGAGAACGCCAGTCAGGGCCTAATTCCGAGTATTCTCCGAGCAGCAATTTCGGAGTCTAAACCTTGTCTAAATCCATGTTTATTTCAATCCAAACCATGTTTTTAGAGCGGCTTCTCTTCATCACTTCCATCTTTTGTTTCATTTATGGTACGTTTGCACTTCTATTTCAAATTTTAATATTAAAAAGTAAAAAAACAAAATAAACATCAGCCTCAGAAAATACTCCAGTACGTTTTCATTAACGGTGATAGTAATAAGGAGATTAATGATTCCGAGTAATGCAAGTAACCACGATTTCAAAGCGAAAAATAAACTTGGATTGACTTGTAATGTTATCATAACTAAATCATTGACAGTGTTGTGTTTGATTACGCTTCCTATTTGTTATGGGGGTTTTCCTAGGCAGCCCCAGGCCAGTAATGATGTTTGTCTAAGGCAGTGATGTCTTCAAGGGGTTTCACTGCCTTAACCCTTTCGCCGCCAGCCATATTTCAGCAACCAAAATACCATTAAACCTAACTGGGTAGAAAAAATAAAATATCTGCAATATTGCGAATTCCTCTGTGAAATATATAACATTAGGCCTATCCTTACCTCCCAAAATTAAGAAAATAGGGTCTTTGGATAAGAGGTCCTGATTTGATGACTTTTAAATGACATGGGTATTAAACCATTGTGGTGCTAAAAGGCGACATTGGCGGTGAAAGGGTTAAACAAACACCACGACTGGCCTGGGGTTGCCTAAAAACAAAATTATATATAACAAAGGAGAAGCGCAGCAAAACTCAACACTGTCAATGATTCAGTTTGACAACATTCCTGGTTGATCCAAGTTTATTTTTCGCTTCGAAATCGTGGTTACGAGCATTATAATCGGAATAATTAGTCTCCTTTTCACTGTTAATGGAAACACATTGGAGTATTTCCTGAGGCTCGTGTAGAGTCGGTTGTTTTTGTTTGTGGCTCAAGCCACAAACCTATAACTCACTTTGTCGGTCGGTCGGTCTGTCGGTCGGTCTGTCGGTCCAAAATTGTCGCACATTTTGACAAAATTGTCGCACTTCAAATCGAGGCTACACTTCAAAATTAATTGAGGCCGCTCTTTAAAATGATGTATTTTAAAAGCGTACAAAATAATAAACATACGTAATACAGACACTACAACAGACACGACGAGTATGCGGTGCTTCTTTCGATGAATATAAGTAGGATACATAGTTTTAAATGTTTTCCAAAAGATATAAAAAGTCACGAAATGGTGCAGAGATAACATTCTGGTTTACAGATTAAAATTATTGAAAAGGCAGGGGAGGTGACTCATGATTGGAGTGGTAAAAATAGACCGCGTGTCACAAACTATTGCGATTTCGCGCTTGTTACATTTTCAACATTACAATTTGAACCAGAAGTGCAAACAATAAGTGAAAAGAAAGTTGGAAGAGTTGTGAAGAGAAGCAACTCGAAAAACATGGTTTGGATTGGAATAAACATAGATTTAGACAAGTTTGAGACTCAGAAATCTCTGTTCTGAGAATACTCGGAATTAGGCACTGACTAGCATTCTCCTGTTCCGAGCATAGGCCTACTCGAAATTCGTCGGGAATGAGTTAATCTTTTGTTTGCATTTTAAACATCCATGGTGTTTGGTGCAACAAATTAATAACTGACTATATCAGCTACGCTTTAAGAAAAGGGAACCATTCCTGAAAATTTGGGGGGAAAAATAAATAACAAATTCATAGTACCCTTTTGCAAACATTTTTTTTCTGGAAAATTAAACGTGGCATGAACACGATTATATAATTGTCATGCTGATCAAACTATCACTGACGGGAGATGCTGAGGGGTCGGGGGTGTCGAACTCCGGGTCGTAATCGTTGCTGAGGGGAGAGATGGAGACGGTGACGGTGGAGGTGGCCTTCAGGGCGGTGCCGCCCCCTGGGGACCCTTGGTCGGACACCTGCCATGTGCATGTGATGCAAACAAACAAACTGACATTACTTTCATTACGGCCGCCTTCATATTGGATGCTAGGGTGTCCCTCTGACGTACGAGAAGAAGAAGAAGAAGAAGAAGAAGAAGAAGAAGAAGAAGAAGAAGAAGAAGAAGAACAAGAACAAGAAGAAGAACAAGAAGAAGAACAACAAGAACAAGAACAACAAGAACAAGAACAAGAAAAAAAGAAGAACAAGAAGAAGAAGAAGAAGAAGAAGAAGAAGAAGAAGAAGAAGAAGAAGAAAAAGAAGAAGAAGAAGAAGAAGAAGAAAAATAATAATAAGAAGAAGAACACGAACAAGAACAAGAAGAAGAACAAGAAGAAGAACAAGAAGAAGAAGATGAAGAAGAAGAAGAACAAGAACAAGAAGAAAAAGAAGAACAAGAAGAACAAGAACAAGAAGAACAAGAACAAGAACAAGAAGAACAAGAAGAAGAAGAAGAAG
Organism: Phymorhynchus buccinoides; assembly: GCA_017654935.2. Classification (NCBI taxonomy): domain Eukaryota; kingdom Metazoa; phylum Mollusca; class Gastropoda; order Neogastropoda; family Raphitomidae; genus Phymorhynchus; species Phymorhynchus buccinoides. The sequence continues at coordinate 22,128,085 of CM065687.1, read as the reverse complement.
AAGAATTTCATTCAAATTTCACATAGACGGACTGACACATTGGCTTACTTTTCTTTCTTTCTTTTTCTTTTTTTTGTGTCTATCGCTCGGACAGTTTCCTGTGATCATAATTATGAGCGCTGGTGCGCCATGCTGCCGTTTTTAGCGCCGAACTAAACAAATAATAATAATTAGGGCCCAGCATAGTTCGTCTTTAGCTGAAGAGAATCTATGTAAGAGTTTCAAGAAGAAGGGGGGAAAAGGGCAGGAGAATGGACCAGTAAGACAGAGAACGATAGTAGATGACAGAAAGCAAAGGGGAAAGACAAGTGTCAAAGAGAGAGACGGATTAGATGAAGTTACAAGCCCAGAACTTCCAGAAGGTGGCGAAACTATTTGAATTGAAAGATATCCCCTACTCCCAGTATCCCCACAGGTGCATGTGTGTGTGTGTGTGTGGGTGGGGGGGGGGGGGGGTTCTTGGAGGGGGCGAGGCTGCCCAGCTCCCAGTATGGAGGCACGATGCATCCACCCACTCCCTAACATTTTCAGACGTACAGTCAGACAAGCAGGCAATCAAGCCTACACAGCATGCCCACGCACACGGGCGCGCGTGCGCAACCACATTAGCAAACTTAAAAATGGAGAATCACAATTCTTTTGTTTTTGTTCTTTTCTCTGGGGACACTTCCACAATTATTCCACTTTAAAATCTGTTTGTGAAGATTTTTTAAATCCGCTTGTTTGCTCGATTTCCTAACATTTTTGTTCCTTAACCCTTTCACCGCCAATGTCGCATTTATGCACCACAATGGTTTACCACCCATGTCACTAAAAGGCATCAAATCAGGGCCTGTTATCTGAAGACCCTGTTCTCTTCATTTTGGGAGGTAGGGATAGGCGTATTGTTATGCATGTCACAGAGGAATTCCCAATATTGCAGATCATATTTTTTTCTCTTCCCGGTTTATGTTTAATGGAATATTTGGTTGAAAATAGCTGGCGGTAAAAAGGGTCAACTCTCTTTCGTTCTTTCTTTTATTAGGGGGGGGGGGGGGGGCAGGCATAGACCTATTTATCTCGCCCCTCCCCCTCCCACTCCCCCTTTTGTGTTGGGGTGTTGGGGAGGGCCGGCGTGAACTTTTTTATTTTTGCTTTAAATTGTTAAATTGTTGCTAAATTATTATTATTATTTTTTTTTATATTATTATTATTATTATTATTATTATTATTATTATTATTATTATGCTTCTTAATGTTTTCAAATAATGTTTTATTCGACTTGATTTATTTAATCTTTTATTCTCAGTGTATTTGTAAATGCGCTCTGAGGATTAATTTTTCATCGAAGAGCGCTATATAAACTTTATTATTATTATTATCATTATTATTATTATTATTATTATCATCATCATCATCATCATCATCATCATCATCATCATCATTATTATTATTATTATTATTATTATTATTATTATACTACAAAAAAATCCCTTTTCTTTACCGTGACAGTGAGAACATATTGGTAGTCCTCCTCCGCAGAGGCGTCGACTTCAATGGCGTCGTTGAGCTCCAGGAGACCACTGGTGGGGTCGGTGAAGACGAACTTGGTGTCGGTGTCCCCTGCAGCGATCTGGTACAGCAGGTCACCGCCCGTCAGGTCCGCGTCCGTTGCATCCAGCTAAACAGTACCAACACACTCATGTGCACTCTTCGTTCTTCTTCCAGAAACTTCCTAAAGTCCCTAAGCGGTCCTTGAAATCGTCGAACCGCGAGAGACACACTCATGTGCACTCTTCGTTCTTCTTCCAGAAACTTCCTAAAGTCCCTAAGCGGTCCTTGAAATCGTCGAACCGCGAGAGACACACTCATGTGCACTCTTCGTTCTTCTTCCAGAAACTTCCTAAAGTCCCTAAGCGGTCCTTGAAATCGTCGAACCGCGAGAGACACACTCATGTGCACTCTTCGTTCTTCTTCCAGAAACTTCCTAAAGTCCCTAAGCGGTCCTTGAAATCGTCGAACCGCGAGAGACACACTCATGTGCACTCTTCGTTCTTCTTCCAGAAACTTCCTAAAGTCCCTAAGCGGTCCTTGAAATCGTCGAACCGCGAGAGACACACTCATGTGCACTCTTCGTTCTTCTTGCAGAAACTTCCTAAAGTCCCTAAGCGGTCCTTGAAATCGTCGAACCGCGAGAGACACACTCATGTGCACTCTTCGTTCTTCTTCCAGAAACTTCCTAAAGTCCCTAAGCGGTCCTTGAAATCGTCGAACCGCGAGAGACACACTCATGTGCACTCTTCGTTCTTCTTCCAGAAACTTCCTAAAGTCCCTAAGCGGTCCTTGAAATCGTCGAACCGCGAGAGACACACTCATGTGCACTCTTCGTTCTTCTTCCAGAAACTTCCTAAAGTCCCTAAGCGGTCCTTGAAATCGTCGAACCGCGAGAGACACACTCATGTGCACTCTTCGTTCTTCTTCCAGAAACTTCCTAAAGTCCCTAAGCGGTCCTTGAAATCGTCGAACCGCGAGAGACACACTCATGTGCACTCTTCGTTCTTCTTGCAGAAACTTCCTAAAGTCCCTAAGCGGTCCTTGAAATCGTCGAACCGCGAGAGACACACTCATGTGCACTCTTCGTTCTTCTTGCAGAAACTTCCTAAAGTCCCTAAGCGGTCCTTGAAATCGTCGAACCGCGAGAGACACACTCATGTGCACTCTTCGTTCTTCTTCCAGAAACTTCCTAAAGTCCCTAAGCGGTCCTTGAAATCGTCGAACCGCGAGAGACACACTCATGTGCACTCTTCGTTCTTCTTGCAGAAACTTCCTAAAGTCCCTAAGCGGTCCTTGAAATCGTCGAACCGCGAGAGACACACTCATGTGCACTCTTCGTTCTTCTTGCAGAAACTTCCTAAAGTCCCTAAGCGGTCCTTGAAATCGTCGAACCGCGAGAGACACACTCATGTGCACTCTTCGTTCTTCTTCCAGAAACTTCCTAAAGTCCCTAAGCGGTCCTTGAAATCGTCGAACCGCGAGAGACACACTCATGTGCACTCTTCGTTCTTCTTCCAGAAACTTCCTAAAGTCCCTAAGCGGTCCTTGAAATCGTCGAACCGCGAGAGACACACTCATGTG
>CM065687.1:22064971-22104971 GCA_017654935.2 Phymorhynchus buccinoides | reverse complement strand
TTATTTGCTTTCTGTTTGTTGGTTTTACTGGTCGCTTTTGGGACATGTTGAGTGTGCTCTGTAGATGTCTGGATCATATTTTAGTGATATGTTTCAATCGGTCAGTTTCAAACATATCCTACTCGTACATATCTGAAAGTTTGTGTTTGAAGTTTTGATTCAGTGATTTTCTTGATCAGTTTCTTTCAATACTACTTTAAATAATCCAAGCTATAGGAGCAGCTTGGCTCTGAGTTGCATCCCATTTTATTTCATCCTTTCTTTTTGTTTCTTTTGATTGTTGAAACTCAAACTGACTTACACCTCTAGGAAACTGTCTTACACATATCTGCGCATTACACACAATTTAAGGAAAACATGTAGAATACAAACGTCGACGATAAAAAGCAAAAGAAATGTGTGAAAACACAAGAAAGAGGAACAAAATTCTTCTAAAGAAATTACTGCAGATGATAATTATTACCTAACCTGAAGATCCTTAATTTGGCCAGATTCCCAATAATTAATTTACACTAACACAACAATATGACCGTGTTCCAATTATTATACCAACAAAAAATAATAACAAATAAAATCGTATCTTCTTACCTTAAGAACTGATCCAGGGCAATGTTGACAGGGAATCTGTTTAACAATCTGAAGTATATCGTCAGAAACCTGTAAAGATTGTATCATCAATCGAAAGTCGCCTAAGCGTGAATTACACCGTTCATAAATCGAAGTGGGGGTACCAGGATTGAATACTATGTCGATTGCTCTAACTATGGCTGCTTAACCACGCCTCTTCTTATAATCTGGAACACTGCGTGCGTGCTATTTCTCTCCTGTATGAAACCAACCCTCCCCCACCCTTTCTTCTGAAAAGAAAGTGTTTTTTGTGTGTGTTTTCCGAGTTGATGTTGACTCGTACGTTGCTAGGATTTTAAGTTTGTGCAAGAAAGTGTGATGACGTTCTTAATCACACATCACCATCTACACCCCCACCCCCATGATATGTCTCTCTCTTTCTCTCTCTCTCTCTGTCTCTCTCTCTCTCTCTCTCTCTCTCTTTCTCTCTCTCTTTATCTCTCTCTCTTTCTTTCTCTCTCTCTCCCTCTCTCTCTCTCCCTCCCTCTCTCTCTCTCTCTCTCTCTCTCTCTCTCTCTCTCTCTCTCTCTCTCTCTCTCTCTCTCTCTCTCTCTCTCTCTCTCTCTCACATTATTTGTTAACCATTACTGTTAAATAAATTGGAGCACGCGCACACACACGCGCGCACGCTCTCTCTCTCACATTATTTGTTAACCATTACTGTTAAATAAATTGGAGCACGCGCACACACACGCGCGCACGCACACACACGCACGCACGCACGCACGCGCACACACACACACACACGCACAGAGTAATACACACACATATAGTAACAAACACACACGCGCGCGCATTCGCGCGTACACAGTACACACACACACACACACCATACACACACCGAGCGCGCTTAGTTAGTGTTGTGGCTGACTATGGCAACCGTCTTATCTTGGACTTTCTATGAGGTGTCGCATATAACATACAGATGTAGATTATAATTATGAAGAACATTTTGCCTTGTATATAATTGCCTTGTGTATATAGACATTAGTCCATGAAAGATAAAATAAAATATAATATACAAGTTAAATTTTTGACTGTATGTGTTCAGGGGGGTACTTGTCCGGGGGGTACTTGTCCTAGGGGGGTAGTTATCCAGGGGGTGACTGTCCGGGGGTAGTTGTCCGGGGGGTAGTTGTCCTAGAACCCTTTTAGTGACATGGGTGTTAAACCATTGTGGTGCATAAATGCGACATTGGCGGTGAAAGGATTAATCTAGGTAGCAACAATTATGCAGGTGATACCTTATGTCCTCTACCACATGTTACTAAAAGCTGTTCACAGCTTCTTGTGGGGTTTATTGTTAGCTTAAAGCACCGACACCGTACGACCTCTATTTGGTTAATATCCTTTTTTTTATGTTATTGTTAAAGCCCTCTCGAAGCAGCCATAAAGATAGCGATACCAAGAGGGGCTCAACAAGGGTTGGAGTTTCATTTCTTTACTTTTCTTGGGCTATCAGAAGAATTTTATTAAAGGATTAAGAACATTATTTTTTTTACAGAAATAAACCTACAACTGGCTCTATAGAACGGCTTTGATGATTTCCTCTTTCTTTTTCTTTTTTTTAGCTACATGCCCACGTCAACAGTTACTGTCAACAAAAATTCCTTCGCTTTCTGATAATGATAATTAGCAAATTGGCTAAATTTGAGTTTTAAAAAAAGAGGAAAAAAGAAGATTAACAAATTCCGCATGCTCACAGTTGCGGTATCTGTATTACAGCCAAAGCCATTGTAAACTGTGATGGATTGCGTTATTGTTGTTGCTGTTGCTTTGTAAAACTTTGTTTTTATCAGACTATCGGTGACTTTGTGTTATACTGTTAGAACAGAAAGACAATCGGTCAAGCAAAGACATTGAAAAACAAATAAACAAACAAACAAAAAGACAGCTAACAAACTGGCGTCACGGGTATGAGTGTGCATGTGTGTAACGTGTCACACCTCTGTGACATAGCCCTATAGGGGAAGACGGGGTAAAAAGCGCATGGGCGGGTAAGAAGCCCACCCCAATTATCTAATGAAATAAAGAAAATTTCAGTCAAATTTGCCCATGAGACGAATGCTAGACATTAACGCTCGTCTCATGGGCAAAATGAGACTGAAATTTGCTTCATTTCATGAGATAATTGGGGTGGGCTTCTTACCCGCCCATGCGCTTTTTACCCCGTCTTCCCCTAATAACATCCCCCATACTTACCCCCTGCAAGGTTATTGTTGGGTTTGGGGGGGGGTGTTTTTTTGGGGGGGTTACAATTATCTCACTGCACTTGATCGACCTTCGACATTAATTCAATTTCGCAACAGAAATGATGATTCTAGAAGATTGACTTGCAAAGAGGTACAACATTTTTTTTCCAATGCAGCAAGACCTCTCCTTTGCCCTTTTCCCCAGCCCGCTGACAAAAGACACCTGCCATGCACAGCTTAGGGGACAGTATTTCAATGCCCCAAACTGTTCACCCCACCACCTCGCACCTGAACTAAACTAGCGAGTTCTTTTGTGTGGGGCTACGAGACCGAATAGAAGGTGATTTTAGGAGAGAACAAAAGTCGGCGAGTTCCTCTATAAAGCTGCCATTTGATTACGCTCGAAGTCACTATGTGCCTTCCCATGTCGATAGCACGTTAACCCTTTCACCGCCAAAGTCACATTTTAGCACCACAGTGATTTAACACCTATGTCACTAAAAGGCATCAAATTGGGGTCTATTATCCAAAGACCCTATTGTCTCAGTTTTGGGAAGTAAAGGTAGACACAGAATAATCCCCAATACAGCAGATGGATTTTGTTCTCTACCCAGGTAAAATTAATGGATTTTTGTGTGCTGAAATATGGCTGGGGATGAAAGGGTTAACCCTTTCGCCGCCAGCCATTTTTCAGCCAAAAAATACCATTAAACTTAACTGGGTAGAGAAAATAAAAAATATCTGCAATATTGCGAATTCCTCTGTGACATGTATAACGTTAGGCCTACCCTTACCTCCCAAAATTAAGAAAAAAGGGTATTTGGATAACAGGCCCTGATTTGATGCCTTTTAGTGACATGGGTGTTAAACCATTGTGGTGCTAAAATGCGATATTGGCGGTGAAAGTGTTAAACCCAAATTTTCGTTCGTTCGAATCGAAGTCACTTTGCGCGCAGTTACGTAGCTAAGCTAGCTTCGATCGTAGAAGTTTCTTTTCATATAATTATAATGGCTGCATGACTGTGGTCTTGTTGAAAACTGGGGTGGGACTGAGAGTCGGGTATAATATCGATCAAGCTCCCTCATTGATCCCTTACTTTCTTATTGTTCAATGAACAGTAAACGCTGGGGTTTTTTTTCTCCTTTTCTTTCTTTCTTTCTCTCTCTCCTTTTCCACCTTCTTCCCCCGTCCTTTTCTTCTTCTTCTTCCTCCTCCTCCTATTTCTTCTTCAGTTGCTTCCTTTCTGCTTTATTCTTTTGCCTTTTCTTCTTCTTGTTCTTGTTCTTGTTCTTTTGCTTCTTCTTCATCTTTTTTCCTTTCTTCTTCTTCTTCTTCTTTTTCTTCTTCTCCTTCATTTGCTTCCTTTCTGTTTTATTATTTTGTCTTTTTTTAAATTGTCTCTTCTTCTTCTTCTTGTTCTTCTCCTCCTCCTCCTTCTTCTTCTTCTTGTCCTCCTCCTCCTCGTCCTTCTCCTCCTCCTCCTTCTTCTTCTTCTCCTCCTCTTCCTTCTTCTCCTCCTCCTCCTTCTTCTTCTCCTCCTCCTCCTTCTTCTTCTTCTTCTCCTCCTCCTCCTCCTTCTTCTTCTTCTTCTTCTTCTTCTTCTCCTCCTTCTTCTTCTTCTCCTCCTCCTCCTTCTTCTTCTCCTCCTCCTCCTCCTTCTTCTTCTTCTTCTCCTCCTCCTCCTCCTTCTTCTTCTTCTTCTTCTTCTTCTCCTCCTTCTTCTCCTCCTCCTCCTTCGTCTTCTTTGTCTGTACCCCTATGCACCCTCCCAACTTTCTCTCTAAATCACTCTTATTTTCGGTTTTTCTTTCTCTCCGACTGTTGAAATCGGCGGCAGTCAAATTGACGCACGCATACCTACGTAAGAAGCAAGTGTTTTCTGGTTTGGTATCGAACAGTCGTGCGATTTGAGCTGACGCAGGCTACGGCTGGCCCTTTAAGGCAAGGCGTCTCCACTAAAGACAAATCTTAGCCCAGTCTGCCGGAATAGCAGCCCCCCCCCCCCCCCTTCTGATATCGGAAACGGAAACGGAAATCCTAGTTTGAGAGTCACGGTTTAGGGTAAGACGGGGTAAAAAGCCATGGGCGGGTAAGAAGCCCATGCCAATTATCTCATGAAATAAAGAAAATTTCAGTCACATTTTGCCCATGTGACGAGTGTTAATGTTTAGCATTCGTCTCATGGGCAAATTTGACTGAAATTGTCTTTATTTCATGAGATAATTGCCATGGGCTTCTTACCCGCCCATGGGCTTTTTACCCCGTCTTCCCCTATAACAAGCTGTAGAATGATACTTTATACCGAAACTTATCTGCCCCTGCCTCTTGACCTGAGATGCAAACGCCCCCTACCTAAGATTATCGCCCTTGCCTGTCAGGAACTAGTAGTATATATATATATAGCCACAGAAAATAGTGACTGGTCACCAGGGGGCATCGGCAGTTCGGGCCTAAAATTATCGCCCTTTTGTGTCGGCAAGGAGTAGCACAAAGCCTCATTGATTTCCAATACTGTATTTTAAAAAAATCCTTTATCGTAGAGCTTTTACTGTCGTTTTACTATTTTGCTCCTTCTTCAGGCAAATGAATGCCAACCAATAAAACTGGATTATCTAGACTCCTTCTATTGGCCACTACAAAGAACACCTTTTGCAAGAGTGAATGCCCTTGGAGGGTGGGGGAAGATGGTTCAGTACTGACCAGATAGGGAGACAACTCTCGCCAATAACACTATTTGATGCCACTAAATGGCTGTCTTTCGCAAGAGTGAATGACCTTTTCAGTACTGACCAACAAGAGCAATTACTCTCACTGTCAAGGGCGTTAATAACCCTAGTTGCAAAGGCTTATAAGCAGCCAGGGGTTGCATGCCGTATAAACAACCAAAAATAGATCGTAATGTCTCATATGGCTTCGGCCGAGAGGACGATAAACATAATTAATTATTCATGCCGTATGGGTTGCAAGAGAGGCTGACGTGGATGGAAGCATCATGCCATCTCTATTCAAATTACATGGACCCTGCAGTAGGGGAATAGCAGCGCTAACGGGGAAAAGAATAAATTAATCATAAAACATCTGAGCCCCTCTGACAATATAATAGGAATTGTTCGGAAATAATTAAGGGGAGTAATTTCACGGTGTGTGGGAGTGATCTTGATCTAATTCAATCGGTCAAACAGGGGAAGTTACTCTACCATCAGGTAGGCCTAGATCCCCAGCTCTCGCCTCGTGTGTTTGAGTAGAACACCGTGCGTCATTCTAAAATTGATGTCATTTATATTTTTACGTCACAGTTTGCAAGTTCTCTCAGTTTGTGGCCACCGCATGACCACCCCTCATTTTTCTAAAATAAAAATGTTTGCAAGTCGCTGACTCGCATTAGGTCCTGCGGTTTCAAGCGTCGACGCCATGGTTGCTATGGTTTTGACCGAGTAAGTCGAGGTAATCAACTCTAATTTTCACGAAGTGCTCTCCCCTAAAAATCGTCAAATACCGAGGAATCAATATTGAGAAAACGCCAATGGAAATCAATACTTTCTTAATGTCTCGAGGCGGATTTCGTTTTCTTTCACATAGAAAAGTGCACAAATGCAAAAACAAACAAAACCCAATAATAATAATATTTCGCCCCGTTTCTTTGGGTTTGGTTCTGCCATGACGGTTCTTGTCGAAATTTGTCAATTAGTTCCAGCACTTCGTTTGAAGTGTTCGTTAGACTTTTGTACTACGCTCTCAGAGTTTCACGCTCGATTTAAAACTTATGGCGTAAACACTTCTCAAAGGGATTTCACAACCATCATTCAAATGAAATGTAATTGACGTAGAACCTATTTCTAATACTTATTATTTGTATAAACTAAAAGGAAGTAGGTTAGTACGATTGATTAAGGTTGACCGGTTTTTGATTCGAGTTTTCCGAAGAGAAAGATAGAGAGGGGGGGGCGGAGAGGGAGAGAGAGAGAGAGAGAGAGAGAGAGAGAAGAGAGAGAGAGAGAGAGAGAGAGAGAGAGAGAGAGAGAGAGAGAGAGAGAGAGAGAGAGAGAGAGAGAAGAGAGAGAGAGAGAGAGAGATAGCGGACATATGAGAACACTGAACACTGAAAAACTTTATTTAACAAGGATGAAGAACGAACGAACGAAATTTTATTTATACAGGGTAATGAGATAAGTATACATACTTTTTTTACACCCAGCCCTGAAAGAGAGAGAGAGAGAATACGAATGTTTTTATTGAGGGTAAAACAGATAAGCTGGGTAGCTTTTTTACACTATTGCCCTCAAGCAAATAAACAATTAAAGAAGAAAATGATTAACAGAAACGTAAAAACAACAACAAAAAACGGCAACAATAGTGACAAAAATATACAAGTAATATAATACAACAAGGCAAAAATGGCCACACAACAACAATTCAAGATTAAAGACCCCCACCCCACCCCACACAAAAACACCAAACACCTCCCAAAAAACACCTCCCAGTCTCCCCCCTCCCCCCCCCCCCCCCCCCCCCCCCCCCGCACTCACACCCACAAGCGCCCCACCACATACCCCACCCCACAAACCTATGCACACATACATACATGCATACAAATTCTTATATTATGTACATGTACATGTATATCAGTTCACATAAATCTTAAATGTTCTCTACACCTTGTAATAATTATCATTTGAATGTATATATAAACATAATTAAACGTGTATTGTGAACATATGTATTGTAATTCGTAAGGTAAAATAAGACAAAACAGATTTATAATTGGTCCATCAAGTATTTATGATATGCCTTTCTGAAAGATGACAAGCTCGGTTTCTGTTTTATGTGGTTAGGCATATCGTTCCACAATTTTGCTCCTGGGTGGACTAATGAGGACATGAATAGATTTGTTCTAGGTCGAGGGGTACGAATAATCGACTTCCCACGAATGTTATATACTGGGAAATGTTTTTGCAGATAACATGGTGTTAATTTATTCATAATTTTAAACATAAACACAGCTTTGTTATGCTTACATTTGAGATGAAAAGGCAGAATATCTAATTTCTTATAGTCACATGAATCAAGGGAGGAGGATTTTAATAGGATAAGTTTAAGGGAACGTCTATAAATACTGTGAAGTGGTTTTAAACAATTTTCACTTGCTAAGTCCCAACATGTTGACACATAGTCCATGTCTGATTGAATATATGTCTGATTGAATATATGTCTGATTGAATATATGCATGAAAAAAGAGAGTCCGGGAATGCTGGTCTAGAAAGTGCTTAATTCGATTCAGTTGAAATGTTTTTTGTGATAGTTTCTTGGACAGAAGTGAAACATGCTTTTCATGCAGAGAGAGCAGAAACATGCAGAGAGAGAGAGAGAGAGAGAGAGAGAGAGAGAGAGAGAGAGAGAGAGAGAGAGAGAGAGAGAGAGAGAGAGAGAGAGAGAGATGATTTAATCACTTTAGGCCATTGCCCCTCGTGAAACAGTAGGCCTAAAATATACAGTCGAGAGAGAAAGAGAGAGAGAGAGAGAGAGAGAGAGAGAGAGAGAGAGAGAGAGAGAGAGAGAGAGAGAGAACACTGAAATGGTTTAATGAGTAGGCCATTGGCCCATGTCATTTTGAGAGAGAGAGAGAGAGAGAGAGAGAGAGAGAGAGAGAGAGAGAGAGAGAGAGAGAGAGAGAGAGAGAGAGAGAGAGAGAGAGAGAGAGAGAGAGAGAGAGAGAGAGAGAGAGAGAGAGAGCAGGCAGTCAGAGAAAGCTAGACAGACAGAACGAACGAACGACCGACCTATAGCCTACATACTGACACACCGATCAACCTACAGACAGACGACCAGAGTTAATAAACCGTAAAACATGACACATTCACAAAAGTGCCGCTGGGATGTATGACTGCCAGTGTGAGTAAATACGAAGAAAATAGTCTTATTTGCCCAGTATTTAACTTGAATAATCCGTTGAATAAAGTCGTTGGCCTTTAGAAAACTGTCTGTAAATCTGACTTGTGGGGGGGGGGGGGGGGGGGATGTTAAGTCCTCTCGCGCACGTTTTGTCCTTATGGGCACATTAGTCTAAAATGACCCTGTTTCTGCTTCTTCTTTTTCAGTTTGCATTTATTGTTAGCATTTCGTTTCATTACTCACCATGTTACATTACCACACAAAATGTGAAGCCATTCTATACCTACTGGTTCATGAGATACAGCTCGGACATGAACGGTAAGGACATTTCGGTTTGGTGAGTCTTCCTTAGCGGAGTTGTTTTTTTGCACTGGCGGTGTCCAAATTCAGGATCTGAATAGGTTGTGGCATTGCTGATCAAGAACATAAAAGTATATGGTTATGGGAGACCCTAGGCTTATTGTAGGTCATGGTATCCGCGAGAAAACAAATTCACGTACGCGAAAGGACTTAACACGTGCGCGAATGGAAATACCCCCCCCCCCCCCCCCCTACCAAACCTCACTTCTCTTCTTTCCCACTCTATCCTCCTTCCATTCATCCCGTTCCCCCTATTATCTCATTTCCTTACCCATCCTTTTCTCTGTGTGGGGGGGGGGGGGAGGGGGGGGGGAGGAGGTAGGGGGGGGGGGGGAGGGGGGGGGGGGGGGAGGAGGTAGGGGGGGGGGGGGGGGGTCCTGACACGTCCCCGCGCGACAAAACTCAAACTCTGTTATTTGTCGTAAGAACCATCAAAGGAATTGATTGACACAGAAGTGGTAAGCGCGTACCACGAAAGAAATAAAATAAAACGAACAGCACAAGCTAAAGGTGGTGACGAAGTAAATGCAGCAAAATAATAAAGATAATGAATGAAAATCTGCTTAACGTCCTCCGGCCTGGAACAGACACATATAGGACATTATAGTAGATATAAATATGGTGGGAACAATCCTGGAGGCAATGCCCGGAGGAAGTGCAACACCAGGAAAGTCCCGATGTTTTAACAATACAGATGCAACAGCATATTATGTCTATAATGATAATGAAATATTGTTTTTCTTATACTCTCGTAAATCATTTACTGCGGACATCAAAGCATTCGTTGCTGTTTCAGGTTGGAAAGAAATTGATTTCAGTACGAGACATGGAGACTGAAAATCTGTTAATGAAGAATGCGACAATTCCCGGCAGGACACGCGCGTACGTGCGTGCGTGCGTGCGTGCGTGCGTGCGTGTGTGCTTGTGCGCGTGTGTATGCATATGTGTTGTTTTTTGTTTGTGTGTGTGTGTGTGTGTGTGTGCGTGTGCGTGTGCGTGTGCGTGTGCGTGCGTGCGCGCGCGCGCGCGCGCCTGTGTGTGTGTGCGCGCCAGTGTATTTGTGTGTCTCCTCCTGCTGCTGCTACTACTGCTGCTGCGAATAATGATGATGATGATGATCATTAACCAAACCGGGGGGAAAGGTGGTTAATGTTTTCAGCGCAATCTGTTTGTTCTTATGTGACCATCTCCGTTGCCACGATAGCGTTTGAACGGAGGGACCTAGGAGCCTCACATTCTGCATGCGGATAGGTATTTAGGATATCTAGGCCAATTTCGAAAATGAAGGTCATATATCAAAGGTCAAGGTCACTGGAGCCGAACATGCTGCCGCGCGAGATCATTGCTGGCGCAGAGGTACTGTAAAGCGCAGGCGTAGACTGTTTGGTCGGACTTTGGTTTCAGGGGTGTTTGTCCGTTTGTTCCTGCAAGGTCAGTCACTGGACCCGAAAATGATGCCACGGGGCTGGTTGATCTAGCGTTTTTCGCGCTCTGGTTCATGAATAGGTGCAGGTCCAGCATTATAAAATGGTCCGGCCAAGCATGAAAACTCTTCCATCAGTTACGTACCGTGTTGTAAGACTTATACTTAGTAGTCTCCGTTCTCCCCGTGGGGATACCGAGGGGTCTTTCGTAAAAAATAGTTCCCCCACATTCTGGAAGTTCTGTGCGTGTAACTTCCTCTAATCTGCCACTCTCTTTGACTCTTTCTTTTCCCTCCCTTTGCTTTCTATCATCTACTATCGTTCTGACTTATTGGCCCATTCTCCTGCCTTTAAAAAAAAAAAATCTTCCAAATAATGTCTCCTTTCAGCTCCTCCGAAATCGGAATGTGTCGGCTGTACGCAGCGGGGAGACCAGTGAAAATGACAACCGGACACGTATGTACCTTTACCATTATGGCCATATGGCCTGGGAACGCAGAAGAAGAAGAAGAAGAAGAAGAAGAAGAAGAAGAAGAAGAAGTAGTAGTCTCCGTAGTGTGGTTGACAGCATTGTTCATGAGAAAGGGAAATGTCCAACGTTACACAGTATTAGAAAATGACCGTCCAGCGTCCGATAAAGAGGCACTGTAACATGAGAGTTAAAAAAAAACCTGACAGTACACATGCAAAGTAAAATAGCATAAGCCCAAGGTGGCTGCGATCTTGTCTAAAATAATATGTGACCTAGCGCCATGAAAGGAACATTAAGTCGCTAGGCTAGTTTCTCACAACAGGACTTGCAAAGTCAAAAATCTTATTTTTGATAAATTCTGAGTTATGGGTATTTTTGTGCTCTAAATCTTTCATATTCATAAAGGACAATCCTTGTTATGGTCTCTAAAAACTCCCCCAAAAGACTGCTTTAAAATGAGTAGGCCTAGGTTGATGCATATTTTTTTCAGCTAGGCAAAACTTTAGACTGTTTTCTCAAAATGGCCGACAGTCACCCTACCAACTTTAAATGCTTATAACTCTAAAACGGAAACGTTACAATGGTTCTTATATCGTTTGAAAGAGAATTGTCTGAAGTGTCTAGCTGTACCATTATCTCAGAATGGTCATTTAGACAATGTCCCTTTCGTGGTGCTGGGTCACACATAACATGATAGGCCTATTATAAAGAGGCACTGTCCAAAGTAACGAAGCGTTAAAGGGGGCACTGTCCAACAAATAAAGTAAACAATAATATAATCTGCATTGTTAAAAATTCGGGACTTTCCTAGTGTTGCACTGCCTCAGGGATCGTTCCCACCGTCTTTATATCTACTAAAGACGTGTCATGTGTATGTCTGTTCCAGACCGGAGGACGTTAAGCAAAGTAGACGAAACAGCTTTAGGCTATTGATAAATCCGAGCAAATAAAATAAGGGACAAGTTAACATTGGGATAGAATAATATGTAGATAATAAAGGTGTAAAGTGAAACTATACAGACAATGCAATAAACGGAGCAACATATATAAACCTAATATGATAATAGGCCTATGTTGCATATTCAGTCACACAGTAGGGTACTTTAAATATCAACCATAGATACATAAGACATCCATAATCGATTATGTGCGCAGGCACCGGCACCGGCACCGGCACACACACTACCAAACGGGTGAGGGGGGGGGGGGCGTAAGACCTACTGGCAAGGCAGGTGGATTTGTTAAGTTATGCGTCTTAGTAAATACTACATCAAACATTTTATAAGTGGTATTTTTAATCACAATTAACGAAAATAATAATAATGACCATTTGTATAGCGCGTATTCTCCTTACGGGGTTGTAAGCACTTCACAAAGGAGTTAAAATTCTTTTTTGTTTTAAACACAAAAAAAACCACTTCATATTAAGGAACACGAAACGAAATCACGATAACTACATTTACGTCACATCAGCGAATTATAAATTAGGATGGAGTGTTGTGTGTACCTTTTTGCCTTAAATGTTGAGAAAGGGAGCATGTAGGGGGGGGGGGGGGGGGGGGGGGGGGGCAGAAAAACAAAATGATAGGTCTCTCATAATTAAAACATTTAAGAACCGTCATAATTTTAGCATCAGGATTTTTTAAAATCCATAAAAATGGATCCCTTGAATCTCTCTCTGATGAGGACCTGATGAAAAAACTCCATATTTTGTGCTTATTTAGTTATCCTCAATAAACATTCGAGTTTTTTCTCTCGCTCTCTCTCTCTCACACTCTCATTTTAGTGAGAGCATCCCCCCCCCCCCCCCCCCCCCCCCCCTCCTTTCCGAGCCAGGGGAAGGGAAACTGCTACTAATATACTACCTACAACATTTGAAGATACTGTCTGAAGCAAAACAACAGCAAAGAGGGTAGAAACATAACAAAACTTCACCATTCTAAAATGATATAGTGTACATCTTCTATGAGTATTTTTTTTTTTAAAGGATCAGGGATTCATGCTTTTGGTCATGTAAACTTCATGCCTTGACCATCCCTCATTCCACATTGGTCAAAAGGAAAAAAACTTGTATGCCGAGTGAAAATTTAACACACAATACATAGTGTGTAACCCTAATTGTTTGCTTCAATGAATTTTTTTTTTTAAACAGGGTAAGGGATTCATACTTTTGGTCAGGTAAACTGAAGAAAAAAAGTTCTCCACCCCCACCCCTCTCATTCTCCACCCCCTCTCATTCTCCACCCCCATCCCCTCTCAATTCCCCCTCGTTTGAGAGTCGTAGTCTTCCACAAGAGACTAAACTGTACCATGCTTTTCCATTACTGTAGAAAATCATCTATTGTACAGCTCTCGTTTTACTGTTGGCCCCTGCTGCAGTTTAATGTCAACCAATGATAAAAGCTATTTGAGCAAAAGGCATAGTGCGCGCGTGTTTGTGTGTGCGATTGATGAGGATAACAGACAGATACAGTGCCTGCATGTGGTTGTGTGTATGTGGTTGTTGGTTGGTCGATTTGTTTTCGTGAATTGCATGAACAGAGAAAGCTTATAATTATTCGATGAGGATTTTTGTAAGATTTCAAACTTTTGTTATTTATTCAGCGCATGAGTGAACGTTGTGCAAAGGGAAATAACCATTGCATCCTTAGCGTGCTTAGGTCGTGTGAATTTCTCTCCCTTACTTCTGCGGCATTTTATGAAGGAAAAAATCGGGCTGCTTGTGTTTCCCTCCCTTATAGGTTATTCCCGATTTGTGTTTGAGCGTGTGCGCGAGCACGCCCACACGCTCATACACACTCGCAAGCATGTACACACACGCACGCACGCACACACAAAGTTAACAAACATAGCTATGAAATAATGAATACACGAAGACTATGATTATGAAAACATTTTGATAATCGTCGCGCAAAGTGTACATGTTTTGACAATCATGACAAAAGGGCAAACTATCAATGGACAAACCAAGTAACGTTCAAACACTTCTTCTTCCGGTTAAGTGCCCACAATAACAATTTGATTTTTATGGCACCATTTCGGTCTAGGCCCGAAGTCGGAGAAACAAAAGAATAAAATAAAACAGCAACACAAAAGGAAAAAAAAAGAAAAAAAAAGAGCAAAGGAAAAAGAGAAAGCCCTAATCTACAATGACCCAGCCAGCTGGTTCTCCCTGTGGATCCCCAACATGATGCCGTATGTAAGTATTCACTTGTATGTACACACACGCGCGCGCGCACACACGCATGCGTGCGCACGCACACACACACAAGTTGTGAAGTTACCCAGAACATGACCAATACATAACGGTGGCAAAAAAAGGCAAACATCCCGAAAGTGCATGAATAATCAACACGCGTTGACAATTACAGCAAATACAAACGCGCATTTTACCAAATGAAAACACAAAACCACCAACCAACAAAACAGCAAAAAGTTTTCATATTCACAACGTGAACATACTATTATTATTTTTTTAAATCAAGATATAAGAATGATAGGGCATACAAGGGCCGCGAGGCCCATAGCAAGCCCTTATCACCACTACTACTACTAATAGGAAAATGACAAATATGATAAAAGATCAAACGAATATTTCACAGTAATCCAACACTTATTCATAGGAAAATGACAATACAAAAAAGAATATAAAAAGGTCAAACGAATCATTCACAGTACCCCAACAACACTTATTCTTAGCAAAACGACAAATATTTTTTAAAGATCAAACGAATCATCCACAGTACCCCTACAACACTTATTCATAGGAAAATGACAAATATGATTAAAAGATCAAACGAATCATCCACAGTACCCCTCCCCTACAACACTTATTCATAGGAACATGACAAATATGATAAAAAAAAGATCCAGCGAATAATTCACAGTACCCCTTCAACACTAAATGACAAATATGATTTTTGTTAAAGATCAAACGAATCATTCACAGTACCCCTACAACACATAGGAAAATGACAAATATGATAAAAAGATCAAACAAATCATTCACAGTACTCCAACACTTATTTATAGGAAAATGATAAATATGATACAAATTGTAAAAAGATCAAACGAATCATTCGCAGTACCCCCCACAACAATTAATTCATAGGAAAATGACAAATATGATTTAAAAACAAAATCAAACGATATCATTCATAGTACCCCTACAACACTTATTCATAGGAAAATGATAAATATGATAAAAAGATCTAACGAATCATTCACAGTACCCCTTCAACACTAATAGGAAAATAACAAATATGATTTTTTGTTTAAGATCAAACGAATCATTCACAGTACCCCTTCAACACTAATTCATAGGAAAATGACAAATATGGTAAAAAGATCAAACGAATCATACTCGTAACTCCCCATCAACACTTATTCATAGGAAAATGACAAATATGATTTTTTAAAAAGATCAAACGAATCATCCACAGTAGCCATTCAACACTTATTCATAGGAAAATGACAAATATGGTAAAAAGATCAAACGAATCATACTCCCCATCAACACTTATTCATAGGAACATGACAAATATGATTTAAAAAAATCAAACGAATCATTGGTTTTTTTATTCAACAATTTCAAATTATAAACAATAATGAGGTAACAGGGTAACAACAAGCATATAGCTTATAACGTACCCGTACACAATACATTACATATGTTTCAAATGACGGAAGGTGTGTTCTCACCAATTAGAAAATATTTTTTTCAATATTTAGAAACATTATTACAAACTAACAAACAACGTGAACAAAATAGAAAACCAGAAACGAAATAAAAGTGACATTATGGGAAAAATCACAAAAAAGGAAATGAAGGAGGAAAACAAAAGGGGGATTGAGAGACAAATTAATGAACAATATGATGACTCAATATAACACTCATTAAACATTCCACAAAAGTACTTACAACCTTGCTTAAATGTCTAGAACACATTATTCAATGATTTAGACCAGTATAGAGGCGCACCTGCGCTTTCACACAAAAATGATTGAAATGTTTGATTTGACATAATTGAAAACAGTTTAGAAATAAGTTTAAAACCGATTTGAACCAGAAATGAAGAAATGTACAGTTTCAAATATTAATATGTTGGTTTCACATGGAAGATTTTGCCTACCACACAAGAGAATGTCACAATTAAGATAATCAGGAGAAAGGTTAGATAAGGTGTTAGCACGAACAACATTAAACAGGGCATGCTAAGAGATAATGCTCAGCTGTTTCGCGTACATAGCCACAAGTGCAACCTGGATCATTCAATAAATGACGGGTGAATAAATCATAATTCAAGTCACTAATGCCAAGGCGAAGACGACAGTGCAAAATTTGTTCTTTGCGGTTGCCAAAATACAAATATGCAGGTATAACAGTGTCTTGTGCTGATATAATGCGTTTAAAGGCACTAACGGAATCACAACTTTTAAAATTGTCTGGAATCATTCACAGTACCCCCTAGAACACATAGGAAAATGACAAATATAATAAAAAGATCAAACGAATCATTCACAGTTCCCCTACAACACTTATTCATAGGAAAATGACAAATATGATTAAAAGATCAAACGAATCATTCACAGTTCCCCTACAACACTTATTCATAGGAAAATGACAAATATGATTAAAAGATCAAACGAATCATTCACAGTATCCCCTACAACACATAGGAAAATGACAAATATGATTAAAAGATCAAACGAATCATCCACAGTTCCCCTACAACACTCACAGGCCTCTCATCTCAACACTGATGCATGCAACAGGACCATGTCACATTCATGTGATAAATCCACTAAAGGTGGAGTCCTTTGGGAATCTTCCAAAGTTGACATGGTAATATAGTAGCACACGTGCATTTTGTTTTATTGATTTAGGCCGTGTACACACATACGCAGATATTCCATGCGGAAACCCGACCGCAATACATAAATGAGTGAAATAATGAATGTTGCGAGTAAGAAATGGCAATACCCCTATGTACTATGTGCAGTACTATCAATACATAGACACAATAAAGATTGCATGCAGACAAATAAATATCGGGAGTAAGAAATGGCACTCCCCTTCCACATCTTGAGCCCACCCAACCTGTATGTGCCGTTAGTCCATTATAATCCAGTCGAACAGCTATGGTTCTCAGGAATGTGCAGTTAGTGGTACTATCAATGCATAAGACATAATAAATGTTGCGTGCAGACAATTGTAGGGAGTAAGAAATGGCACGCCCCTTCCACATCTTATGCCCAACCTGTATGTGTAGTTTGTGGTACTATCAATACATATCAATTTATAAACTAATTATTACCGTTATTGTTAAAACAATTTTTTATTAGTGTCAAATGAAACCTTGATTTGGTTTTACAGGGCAATAAACATTGATTTTATAAATAATAAAGGTTACGTGCAGACAACTAATTGTTGGGAGTAAGAAATGGCACACCCCTTCCACATCTTATGCCCAACCTATATGCGCAGTTAGTCTGTTATGGTCCTGTCAACAGCTATGGTTATCTCAGGAATGTGCAGTTACTGGTACTATCAATACATAGACATAATAAAGGTTAACTAATTGTTGGGAGTAAGACATGGCACGCCCCTTCCACATCTTATGCCCAACCTGTTTGTGAAGTTAGTTAGTTAGTCTGTTATAGCCCTGTCAACAGCTATGGTTATCTCAGAAATGTGCAGTTAGTGGTACTATCAATACATAGACATAATAAATGTTGCGTGCAGACAACTAAATGTTGGAAGTAAGAAATGGCATGCCCCTTTCAACATCTTATGCCCAACATTTATGTGCAGTTAGTGTTACTATCAATACATATCAATTTACAACTTATTATTACCGTTATTGTTATAATAGCTTTTAGTAGTGTCATAAAACCTTGTAGTGGTTTTAAAGGGCAATAAATATTGATTCTGGACATACTAATTGTTACATGCAGACAACTAAATGTTGGGAGTAAGACATGGCACGCCCCTTTCACATCTTATGCCAAACCTGTTTGTGCAGTTAGTCTGTTATAGTCCTGTCAACAGCTATGGTTATCTCAGGAATGTGCCGTTACTGGTACTATCAATACATAGACATAATAAAGGTTACGTGCAGACAACTAAATGTTGGGCGTAAGACATGGCACGCCCCTTCCACATCTTATGCCCAACCTGTTTGTGAAGTTAGTTAGTTAGTCTGTTATAGTCCTGTCAACAGCTATGGTTATCTCAGAAATGTGCAGTTAGTGGTACTATCAATACATAGACATAATAAATGTTGCGTGCAGACAACTAAATGTTGGGAGTAAGAAATGGCATGCCCCTTTCAACATCTTATGCCCAACATTTATGTGCAGTTAGTGTTACTATCAATACATATCAATTTACAACTTATTATTACCGTTATTGTTATAATAGCTTTTAGTAGTGTCATAAAACCTTGTAGTGGTTTTAAAGGGCAATAAATATTGATTCTGGACATACTAATTGTTACATGCAGACAAGTAAATGTTGGGAGAAAGAAATGGCACGCACCTTCCACATCTTAAAATACGCCCAACCTGTTTGTGCAGTTAGTTAGTCTGTTATAGTCCTGTCAACAGCTATGGTTATCTCAGGAATGTGCCGTTACTGGTACTACCAATACATAGACATAATAGAGGTTGCAATGCAGACAACTAAATGTTGGGAGTAAGACATGGCACGCCCCTTCCACATCTTATGCCCAACCTGTTTGTGCAGTTAGTTAGTCTGTTATAGTCCCATCAACACCTATGGTTATCTCAGGCATGTGCAGTTAGTGGTACTATCAATACATAGACATAATAAATGTTCCGTGTAGACTAAATGTTGGGAGTAAGACATGGCACGCCCCTTCCACATCTTATGTCCAACCTTTATGTGCAGTTAGTTAGTCTGGCATAGCCCCGTCAACAGCTATGGTTATCTCAGGAATGTGCAGTTAGTGGTATTTTCAATACATATCAATTTATAAACTGTTATTATTACCGTTATTGTTATAACAATTTTGCTTTATTAGTCATATAAAACCTTGTATTGGTCTTAAGGGGCAATAAACATTGCTTCTAGACATAATAAAGGTTACATGCAGACAACTAAAACGTTGGGAATAAGAAATGGCACGCCCCTTCCACATCTTATGCCCGACCTGTATGTGAAGTTAGTTAGTCGTTATAGTCCTGTCAACAGCTATGGTTATCTCAGGAATGTGCCGTTAGTGGTACTATCAATACATAGACACAATAAAGGTTACGTGCAGACAACTAAATGTTGGGAGTAAGACATGGCACGCCCCTTCCACATTCTTATGCCCAACCTGTATGTGAAGTTAGTTAGTTAGTCTGTTATAGCCCTGTCAACAGCTATGGTTATCTCAGGAATGTGCCGTTAGTGGTACTATCAATACATAGACACAATAAAGGTTACGTGCAGACAACTAAATGTTGGGAGTAAGAAATGGCAATCCCCCTATGTACTATGTGCAGTACTATCAATACATAGACACAATAAAGATTGCATGCAGACAAATAAAAGTTGGGAGTAGGAAATGGCACGCCCCTTCCACATCTTATGCCCAACCTGTATGTGCCGTTTGTTATAGCCCCGTCAACAGCTATGGTTATCTCAGTTACTGGTACTATCAATACATAGACATAATAAAGATTGCATGCAGACAACTAAATGTTGGGAGTAAGAAATGGCACGCCCCTTCCACATCTTATGCCCAACCTGTATGTGTAGTTAGTCTGTTATGGTCCTGTCAACAGCTATGGTTATCTCAGGAATGTGCAGTTAGTCTGTTATAGCCCTGTCAACAGCTATGGTTATCTCAGGAATGTGCAGTTAGTCTGTTATGGTCCTGTCAACAGCTATGGTTATCTCAGGAATGTGCAGTTAGTCTGTTATGGTCCTGTCAACAGCTATGGTTATCTCAGGAATGTGCAGTTAGTCTGTTATGGTCCTGTCAACAGCTATGGTTATCTCAGGAATGTGCAGTTAGTCTGTTATAGCCCTGTCAACAGCTATGGTTATCTCAGGAATGTGCAGTTAGTCTGTTATGGTCCTGCCAACAGCTATGGTTATCTCAGGAATGTGCAGTTAGTCTGTTATAGCCCTGTCAACAGCTATGGTTATCTCAGGAATGTGCAGTTAGTGGTACTATCAATACATAGACATAATAAAGGTTACGTGCAGACAACTAAATGTTGGGAGTAAGACATGGCACGCCCCTTCCACATTCTTATGCCCAACCTGTATGTGAAGTTAGTTAGTTAGTCTGTTATAGCCCTGTCAACAGCTATGGTTATCTCAAGAATGTGCAGTTAGTGGTACTATCAATACATAGACACAATAAAGGTTACGTGCAGACAACTAAATGTTGGGAGTAAGAAATGGCAATCCCCATATGTACTATGTGCAGTACTATCAATACATAGACACAATAAAGATTGCATGCAGACAACTAAATGTTGGGAGTAAGAAATGGCACGCCCCTTCCACATCTTATGCCCAACCTGTATGTGTAGTTAGTGATACTATCAATACATAGACATAAAGGTTACGTGCAGTGAAAAAACAAACTAAGCCCCAAACAATGTGTTAGGCAATGGGAGTGATACGTGGCACGCCCATCCCACACACCGCATGTCCACAACCTTTATATGTACGGTCAGTCATGATAAATGATCTAAAAATAAAATAAAATTAAAACAAAAACAAAAAAAACTAAAGTAAGGTTACGTGCAGTGAAGAAAACAAACTAAGCCCAAAACAATGCGTTGGGGAGTGAGACGTGACACGCCCATCCCACACCCCATGTCCACAACCTTTTATGTGCGCTCAGTCATGATAATAATGCAGCTAAGTATAAAATAAAATGTTACAAAACAGCTAAAGCAAGGTTACGTGCAGTGGAAAAAAACAACTAAGCCCAAAACAATGTGTTGAGGAGTGAGACGTGACACGCCCATTCCATGCCCCGTGTTCAACCATTATGTGAGGTCAGTCATATTAATAACATGGGTGCAACTACACAAAATGAAAAAAACTGAAGGGGCGCAGTCCCGGGGTAATGTCCCCCTGCAGCTGAAGCAAACATTGATTTATGAAGGCATTTCAGTTTGCTTTTCCCACAATTTATACAAATGCTTATTTTAAAGTGTCTTAAAAACGCAGTAGACACACAAAGATCTTGTTTGACAAATTTAAAAAAAGGAAATTCCTTTTCTGGTAAAATTCAAAAACAGGAAATGCTTGAATACCAGGAAAAGTTGCACCCATGTAATAAAGCAGCTAAATATAAAATAAAATGTAAAAAAAAACCATACGGAAAAACAACTAAAGCAAGGTTACGTGCAGTGAACAAAAAACCCAAGCCCAAAACAATGCGTTGGGGAGTGAGACGTGACACGCCCATCCCACACACCCATGCCCACAGCCTTTATGTGCGGTCAGTCATGATAATAATGCAACTGAATACAAAATAAAGTAAACAAGAACTGAAGCAAGGTTACGTGCAGTGAACAAAAAGCCTAAGCCCAAAACAATGCGTTGGGGAGTGAGACATGACACGCCCATCCCACACACCCCATGTTCACAACCTTTACGGTCAGTCATGATAATAATGCAGCTATATAGAACATACAATTTTAAAAAAATAATTATAAAAAAACTAACGCAACGTTACGTGCAGTGGAGAAGAAAAAAAACTAAACCAAAAACAATGGGTTGGGGAGTGATATGTGGCACGCTCATTCCACACCCCATGTCCACAACCTTTACGTGCGCTCACGATATTTGTAAATGATAAAAAAGGTGGATGAAAAACAGCAGACAAAATAATAAAAGGGACCAGAAACTTCCAGGGAAAAACAAAAACAAAAATGGAGGGGTAAATGCCGCAATGTAAGCTGACTGGTTGACATTAGCCTGTAGAAAGGGCCAATAATAAATGAGCAGTACTGTGAATGATACAAGACAAAAGGGTGCCAGAAACTTCCAGGAAACAAACATGGAGGGGTGCATGCCACAAAGTACTGGTTGACATTAGCCTGTAGAAAGGGCCAATAATAAATGAGAGCTGTACTGTGAACGATATTCTATTGTATCGGAATGCCATGGTACCGATTAAATCCCTTGGTTTTTTCTGGGTAGCTGTGACCCACATACAAATTCCCCCAACTTGAAATTGAGGCTGCTCTTTAAAATGTTTCGTTTCAAATTTGGGGGCATTTGCATGGGAGTCAAAACAAGATTTCTTACCAGCTATGGGAGGGGAAAACACGTGAAACCCGTGATTTTGATACATGATCTGGTGGATCTTTAAGGCTTGCTAAGCAAAAAGGGTACATGCAGTAAGAAAATAAAACCAAAGCACAAACCCCCCAGCCCAGAACAATAATTATGTTGGGAGTGAGAAGTGGGCACGCCCATTCATCCCACGCCCAACCTTTGTGCATTTTTAAGATGAACACATTTTTTTTTTTTTTTCGTAACCTTTACCGGATCATGCTTGTGACTACACGGACACGATGGCGGGAGTCTTCCACGACCCCCTACTCAGCAAAGAGCAAATTCCGTGGTGTTTATCCCTGTCCGGATGGCGGGGGTCTCCCACGACCCCTACTTGTCAAAGAGGCACCATGTGTTTATCCCTGTCCGGATGGCGGGGGTCTCCCACGACCCCTACTCAATGCACTGCAGTGCTCTTTAAAGTAGGGGTCGTGGGAGACCCCCGTCATCCGGACAGGTATATCAAAATTACGCGTCATATTACGTCATTTATATTTTATACACAATGAAATTTAACACACTTAAAGCCATTAACGTTTTTGACAAAGTCATGACATTTCATGAAGATTGCTTAAATAGTTTTAGAAATATAACGTTTTGTGTGTCAAGGGGTCGTGGGTGACCCCAAAAGTCCGGTAAAGGTTAAACAACTAATAAACACCCGGATGAAAATGAGTAAAACAAATGGCTAATAATAACTACCAGAAACTTCCTGGATAAAGAATTGCAATGGGATTGATAAATTGCACGTCCATTCCACATCTCATGCCCGTGTACGTTTCGTGATGGCGATATACATTTCCCAAAAAAAAATTCCCCCCATTATAATCCCGTCAACGAGCTATGATCTTCTCAGGACTGTCACAGCGTGAAGTTCGACCACTTATTACAAAACACTCATCAATGTATCTGACCAACGTTCAACAACCTGCTTAACGCCACAGCATACAGTACAATTCATAACATGACACCTCCATCATTGCCCCTATAGCACATAAATCCACACAGTGCTGGATACGTTAAGCCACTCTACTCTATCGGATCCAGGTTATAAATTAAAAAAGCAGTGCAAAAGGATCACAAAGACATACTTGTAAAGAGAAACTATAAAAATTGCCATAGGCAAAGACATACATTTAAATAAAACATTTTTTTTTTTAAACTCGAAGAATAAGAATAGTGAATGGTTAATGACAACCAGAAACTTCCCAGCAATTAAAAAAAAAGCAATGAGCCTTTATACCACTCATTAGCAACATGAAAGGGCAATCATTTTAGGACCGAGTTGACCATGCCACCTAGTGACACGTCAGGTGCAGAGACTGTTCTGTGGCTATATACTACTACTTCTTCGTGACAACCCGAAAACGTGACCAAATGAAATGATTTTCCAGTTCCGTCAACAGCATTGGTCTTCTCAGGACCGTCACCACAGTAAATATCAAACACGTCAACATGTCCTACACGTATTTACTATGCAAACAAAAGAAAAAGGCAGCATGGCACATCACATTTATCATTGAGGCCTTTAATAGCTCATAAGTTAAGCAATGGCTTAGAGCATCAGCCCTTCCGCTTGATTTATCACTCCCAGATTACAAGACATTCGTATAAAATGAAACACAAATGGGCAATACTGAAGTTACACATTCTGTACATTACAAATGCACAATACATAACCGAATGGACAATACTGAAGTTACACATTCTGTACATTACAAATGCACAATACATAACCGAATGGACAATACTGAAGTTACACATTCTGTACATTACAAATGCACAATACATAACCGAATGGACAATACTGAAGTTACACATTCTGTACATTACAAATGCACAATACATAACCGAATGGGCAATACTGAAGTTACACATTCTGTACATTACAAATGCACAATACATAACCGAATGGACAATACTGAAGTTACACATTCTGTACATTACAAATGCACAATACATAACCGAATGGACAATACTGAAGTTACACATTCTGTACATTACAAATGCACAATACATAACCGAATGGGCAATACTGAAGTTACACATTCTGTACATTACAAATGCACAATACATAACCGAATGGGCAATACTGAAGTTACACATTCTGTACATTACAAATGCACAATACATAACCGAATGGACAATACTGAAGTTACACATTCTGTACATTACAAATGCACTATACATAACCGAATGGGCAATACTGAAGTTACACATTCTGTACATTACAAATGCACAATACATAACCGAATGGGCAATACTGAAGTTACACATTCTGTACATTACAAATGCACAATACATAACCGAATGGGCAATACTGAAGTTACACATTCTGTACATTACAAATGCACAATACATAACCGAATGGGCAATACTGAAGTTACACATTCTGTACATTACAAATGCACAATACATAACCGAATGGGCAATACTGAAGTTACACATTCTGTACATTACAAATGCACAATACATAACCGAATGGGCAATACTGAAGTTACACATTCTGTACATTACAAATGCACAATACATAACCGAATGGGCAATACTGAAGTTACACATTTAGCACATGTACAAATGCACAATACATAACCAAAAATGAATAAGGCCATTTAGCCCGATATACACTACAGGATAGACAGAGTGCACGCTCAAGTGCGTACATCTCACACGCCACCTGTCCACAACAAAATGAAAGCTGACATGTCACTACCGCACAAAGGAAAAGGGTGTACATATTGTTTTTTCAAGAACAAAGGTAAAAACCTGAGAATTTACCAATAAGGCAGTTCCCAAATATGTATCAAAAAAATTAAATGAACATAAAGAGTATTACATTCCCGCATGCGCTATGCACAATTACATAAAAGAAAAAAAGGAGACATAATGATGATAAAGTTATTCTGTAGAGTAGACATACAGTGCCCAGTCATTGTGAGCGATGTCTCGCAGCGCTATGGACAGTTTTAAATAAATTTGGAGCACCCATTCATTCACTCATTCATTCTCTGTAATTGATTCATTATCTCTCTCTCTCATTCATTCTCTCTCATTCATTCATTCTCTCTCTCATCGATTCATTCTCTCTCTCTCTCTCTCTCTCTCTCTCTCTCTCTCTCTCTCTCTCTCTCTCTCTCATTCATTCATTCTCTCTCATTCATTCATTCATTCTCTCTCATTCATTCATCGATTCATTCATTCTCTCTCTCATTCATTCTCTTTCATTCATTCATTCTCTCTCTGTCATTGATTCATTCTTTCTCTCTCTCATTCATTCATTCTCTCTCATTCATTCATTCACTCTCATTCATTCATTCACTCTCTCTCATTCATTCATTCTCTCTCTCTCTCTCATTCTCTCTCCCCCTCTCTCTCTTACGCGCCAGGTGTTATTAAGCAGGTCTGTGATAGTACATTATGGGTTTTACTTGAAAAGAATGATAGTACCTTCTGGTATTGAACCCTTGACATGGTAAGATCATTAACCAAAAAATACAATGCTGACAAATGTTTGCGTAAAGCCCCAGAAAACACCTTCCACGATCCGCACAGAATACAGCTACACTCTATTGCAAACAGTGCCCAATACACAACACCATACACTCTATTGCAAACTGTGTCCAATACACAATACCATCCACTCTATTGCAAACTGTGACCAATACACAACACCATCCACTCTATAACAGTGTCCAATACACAATACCATCCACTCTATTGCAAACAGTGCCCAATACACAACACCATACACTCTATTGCAAACTGTATCCAATACACAATACCATCCACTCTATTGCAAACTGTGACCAATACACAACACCATCCACTCTATTGCAAACTGTGTCCAATACATAATACCACCCACTCTATTGCAAACTGCGTCTAATACACAATACCATCCACTCTATTGCAAACTGTCCAATACACAACACCATCCACTCTATTGCAAACTGTGTCCAATACACAATACCATCCACTCTATTGCAAACTGCGTCTAATCCAAAATGTCTCCATATGCAAAACCATCCACTCTGTTGCAAACTGTGTCCAATACACAATACCATCCACTCTATTGCAAAATGTGTCCAATACACAATACCATCCATACTATACACATAATACAGCTACACTCCGTTGCAAACAGTCTCCAATACACAATACCATCCATGATATATACAGAATACAGCTAGACTCTATTGTATAACATTAATCAATACACAATCTTTCAAGATGTGTGTATGAAATGGTTTCAAATGAAAATAATACACAGATGCATAGGTACGAATGTTATACTACAAAAAATGGGTGTGACTGAAAATGACCATTGTAATTTTTGTAATATTTCGAAGGATAATATTATTCATATGTTCTGGCAATGTGCTGTTGTCCAACACTTTTGGAAAGGGTTGGTCGATTTAATGAATGAGAAATGTTTAAATGCGCAAAATATGTACTTGACACCTATTCTAATATTATTTGGTCATGACAAAAATGTACATATTGATAAGATTGTATACTTCATAATACTATATGCCAAACAGTTCTTGTACAAATGTAAACTTAACAAGCGGGTTCCGGAGTTACAAGGATATCTAAGAATGTTGAAATACAGGTATCATATTGAAGAATATATTGCTAGAAAAAACTTTAGGTACGATACGTTTGTTTTGGAGTGGTTTCCATATAAATCTCTGTTCGTCAATGAAGATTAAACCGCATTGTGCAATCAATTAGTTATATTCAGGCCCTAAAGAACGAGTCTCTGTCACAACGTTTCATCTATGTATGAATTATGCGACCCATAAACACCTGTTTGGACCAAACATTGTAGAGTGAGCACTGTCAGTACACAACTACCGCATTACTTTACAGTGTACTTTATGCTTTGTTGTTTGTGTAGGCAACGCTCTGTTCGTATTTTTATCAGTTTTTGTTCATTTTGTTTTCCACATGTTAACTTGATATGTAACAAGCTTAATTGCAAGCTCCTTCTCATTATTTTATGTGTTTCTATGAGTTGTACGTATTAACAAAAAATGTTTTAATTTTTTTATTTGTAAGTCTAATAAAAAATATAAAAAAATACACAATACCATCCATGATATATACAGAATACAGATATACTATTGTACAACAGTATCCAATACACAATACCATTCATGATATATACAGAATACAGAGCTAGACTATTGTATAACAGTATCCAATATAAAATACCATCCACAATATGCACATAATACAGCTACACTCAATTGCAAACAGGGAGTGTCCAATACACAATACCATCCATGATATGCATAGCATACAGCTACACTCTATTGCAAACAGGGAGTGTCCAATACACAATACCATCCATGATATGCATAGCACACAGCTACTCTATTGCAAACAGTGTCCAATACACAATACCATCCATGATATGTATAGCACACAGCTACACTATTGCAAACAGGGTGTGTCCAACACACAATACCATCCATGATATGCATAGCACACAGCTACTCTATTGCAAACAGTGTCCAATACACAATACCATCCATGATATGTATAGCACACAGCTACACTATTGCAAACAGGGTGTGTCCAACACACAATACCATCCATGATATGTATAGCACACAGCTACACTATTGCAAACAGGGTGTGTCCAACACACAATACCATCCATGATATGCATAGCACACAGCTACTCTATTGCAAACAGTGTCCAATACACAATACCATCCATGATATGTATAGCACACAGCTACACTATTGCAAACAGGGTGTGTCCAACACACAATACCATCCATGATATGCATAGCACACAGCTACACTATTGCAAACAGGGTGTGTCCAACACACAATACCATCCATGATATGCATAGCACACAGCTACTCTATTGCAAACAGTGTCCAATACACAATACCATCCATGATATGTATAGCACACAGCTACACTATTGCAAACAGGGTGTGTCCAACACACAATACCATCCATGATATGCATAGCACACAGCTACTCTATTGCAAACAGTGTCCAATACACAATACCATCCACAATATACACAGAATACAGCTAAACTCTATTGTACAACAGTGTCCAATACACAATACCATCCACAATATGCACATATACTCTCTATTGTAAACAGTGTCCAATACACAATACCTTCTAGGATCCACACGCAATACAGCAACTCTATTGCAAACAGTGTTTGTCCAATTCTCACTGCCTCGACGCTTGGCATTACAACATTAACACAGTCGATGGCTTGGAGTAAGAAAACCTTGACATATTATTGAATATATTACGAAAAATAATAACTTGCATAAAAAAAAGACTGCAGGAATATAAAAAGCATAACCCCCTTATTAGTTTTTGCAATACGTCCAATGATACGTCAATGGATTATCTGAAGATAGTCCGTTTTGACTCCAAGCCATCGCAGTGTTCACACAAGCAGTTACTAAAACGAAAGGGCGATAGACACTAATAAGTAATATCACTTTTGGGGGGAAATAATTGATATGGTGATAATATGTTCATTAAGAGTTTTAATAATTGTTAAATTTATTTCAATCATTTATTTACCTAGCGTGGACTTTTTTGTTTACATGGCCACAATTATGCAGGTGATCAGACAACACAAAGAACGAGATGGTATAACATATGACATGCCTTAGACTTTTTATATTGTATTTTTGTTTACATTGTTTACAGTCCCGTCAACAGCAATGGTCTTCTTAGGACTGTCACCACAGTAAACATCAAAAACACGTCAACAACACGTCCTACGCGTATTTACTATGCAAAAAACAACAACACAACAGCATGGCATATTGCATTTCTCATTGAAGACTATGGCCGGGTTCACATTAGACGCGTAAGTTCTGTACAGGAAAACCCTAAATAAGTGGAAGAAAGAAGAATAAAAGTTTACGCATAATGGGGAAATTCCCTTCTTTGTTTCGCTTATTTATGGATTGCGCACGGGTTTCCGCATGGAATATCCGCTTATGTGTGTACGCGGCCGATAGCTCATAAAGTTAAGCAATAGCTTAGAGCGTCAACCCTTCCGCTTAATTTACCATTCCCAGATTACAAAACAAAATCGTATAAAATGAACACAAATAGGTAATATTAAAGTTACATATTTTGTGATGTATAAATGCGCAATACAAAACCGAAAATAACTAAGAAAGGCCATGCAGGCTAATACGCACTGCAAAATAGGAGCAGAGTGCCCATTCAAGTGCCTAAAGTATCATTACCTAACCCCCAGTCCACAACAACAAGCCTGGCATGTCATTACTGCAAAAGGGAAAAACATTTACAAGAGTTGTTGGGGTTACCTTCACATATCATACTTTACTATAACTAACACCAACATTACCTTCACATATCATACTTTACAATAACTAACACCAACATTACCTTCACACATCATACTTTACTATAACAAACTAACACCAACATTACCTTCACACATCATACTTTACTATAGCAAACTAACACCGACATTACCTTCACACATCATACTTTACTATAGCTAACTAACACCGACATTACCTTCACACATCATACTTTACCGACATTAGCTAACTAACACCGACATTACCTTCACACACTCATACCGACATTACCTTCACACATCATACTTTACATAACAAACTAACACCAACATTACCTTCACACATCATACTTTACTATAACAAACTAACACCAACATTACCTTCACACATCATACTTTACAATAACAAACTAACACCAACATTACCTTCACACATCATACTTTACTATAACAAACTAACACCAAAATTACCGTTCTTTTTAGAATAAAGGCAGCAGAATGGACCAGTAAGGCAGACAAAAGTAGATGTTAGAAAGCAAAAGGAAGAAGAAAGGCAGAGTTAGATATTTGTTTGATAGCAAGAATAGACCAGAGGGTGGTTAGGACATTACAGAGAAACATTGCTGGAGGTAGGAGAGAGAGTACTGAATGTCATAAATTGTGGAGTATGAAAGCACAGCACTGACCATGGAAAATGGTCAGGTAGAAAATGGGATACTATCTCTATAAAGTAATTATCAGAGGAACACGTGATTGCACCCAACTTTTAAGCATTAGGTATTAGGTACTTTGTAGTCACAGAGGCGTCTCTGTGAAATTCGGGTTCCTCCCACCTGGGGAGCGCGTCGCAGCCAGAGGCGCGCCACCTATTTGTTTTGTTTTTTGCATGCGAATTTTACGTGACTGATCAGTGATGAGGAAGAAGGGGGGAGGGGTAAATTTTAACCAAATGACAACTTTTTCGTTGCCACTGGGTTTAACGTGTGCTAAGTGCATGGGCACACGGGACCTCGGTTTATCGTCTCATCCGAAAGACTAAGTAGGCTACATAGATGCACTAAAGGTTTCCTTTACTAAGACAATTAAGCCGCACTATAGATTTACAAATAGTAGTCAAATACAAACGCAGAAACGATGCAAAGTAACCCATATCACATCGAGCAGTATCGATAAAGAACATTTGAGCCAGGAATGAGAAAAGCTAATGAACTTGCTGAGAAAGAGAAATGTTTAGCACTCCAACACACGTATGCAGGCACACTGGCACGCACGCACCACCACAACATAACAGTATTTATACGGCGCTGGATCTTGATAGAAATCTAATCAAAGCGCGCACACACACGTTAGCATTCATAACGCATTCAAACAAAAATGTAATACAAAGCGAACACACGCATAAGAAATAAATTGTATACAGCAGAAACAGACCTTAAGGCAAGAGAGAGAAGAGAAAGAGAGTGGAGCCTCAATGACGGGGCACCAGGTTGGTTTTGAGGTTAGATTTGAAAGCAGACAGGGTCGGTCGCTGACGGAGGGAAAAGGGAAGTTTGTTGCAATTTACCTAGGGATCTGGAGAGAAAGAGGGTCAGAAACTGAACGTAAAGTGCGAGCTGGCGTATAAATGGAAATATTGTCGCAGAGGTAAAATGGGGCCGCTTTATGGATAGATTTATAGCAAAGGGTGTTAATGGATACTCAATTCTGTCTGCGACAGGAAACCAGTGCAAAGCACAGAGAAGAGAAGACACACAGAGAGAGAGAGAGAGAGAGAGAGAGAGAGAGAGAGAGAGAGAGAGAGAGAGAGAGAGAGAGAGAGAAAATCCACATATTCTCACTTGATTTTAATGATTAAAAGATCGAAAATTGCATCCCCAAACAGAATTTTGCATTTTCCCAAATGTTTCATAAAGGGGACATTTTTTTTTTTTTGATTGCAGATGCGGCTCAAATTAGCCCATTTCTTTCGTGTTACAGTTTATGAAAATCTGAGGCGCATGTGTTACATTTTAGAGGACGAATGTGACCACACTGCTGACCATGACAAATGAGGGAATAGAAAAGAGATTGGGCGTAAACACCCCTTCTGTGCCCACTCCACCCCCACCTGTACGGGTAGCCTATGCAATGTAGGCAAAAATAGATCGACTTTATGCAAATATCAAAATCGAAGCAAAGTCTAGTAAAAAAAACAACTATGTTATGAAGATTTAGCAAACAAAATACATCATTGCTTCAGGACAAATCAAATGGCAAAAAACAAATCTGTGGATTAGCTCCGAAAAGACGAAGATAAATGGGGAGAAACAGGGGGAGAGAAAGAGGGGAGAGAAGGGGGAGAATCAGATACAAAGAGGAGGGAGAGAGAGAGAGAGAGAGAGAGAGAGAGAGAGGGGGGGGGGGGGTAGCCTGTCATAGTCCGTCAACAGCTATGGTCACATGGGGGAGGCAGAGAGACACTACAGAAAGACTAAAAAACAACAGACTTGAGGGATGACCCGAGTATAAAAAAGGGGGCACGCACTCTCTCTCTCTCTCTAGTTATTTCAATGCGTTATATTATTAGGCTAATGTTTAGTACTTTGGAATGTTTTGTTTTGCATGTTGAGTTATTTTTCGAGTTGCTTTCGTATTACTTCTCATTCTGAGGACAGGATGAAAAAAAAGCTGTCAAGCTTATTCCTTTATCCTCAGTAAAGATCATTTTGACTTGACTTGACTTGACACACAAGTAAACGCAGTTACAGTCCACTTAAAATATCGGAACTAAGGACCAACTCCACCGGGTCCTATTTTTCAAACCTAGACCGAAGCTAAAAGTTTTCAGACGAAGGCCTTAACCCTTTCACCACCAAAGTCGCAGTTTACAGGCATCAGAATTGTCAGAGGATCAGAGGATTTCAGAGGATTAAGAATTTCTGTCAGAGGATTGGTTTCTCCTGTCAGAGGTTTTGCCTTTTTTTTGAGTGTTATCCTTTGTGTTAAATAGCATTTTAAAGTGATTTATCACTATATTAAGCCTTTTTGGTGGTGTTGGGAACTGATTTCAGTGTTGTCCCTCTTTAGTCTGGGGCCTTGACCCTTTTACCACGGGTTTTAGAGGATTGGACTTCAGACTATTCTGATGCATGATTTTAGCACTATAGTGATTTAAGACCTATGTTATTAAAAGGCATCAAATTGGGGTATATTATCCAAACACCCTATTGCCTTAGTTTTGAGAAGAAAGGATATGCCTTATTTTGTATGTCACAGAAGAATCCCCAATACTGCAGATGGATTTTGTTCTCTACACAGGTAAATTTAATTTTTTTAAATTGGCTGAAATATGGCTGGCGGTGAAAGGGTTAAAGAAAAGAGCAAGAAATGCAAAAGTGTCATTAATGTTTAGCTGTTTTATCCGATTTGTGAAAGTGGTAAACAAATAAAACGTCTGCGAAAACGACTTATTTTCATACCAAAAATGACAACGCTCAGTATATTGGTCAATGTGGAAATATACAGGCACAAAAGTTTGAAACCATGAAAAAAGCCACACAAAAAACGTAATGACTTCGTGTGTCATTGTGAAAACGAAGTTAAACCTTTAATCTCTTTCAATGGACCCCCCAAAAAATGGTTACTGAAACTTGGGCGTGTTTACTTTGAAAAGATGGTCCAAAACGGACACTAGTACTTGTTACAAAACTTTAGTTTTGAAGAGTTGACCCATAATTTTGCCCACGTACAGATGAGTGGAGGGAGAAGTCATAGGGCGCATTACCCCTCCCCATGCCCACCTTAGCACACGGACCGATACCGCTGAACATTCACGGTCATACACTCATGGGATTTGTAAAAGTCTACCAAAACAAACATGGTATAGTTTAACCCTTTCGCCACCAACGCTGCAGTTTAGCACCACAGTGATTTAACACCTACGTCACTAAAAGGCATCAAATTGGGATCTGTTATCCAAAGACCATATTGTCTTAGTTTTAGGAAGGATATACCTTATTTTTTATATGTCACAGAAGAATCCCCAATACTGCAGATGGATTTTGTTCTCTACCCAGGTAAATTATTATTTTTAAATTGGCTGAAATATTGCTGGCGGTAAAAGGGTTAAAGAAAAGAGCAAGAAAATGCAAAAGTGTCAATTTTTTAACTGCTTTTATCCGATTTGTGAAAGTGGTAAAAAATAAAATAAAAAACGTCTGCGAAAATTTTCATACCGAAAATGACAACGCTAAATATATTGGTCTGTGTGGAAATATACAGGGACAAAAGTTTGAAACCATGAAAAAAACGAAACAAAAAAACCACTGTAAGAACTTTGTGTGTCATTGTCAAAACGCAGTTAAACCTTTAATCTCTTTCAATGGACGCCCCCAAAAAAGGTTACTGAAACTTGCGCGTTTTTACTTTGAAAAGGTGATCCAAAACAGACAGTACTTATCACAAAACGTTTTTAGTTTTCAAGAGTTGACCCGTAATGTTGTCCGCGTACAGATGAGTGGAGGGAGAAGTCATAGGGCGCATTACCCCTCCCCATGCCCACCCTAACACACAGACTGATACCTCTGAACATTCACGGTCATGCACTCATGGGATTTGTAGAAGTCTACCAAAACAAACATGGTATAGTTTAACCCTTTCAACGCCAGACATTTTTCAGCTAAAACTTTCCATTAAGCCGAAATATACACGGCAACGACTTTCGGAGCAATTTTGAAAATAACACCCAAACATGCCATATTTTGAAGAAAATAAGGAGCCAAAGGTATCGATATAATTTCCCGTTTATCTTCAAAGCATACCTATAAACTAGTTTACTTTTTAACAAAGATATGTTTTGAATTTTGCTTCATGTTACGCGTGCGCGGAGAGGCGAGGGGAAGAGTAGGACGTAGACCCCTCCCCTAGTCCACCTTACAACACGAGGTCCGACGGCTCTGGACAGTCCGATTTAACATAGCGATGTTTCCACAAAACGTACCTTAAAAATTGATAGTTATGCTTTTAACTATGTGGCCCGGATAAGGTTTTATACTAAGATTTTAACAGTTTTAAGCATACACAATAAATATATACATGTACTACTTTTAACCGACCTAAAGCCCCCCAACCCTCCCCCTTTTATGTCATCTCTATTATAAAAATCATTTTGTTTATCGCTAGTTCCCAGATACGCGAACGCGTGGTAGGGACTATAAACTCCCAGAAGAAGAAGAAGACCTTATGACTGCAAAAAGAAACGAAAGTATGTTGATTAGGGTCGACTGGAGGAAGAGAGGAAGTGGAGAGGGGGCTGATGCTCAAAAGTATAAGGTAGGTGCAAAAAATGTTAATGGGGTAGCACGCGCACACGCACAGAGAGAGAGAGAGAGAGAGACACACACACACAGAGACACACACACACACACACATTCAACTAAAACAATTGTCTCCTTGGGTCTACACAATCACTGCTATTTGTCAAAGGCTAGAACGAAAGCTAACACTGTGAATACACCTAAGTCACTTTAAAAAAAACGCCTAGCAAATCAAATTATTTGTATCAAATAATTCTATATGGCAAAAACTCCTTTGTGGAATTGGCTTGGTATGCAATAAATTTTGAAAAATTAGCAAGCAATATATAAAAATGTCATGAGCAATTAAGTTTACTAAAAAAAACAAAAGAATCGGGAATAACTTTGTAATTTTAATTTGAAAGCATCCCGAGCGAGAGAAAAGACATTACTTTCCACACAAAATTACGTTTTGATTTTACCTTTAAATTTTGCCCGTGTACAGGTGAGTGAAGGGGGGAACAGTAGGGCGTGCACCGCTCCCCCAAGCCCACCTTAACACACGGGGTGTGAACTCTCAAAATTACAGGTCAAATATCGATGCACTGATTAAAATACAAATAAAAGATTTAAGATTATAGCCCCCGTCAACTACTAAGGCCATGTACTGACAAAAGTTTGCATATCGAAATTTGTAAGAAAAGAATAAACAAATGTTTCCATTATTTCGGGTCAATCGGAAGGCCTGAGGGGGGAGGGTGGGGGGGGGGGGGGGGGGGGCGGATGCTCAAAGTGTCTAGGGTAGGTGAACAAAATCCTACTTGAAACTGGGCAGCGTACGTACACACACACCGACATACACATACAAAACACACACACCTACAAATACACACACACACCCCTACACACACGCACGCGCGCACGCACACACACCGTTCAACTAAAACGATCGTCTCCGTGGCTCTACACAATCACAGCTATTTGTCAAAAACTAGAACGAAAGCTAACACTGTGTATACACCTAAGTCACTTTTTAAAAAAGACCTAGCAAATCAAATTATTTTTATCAAATAATTCTACATTGCAAAAAAACAACACCATCCTTTGTGGAATTGGCTCAGTGCGTAACAAATTTTGAAAATTTATCAAGTAATGTAAAGATTTCACGAGCAATTAAGTTTGCTAAAAAAAAAAAAAATAAAAAAATTGGGAATCATTTTGCGTTTTAGTTTGAAAGCATCCCGAGCGAGAGACATTACTTTCCACCAAAAATTACGTTTTCATTTTACCTTTAAATGTTGCCCGTGTACAGGTGAGTGGGGGGGTGGGGGGGGGGGGGCAGTAGGGTGTGCACCACTCCCCCAAGCCCACCTTAACACACAGGGTGTGAACTCTCAAAATTACAGGTCAAATATCGATGTACTAATAAACAAAAACAAAACAAGATTAACCCTTTCACCGCCAATGTCACCTTTTAGCACCACAATGGTTTTAACACCCATGTCACTAAAAGGCATCAAATCAGGTCCTGTTATCCAAAGACCACATTTTCTTAGTTTTGGGAGGTAAGGATATGCTTAATGTTATATATGTCAGAGGAATTCGCAATATTGCAGAGATATATTATTTTTATACCCAGTTAAGTTTAACGGTATTCTTTGGCTGAAATATGGCTGGCGACAAAAGAGTTCAGATTAAAATTATATAGCCCCAGTCATGTACTGACAAAAGTTTGCATATCGATATTTTTAAGAAAAGAAGAAACAAACGTTTCCATTATTTTGGATCAATCGCAAGAAGGTTCGAGGCGGGGAGGGGGGAGGTCCGAAGGGAGGAGTGGGGGAGGGCAGGGGTGGGTGGGGTGGAGGCGGATTCTCAAAGTGTCTAGGGTAGGTGAACAAAATCCTACTGGAAACTGGGGAGCGGAGGACATACAAACACACACACACACACACACACGAACGACACACACGCGCACACATACACACACACACAAGTGACGTTCAACTAAAACAATCGTCTCCTTGCGTCTACACAATCACTGCTATTTGTCAAAAACTAGAACGAAAGCTAACAACTGTGTACACAGCTAGGTCACTAAAAAAAAACTATGGCAAAACAGCGTACGTGTAAAGACACATTACACTATAAAAAAAAACAAACACATATAAAGTTTCCACACAAAAAATTACGTTTTGATTACACTATAAATTTTGCCCGTGTACAGTGAGTGAAGGGGGGAACAGTAGGGTGTGTGTACCCTTCCCCCAAGCCCACCTTAACACACGGGGGGGTGAACATATTACATGTCAAATATCACAAACACATCTGAAGATTAAAGATTAAAACTATAGCCCCCGTCGACACATGTACTGAGAAACACCAGAAACAAATTTTATTATTTCGGGTCAATCGGAAGGAGGCCCGAGGGGGGGGGCGGGAGGCGGATTCTCAAAGTGTCTAGGGTATGTGAACAAACACTGGAAACGTACGCACACACACACACACACACACACTACACACACACACACCACACACACCCCTACACACACATACACGCACACACACAGAGACGTTCAACTAAAACAATCGTCTCCTTGCGTCTACACAATCACTGCTATTTGTCAAAAACTAGAACGAAAGCTAACACTGTGTACACAGCTAGGTCACTTTTTTTTTAAACACCTAGCAAATCCAATTTTTATGAAATTATATATGGCAAAGAAAAACATCCTTTGTGGAATTGGCTGGGTGTGTAACAAAGTTTGAACATTTAGCAAGTAATGTAAAGATTTCATTAAAATTGCTATAAAAATAATAATTCGGGAATAATTTAGCAATTTAGTTTGAAAACATCCCGAGCGAGAATAAAGTTTCCCCACAAAAAATTACGTTTTGATTTTACCTATAAATTTTGCCCGTGTACAGGTGAGTGAAGGGGGGAACAGTAGGGTGTGTGTACCCTTCCCCCAAGCCCACCTTAACACACGGGGGGGTGAACTCTCAAAATTACATGTCAAATATCGATGTACTGATAACAAAAAATCATTGAAGATTAAAGATTAAAACTATAGCCCCCGTCGACTACTAAGGCCATGTACTGAGAAACGTTTGCATGTTAACACACACAAACCAGAAACAAATTTTATTATTTCGGGTCAATCGGAAGGAGGCCCGAGGGGGGGGGCGGGAGGCGGATTCTCCAAGTGTCTAGGGTATGTGAACAAAATCCTACTGGAAACGTACGCACACACACACACACGCACACACTGACACACACACCTACAAAAACACACACACACACCCCTACACACACGCACGGCGCGCGCACGCACACACACCGTTCAACTAAAACGATCGTCTCCGTGGCTCTACACAATCACAGCTATTTGTCAAAAACTAGAACGAAAGCTAACACTGTGTATACACCTAAGTCACTTTTTAAAAAAGACCTAGCAAATCAAATTATTTTTATCAAATAATTCTACATGGCAAAAAAACAACACCATCCTTTGTGGAATTGGCTCAGTGCGTAACAAATTTTGAAAATTTATCAAGTAATGTAAAGATTTCACGAGCAATTAAGTTTGCTAAAAAAAAAAAAAAAAAATGAATTGGGAATCATTTTGCGTTTTAGTTTGAAAGCATCCCGAGCGAGAGACATTACTTTCCACCAAAAATTACGTTTTCATTTTACCTTTAAATGTTGCCCGTGTACAGGTGAGTGGGGGGGTGGGGGGGGGGGGGGGCAGTAGGGTGTGCACCACTCCCCCAAGCCCACCTTAACACACAGGGTGTGAACTCTCAAAATTACAGGTCAAATATCGATGTACTAATAAACAAAAACAAAACAAGATTAACCCTTTCACCGCCAATGTCACCTTTTAGCACCACAATGGTTTTAACACCCATGTCACTAAAAGGCATCAAATCAGGTCCTGTTATCCAAAGACCTATTTTCTTAATTTTGGGAGGTAAGGATATGCTTAATGTTATATATGTCAGAGGAATTCGCAATATTGCAGAGATATATTATTTTTATACCCAGTTAAGTTTAACGGTATTCTTTGGCTGAAATATGGCTGGCGACAAAAGGGTTAAGATTAAAATTATATAGCCCCAGTCGACTACTAAGGCCATGTACTGACAAAAGTTTGCATATCGATATTTTTAAGAAAAGAAGAAACAAACGTTTCCATTATTTTGGATCAATCGCAAGAAGGTTCGAGGGGGGGGGGAGGTCCGAAGGGAGGAGTGGGGGAGGGCAGGGGTGGGTGGGGTGGAGGCGGATTCTCAAAGTGTCTAGGGTAGGTGAACAAAATCCTACTGGAAACTGGGGAGCGTACGTGTATTATACACACACACACACACACACAGAGACATACAAAACACATACACACACCTACACAGACACACACGCGCACACATACACACACACACACACACAGAGACGTTCAACTAAAACAATCGTCTCCTTGCGTCTACACAATCACTGCTATTTGTCAAAAACTAGAACGAAAGCTAACACTGTGTACACAGCTAGGTCACTTTTTTTTTAAACACCTAGCAAATCCAATTTTTATGAAATTATATATGGCAAAGAAAAACATCCTTTGTGGAATTGGCTGGGTGTGTAACAAAGTTTGAACATTTAGCAAGTAATGTAAAGATTTCATTAAAATTGCTATAA
This sequence comes from Phymorhynchus buccinoides, assembly GCA_017654935.2. NCBI lineage: Eukaryota > Metazoa > Mollusca > Gastropoda > Neogastropoda > Raphitomidae > Phymorhynchus > Phymorhynchus buccinoides. The sequence continues at coordinate 22,065,391 of CM065687.1, read as the reverse complement.
AAAGAATAATTCGGGAATAATTTAGCAATTTAGTTTGAAAACATCCCGAGCGAGAATAAACAGTTTCCCCACAAAAAATTACGTTTTGATTTTACCTATAAATTTTGCCCGTGTACAGGTGAGTGAAGGGGGGAACAGTAGGGCGTGTGTACCCTTCCCCCAAGCCCACCTTAACACACGGGGGGGTGAACTCTCAAAATTACATGTCAAATATCGATGTACTGATAACAAAAAATCATTGAAGATTAAAGATTAAAACTATAGCCCCCGTCGACTACTAAGGCCATGTACTGAGAAACGTTTGCATGTTAACACACACAAACCAGGAACAAATTTTATTATTTCGGGTCAATCGGAAGGAGGCCCGAGGGGGGGGGGGGGGGGAGGCGGATTCTCTAAGTGTCTAGGGTATGTGAACAA
>CM065687.1:22032471-22062471 GCA_017654935.2 Phymorhynchus buccinoides | reverse complement strand
ATAAACTAACCCATCTATATTGTAACCCAGCAGCCATCTACGTTTCTTCAATTACCAATCCATAAACAACAACGGACATAAAAGCAAAGACACTGAAAAGAAAGACTAACATCCGGTCCCTTTTCCCCATATAGGAGGACAGAAACACTGGTTATGTCCCTTTGAAATGTGACATTTAGGTTACATCAACTCTTTTTTCAAACCCGAGTGTTATCTTTTCATGAGTCAGTTATACTTTGGATAACTACCCCACTAACGATAAGGCTCTTAAGTAGTCCATCTTACCCTTTTAGAGTCTGATAAAAGGGACTAAGACTCAGCCCGGCTCGCCGTAACTCTTAAGTAGTCCATCTTACCCTTTTAGAGTCTGATAAAAGGGACTAAGACACATCTAGTCATACGCTAAGTACCAACGCTGCTGTTGCCGCTACCATTACTTCAACTGCTACTACTTTCTATTAGTATTAGTAGTATTAATAGTAGTAGCAGTAGCCGTGATGACTTTTAGTTTTAATCTCTTACGCATGCAGAACACAGCTGTTACATTTTTTATTTTATTTTTAAATGCACCAAGCACGTCCTTTAAATACTTTGTGTGTTCTAACAGTATTTCAAATATATTTATTTTTTCAGATTAATTATAATTTATTTATTTTTGGGGGAGCAGCATCATGAAACATATTTAGTAGAAAATGTTCTTAAACAATTCACTTAGTATCGCCAACATAAATAACATTGCCAATGAATGACAATCCACCAATTTTAACCTGAATAAAAATAATAGTTAATTTAGGATGATTTGACTGCCAGGGGGAAATCAAACCAGTAGGGGCTTAGCGCATGATATTCTTAGTTGGGCATAGTGAGAGAGAGAGAGAGAGAGAGGGGGGAGGGATTCCTCTCCCTCTCTCTTTATCCCCAACTAAGAATATAGAGAGGATTAGCCCCACTCGAGCGTTATGCCACTTGGCGGTCAAAACATCAACTAAGCCGCTCATTCACGCACACATATTCTTGACTATTATTGATTCCAAATGACAGAAGCTTGATAGGCAAAAGAGCGTTGGCCAAAGATTTTAGTGCGGACAGTGGGGATACGATAGAGGCGAGTGTCAGAAGAGGAGTGGAGACCTAGAGATGGCCTGTAGAGATGCAAAAGATCAGAGAGATATTCAGGACAGGAAAACTCGACAGATCTGAAGCAGAGAGAAGCAATCTTGGATATTCTTTGCTGAACAGGGAGCCAGTGGAGAGAACGCAGCAATGGGGTAGCATGGTCATGTTTAGAAGAGTGGCAGATGTATTATCAGTAAAGGGAGGGCATATAACACCAAAGACTGTACAGGGGAAGATAAACATCCGGTCTCTTTTCCCTATATGAGTAGTGAGGACAGAAACACTGGTTATGTCCCATTGAAACGTGACACATTTTACACATCGATAGGCCAGCTGAATTCTCCGTTCAAGTTCCAGTCCGAGTTTTTTGGATAGCCTCCACTGTGAATAATGTACTGTCCCCACTAACGATAACTCTATCAGCCCGGTTCGCCGAGCTTTTAAGTAATCCATCTTACCCTTTTAGAATATCTTTGATAACACTCAACATCAATGGAAAAAAGCCGCTAGTTGCCAAAATTACTTAAAACACAAAACAAAAATTACATGTTTGTTAGGGACTCTTCCAACGATCAAATCCAGTCAAGGCAAAGAGGTGGTGAATCCCCCTCAACTGAACTTTTACTGTATAAAATGCGCAATCAAAATAAATTCATTTGAGTGAAATCAACTACCTCTTTCTCTTGAACCTGCCACGCGCAAACAAGCATCATCGCATGGATGAAAACAATGTTATCATCGTTGTCACAAACGTACTATTTCAGTGCTCAGTTTGCTCTGAGAATTCAATACAGCTCTTCTGTGGTGTCACATTAGCTAACATTCGGTGTCACTTTAGCTACATTTCGATGGCTTGGAGTCAAAACGGACTATATTTAGATAGTCCATCGACATATTATTGAACCTATTTCCAAAAGTAATAATTTGCATAAAAATAAGACTGCAGAAATATATAAAAAGCATAATTCCCATTTTGCAATATTTGTAGTCTTTCTAAATACAAGTTAGTTTTTTTCAATAACATCAATGAGTCGAATGGACTATCTTTAGTCTGTTTCGACTCTAAGCCATCGAATTTTGGTGTCACTTTAGCTACATTCGGTGTCACTTTAGCTACATTCAGTGTCACTTTAGCTATATTTGGTGTCACTTTAGCTACATTCAGTGTCACTTTAGCTACATTCAGTGTCACTTTAGCTACATTTGGTGTCACTTTAGCTACATTCAGTGTCACTTTAGCTACATTCAGTGTCACTTTAGCTACATTCAGTGTCACTTTAGCTACATTCAGTGTCACTTTAGCTACATCCAGTGTCACTTTAGCTACATTCAGTGTCACTTTAGCTACATTTGGTGTCACTTTAGCTACATTCGGTGTCACTTTAGCTACATTCGGTGTCACTTTAGCAACATTTGGTGTCACCTTATCTCGGAGATCGATCATGAAATTGGAGATCAATCGTGAAGAAGTCATGAAGAAGTCGGAGATGGATCATGAAGTTGGAGATCAATCATGAAGAAGTCATGAAGAAGTCGGAGATGGATCATGAAGTTGGATCAATCATGAAGAAGTCGGAGATGGATCATGAAGTTGGAGATCAATCATGAAGAAGTCGGAGATCGATCATGAAGTCAGAGATGGATCATGAAGAAGTCGGAGATCGATCATGAAGACAGAGATGGATCATGAAGAAGTCGGAGATCGATCATGAAGACAGATCGATCATGAAGACAGATCGATCATGAAGTCGTCAGAGATCTATCATGAAGAAGTCGGAGATCGATCATGAAGTCAGAGATCTATCATGAAGAAGTCGGAGATCGATCATGAAGTCAGAGATCGATCATGAAGAAGTTGGAGATCGACGATGAAGAAGTCGGAGATCAATCATGAAGAAATCGGAGATGGATCATGAAGAAGTCGGAGATGGATCATGAAGAAGTCGGAGATGGATCATGAAGAAGTCGGAGATGGATCATGAAGAAGTCAGAGATGGATCATGAAGAAGTCAAAGATGGATCATGAAGAAGTCAGAGATCGATCATGAATAAGTCGGAGATCGATTATGAATAAGTCGGAGATGGATCATGAAGAAGTCGGAGATGGATCATGAATAAGTCTGAGATGGATCATGGAGAAGTCAGAGATGGATCATGAAGAAGTTGGATGGATCATGAAGAAGTTGGAGATGGATCATGAATAAGTCGGAGATGGATCATGAAGTCGTCGGAGATAGATCATGAATAAGTCGGAGATGGATCATGAATAAGTCGGAGATGGATCATGGAGAAGTCGGAGATGGATGATGAAGAAGTCGGAGATGGATCATGAAGAAGTCGGAGATGGATCATGAAGAAGCGGAGATGGATCATGAAGAAGTCGGAGAAGGATCATGAAGAAGTCGGAGATGGATGATCAAGAAGTCCGAGATGGATCATGAAGAAATCGGAGATCGATCATGAAGTCGGAGATGGATCATGAAGAAGTCGGAGATGGATCATGAAGAAGTCGGAGATGGATCATGAAGAAGTCGGAGATGGATCATGAAGTCGGAGATCGATCATGAAGTCTGAGATGGACGGTATTGAAGCTGGAAGATGATGACATCGAAGTTTGACGATGTGGGGGAGAAGGATGGTTTTAGAAGAGGAAGATGGAAGATGTGGAACATTGGAAGGTTGATCGCCCACAAGGTGTAAGGCATTGAATCTTGTGGCTGAAAACGAGAACAAAACTGCAATCAACTCCAGCTTGCATAACAATACTGCTTGCACTGCTATACACTTGACTTTTTTGGTTGACAACAAACAAAATGGTGATTGTGTACTGAAATAAGAACTACAAATAAGAACTACAAATGGTACTGCAGTAAATTATTGTTTTGTTACTAATGTACAGTTAAATTATTACATTATACTACTATAGCTGGATACACGTACACACGTATGCACACACACACACACACACACGCTCATCACAGATCAGCCTCCCAATGTGGTTTTTTTACCAAAATGATGCAGGCCCGAAGAGGCGTTTTTACTGGTGGTATACGATGCCGCAAACTCTTGGCGAAATTGAACTTTGAAGTTTGAGAATCATTTCCCACATTATCGAATGAAGATGGAACCCCCACCCCCCACTCTCTCTCTCTCGCTCTCTCTCCCTCCCTCTTACTGTTGAAGGCTTTTGTCTTCAATACTACAGCGCATTTATCTGAAAATAGTGTTCCGACTTCTCAAACAATTATTTAAAAAAATAGCAGTGTGATATATCTGGATAAAAATCGACGCTGGTGTTGGTGGTTTTGATCTCTCAGAAAATTGAGCATCCAAAAAAACCCCAAAAACTATCCCCATAATAATTAAATATGATAAACAAGCCTAATACAGCACTGATCACAAAAAGGCATCCGTTTAATTAAGGTCTCGGTACACGTTAACAATATTCACAACATATCTCTATTTCCCCATGGCAACACAAGTGTTGGGTCACTCATGACTATCAACTCACTGCACTGCCCTGGGGAAATAGATATTTTGTGAACATTGCTAACGCGTCCCAAGACCTGTAGGTTTTGGTTACTACTACATTATGCTGCACAATTTGTAGAGCATTAATTTTAGTATGCACATCCGTGCAAATTGTATCAGCGTGGTTTTAGGGGGTGCGGTTCGGTTCGGTAGTTTAATTTAACGTCTTTTCACTAATAGTGATATTAGACACACACAAAAACAAAAAAAGGATTGATAATTAACAAAACTAATGCATACAATACAACAAATTCTAGTAACAAGGCGTCAAACAATCATAGCAATTTGGCAATTTCAGAATTTGCTATAACAGTAGCAATATCAAAGACGAAAGGGCTGGATAATGTTTGACTGTCATTCTCATAATTCACCAAGTCAATATAAAGTGATGTTAAAATTGGGCATTCTTTTAACAAAATAATGATGTACTGATATAGGATTACCACAATCACAGGAAACGTTATAAGAGTAGTGTTCCATGCTTTTAACTTTAGTTTTACAATCATCTTGGATATATAACGAGGGGGGGGGTTCAGTAAATGCAATAACTTTTGTCCACTTTAATTAGGGGGGAACTGCACTATCTTCTCGAACTCTACATTCAGGAAGGACATTCACAAAGTGCTGTATTAAGTATTGTTCTGGTTACCTGGCTACATGACTGGAGGAACAGAGCTGCCATGGGGTCATCTCTTGTGGACACCAGTGTGGACACAGCACGTGGCAATGGACATCCACCTCCTGCACATAGTACACATCGGTCAAAAATAAAACATAAAAGAAAGGGGGTATCAACTATCATGTATTTTAGTCACACACACACAAAATCCACATTGAAAATGTTCAATGAAAAGCAACACTTTGCCATCTTGGGAAATACAGCACTGATCACAAAAAGGCATCCGTTAGGTCTAGGTACACGTCAACATTATTCACAAAATATCTCTATTTCCCCATGGCAACACAGTGTTAGGCCACTCATAATATGACTTACAACTCACTGCGCTGCCCTGGGATTATTGTCATAAAGCTGAAAGGTGCTGACTCTGAAAGTGAGGGTAGTAAATATGAGGGGTTGACTGTCTTCGCCGAAAAACGTAACTGGAGAAGGGGGGTGTTCTAGTCAACTCATAGTGCACATTGTTCAGCACATGTCATTAATGGACTTTAATGGAAAACCCACACTTTTGTCAGTAAAACAAGATAATGTGCTGATGGAAATAGCATTGCCCTTTACTGTCATTAAAGACATCTTCCTTTTTAAAAAACAACAACAACAAAACATATACATCTTTTCAGTCTAGTGAATTACACATTTACTACTCCCCAGCATAAAGTTACTTTTATATTTTTTTATAGCCAGCTTTGTGACATTACCAACCGTGACAAAAAATAAAACAATCTGAAGCCTACCTTTCAAGTGTCCAAGTGGAGCTTGAGAGCTCCAGGACACGGCCTTAGGACCTGCCCACAGAAGGCTGCAGGACAGAGCTGCAGTGCGGTCAGCTGCGGTGGACACCAGCGTGGACAACAGAAGTGGACATGCGTGTGGACTGCCTCGCAGAGTGGACATCCTAGCGGTGTGGTCTTCCTTCGGGAGTCGACTGTTACAGGCAAGCAGCAGCAGGGTGGACAGCAGGAGGGATGGGATGACCGTATGTATTGACGCCTGCACGCAGCACACTGCAGTGTGTGTGATAAATGGACTTTGAAACGAAATTCGACAAAAAATACATTTTCTTCTGCACGAGAAGATAATATGCAACGACAGAAAGAAGCATTCTGCTCGACTCTTTTCTGTCATTGATGCTGATCTTCCTTTAGGTCGTAAACAACAGAAAAAAACATATTTAGCCGTTCAGTTGGGGCGATTCAAATACCCTGAGAAACCCCCCACAAAAAACACCAACATAAGCAAAAGCTATATAGCCAACATACCAGAACACATTCATCTTAAAGCAAAACAATGCTCACCTTTCGCGTGCCCAACTGGAGCTCGTAGGTTCCAGGACATGGCTTGGAAACACTCAAAGACAGTTGGTCATCCGTTGTGGACACCAGCGTGGACACAGCGCATGGAATGGACATGCGTGTGGACTTTTCCTCGTAGAGTGGACATCCTAGTAGTGTGGTCATCCTTCAGGAGTCGACTGTTGCAGGCAGCAGCAGCAGCGTGGGCACAGCAGCAGGCCTGCACAAAGCACATTGCAGTGTGTGTGATAAATGGACTTTGAAACGAAATGATCGACAAAAAGCCACATTTTCTTCTGTACGAGAAGATAATGTAACGATAGAAAGAAGCATTCTGCATGACTTTTCTGTCATTAACGGTAATCTTCCTTTAGGTCATAAACAAGAAAACAGAAAACAAAAAACTATCCGTTCAGTTGGGCGATTCACAAATTCCCCCCCCCCCCCCCCGAGAGATTGAGAAAAAAAAAAACCCCACCAACATAAGTGCAAGCTATATAGCCAACGCACCAGAACACATTCATATTAAAGCAAAACAATGTTCACCTTTAGTGTGTCCAAATGGAGCTCGTAGGTTCCAGGACATGGCTTTGAAACACCCAAAGACAGCTGGAGGAAAGAGCGGCAGTGGTAAGCTGTTGTGGACACAACACGTGAACACAGCGCATGGAATGCCAATGGACGTGTGTGTGGACATCCTTCAGGAGTCGTCTGTTGCAGGCAGCAGTGGACACAGCTCACGGGGTGGACGTGCGCATGGACAACCCCTGCACACACGTGGCATAAATTGTTCAACGCCTATCATTCAAGGACTGAAAATGGAACGTTTGGCAAAAGCCACATCTTCGTCAGTAAAAGAAGATGGCTATATTCACATTTATGCCTGTCAAGAACGATAATCTGTTGACTGAAAAGGCAATCGCTATGTTCTTTTCTGTTACTAATTATCGTTCTTGACAGGCATAAATGTGAATATAGCCAAGATGATAACGTATTGACGGAAATAGCCATCTGCTTTCCTCTTCTGTCATTAAAGATCCCCCACGTCACATGTCAAGATCATGGTTTTCACGTGTTTTCCTCATCTTATAGCTGGTAAGAAATCTTAAGAAATCTAAGCATAAGAGGGAATGTGACATGTGTCCAAGCATAAGAGGGAATGTGACACGTGTCCAAGCATAAGAGGGAATGTGACACGTGACGTGATGTCTTTAAAGTCATCAAACAAGGTGGGTTCAAGTTATTACATCCAGCTTTTTAAACGCATGTTTTCATTGAAAAATATTTTTAAAACAACTCAACCCGTCAATGCAAATGAGGCGGAGGAGGAGAATAATAAACAAGGAGAAAAGCTGAAAAGGGTGAGAGAAAAAAACCATATGCTTGCGACGTAGGCCTATGTGAAAAATGCACTGCTGCCAACGCTTTGAAAAAGCTCAGTAGCAGCAGCGTTCATCTGAAGGAAAAGCCATAACTGTAAGCAATATGGAACGAGGGCTTTGCTAGAAGCTTTGATCTGAAGCCACGCCTGATTCTTCTTCTTCGATCGCTCAGTTTCCTGTCAATTATAAGCGCAGATGCGTCATGCTGTAGTTAGACCTAGCAAGTCTGACTTCGGCTGGAGGAAATGTTTTTGAAAGTGTTTCATGAAAATAGGTAGGAGAATGGACCGGTAAGGCAGAAAGATAGTAGATGACGGTAAGCAAAGGGAAAAGGCAGAGTCAAAGAGAGTGACAGATTAGAGGAAGTTACTAGCACAGAACTTCCAGAAGGTGGGGGAACTATTTATACAAAAGACCCCCGGTATCCCCACGGGGGGAGCCACGCCTGATGATTCACGCGGATCGCGATATCGAATTCCTCTTCTGTGACCCGTGGATTCCGCCATAGGTCTCACTACCGAGGACATCCGAGTTACAAAACACCTGGACCAATTCTGAAGCAACCGTCCGACCCTCTTCAGCGCCACTTCCAGTAGGAACGGCCGAGGAGACAGACCCCCCCCCCCCCTCCCCCGAACCCTCCCACCCCAAGCATCCCTCGCCTCCAATGGCTGCCAATGGATGTCATAACTTTTGATGACATAGTCCTGGAAAGCTGTTTTTCGGGGGGCTTAGACAAGTCAGGAAAGATATCTCTAGACCGTTTTCTCAGACTGACACACCACGATTAAGTCCCTTGGTAGGTTTTTTGTAGGTAGCTGTAACCCACATACAAATGTCCCCAACTTATAATTGAGGCTGCTCTTTAAAATGATGTTTCACTTTCAATTTGGGGACATTTGTATGGGAGTCAAACCCGGTCAAAACAAGATTTCTTACCAGCTATGAGAGGGAAAACACATGAAACCCGTGATTTTGACACATGACCTGGTGGGTCTTCAAGTCTAACGGGTCTTTGTAATGTTTTAATTTGTATAAGGAAATCGATATTCTCAAATTTCCATGGCCTGCGAAAGGGTTCAAAACAAATCGAAACTGACCTACCTTTCCTGTGTCCAAGCGGAGCTCGTGGGTTCCATGACACGACCCTGGACAATGATGGTAGTAGGAGGAAAGAGCTGCGTGCAGCAGCGAGGACAGTGGCATGGAATGCACATGGATGTGGACATGGTACGGAGCGGGCATCCTGGTGGTATAGCCATGACACAGCAGGACTGGGCGTCTGTGAGGATCGTCACCTGCGCATGATAGTACACATTGGGAATTACGCAACATTGACAAGATATTCAAACAATATCTAGCTTCCATTGTTCAAGCAATGTCCATATTTAGGCAACAAATACAGTTTCACACATAAGATAATCCATCAGTAAAAAAAAATTGAGCTACTTCCTTTGTTGTGAGCAAAACTTTTAGATAAACTGTATAAAGTTTAAAAAAAAGAAAAGAAAAAAAAGGGCTTGTATTGCGAATATTTCGTGCAAACGATTTGGTCTAAACAACAGGCGGCCATTAGAATAGGACAAGGCGCGCCTTCTCTTTGGGTGAAAGAATTTGACTTCCAGCACCTCCGCCAAGGAGGAATCGTCGATTTGACGGTTTGATTAGAGAAAAGGACATCTTTTCCAACCGTCTACGTCACGAGATAATTCAACAAAAGCGTGTTCACTAACCCACCCCCCCCCCCCCCCCCTCCTTTTTTCTCCCCTGTCAAATGCTAAAATGTAACGTTTCGAAATCGTTCTAGTGAAGGACCTATATATATATAGGTCAACGGAAGAACAATAAATTCAAACATTCATCAAGCACAAACGAGTCTCAAAATCCCATGTGGTTACACTTAGGTGTCGGGTTAAAATTCGTAGCTCGTTTAAATTCATAGCTCGCTATACTATAAGACTGACTATTTGCGGCATTTTGCGACATTCAGCATGAACGACAAATTTCACTTTTTTCTAGAGTTAAGACAAGGATAGGGTTAGGGTTAGGGTTAGGCAAATGGTTCAAGTAACGAAAAAGTGAAATTTGTGGTTGTCGCAAATAGTCACTCTCATTGTAGCGAGCTATGAATTTTAACGAGCTACGAATTTTAACCCAACAGATGTCGCATGAAAAATGGTAGTTCGTAAAAATAAGTAGCTCGCTACTATGAGTCTGTATTTGCGACAACCACAAATTTCACTTTTTCTGTACTTTAACCATTTACCTAACCCTAGCCCTAACGCTAACCCTAGAAAAAAGTGAAATTTGTGGTTCGTGCTCAATGTCGCAAATACACACTGTCATAGGTAGCAAGCTACTTATTTTTACGAGCTACCTTTTTTCATGCGACAGTGCGACACACACTACCACAGACGGGCCTTTCGCTTTACCTTCCTTTGTATTCAAAGTTCTAGTTTATGCATTATTAGTTAATAAACGAAAACGTATCATTTATAACACAGTCACTGACCAAGCACGCAGACCGGTTTGCCATTTCGCTGACCTTCTGGCGGGAAATAGAAAGAGGCAGACGCGAAAAGACAGGCTGCTTGTAGGTTGGACGACTGCAGTTCACGAAATGACAGCAGTTTCTTTGTTGCAAAAACAACTCCCTCTATCTCCAGATTTAATTTTTTTTTTTATAGCTGAGCTCAGTTTGCACTTGCACGTGTTTCTCGGTTTGCATAAATTCGTATCCACCTAACCCCCCCCCCCCCCCCCTCTCTCTCTCTCTCTCTCTCTCTCTTTGAATGGTCCTTGCCGCTGAGCTTTTCTGTTGAATCTACAGAATATGACTCTCGTGGCTTACTTTGCTTACGTAGAAGGGATGTTGTTGTTTTTTGGGCTGAGCAGAGAGAAAGAGACAGAACCAGACAGGCAGGCATAAAAAAGAGAGAGTGAACTCGTCGTCGCTAACACACACAAAAAGCCTTTAAGGACACACTGATCCACCACGCTTAAGTCCCTTGGTTTTTCTTCTGGGTAGCTGTGACCCACACACAAATTCCCCAAACTTCAAATTGAGGCTATTCTTTAAAACGATGTTTCGCTTTGAATTTGGATGCATTTGTATGGGAGTCAAGCCTGATCGAAACAAGATTTCTTACCAGCTATAAGAGGGAGAACCCGTGAAACCCGTGATTTTGACACGACGTGATGGGTCTTTAAACAGAACGCTACCTGGTGAAAATAATGCTTTACGCCCTCTTCGGCCTTTCGGCCATGTGGGGCATTGAGATTTTACTTGGGGATGTAAAAGTAAAGAACGCTACCTGGTGTGAAGGGATACGGGCTATAACTATGCTTAAACAGCTACAGTACACTCCGCTTAATAGGAACTCGAAGGGAGACAATTTCTTTTTGTTCCTTATAAGCGACTTTCCTTGTAACCGAACTTCGGTTATAAGGACACAATATTCATTTTGCTTCTTATAACCCATATTGTGAAATAAAAAGAAAGAACAAATAGTAGAAAACACAAAACACAAGCGCATTCTTCTGATGTTTTAATCAAGAGTAAAGAAATAAAAAACAATCGATTAAATATGCAATTACTGCGCACAATTTAATAAATTGTACTTTAAAAAAACATCAACACACAATTCTGTACTGATTTTTCAGCTCTATACATTAACACATCAACATTATGAGCTGTTTGAAAAAATAAAATAGAAAACTGCTTGAATAGAATTTCAAAAACAGAAATATTCTTAAACACTTTTAAAAGAATATTGTATATTTTTATGGTTCTCTCAATTCTCGTAAAAAACGTTAAAACCGTTTGCATTAACTGTAAACTTTTAGTTTATGCAAAAAATGGCAACGAAAAAAAAAAAGAGAATGTGACTATGAAAAGCTAAATTTCGAGCTGCATAAAAATTCCGGCAAAGGTCAAGATGTGCCACCCCCCCCCTACATTTCTCAGTTAATTGTATTTTTTCGTTTTTGCCTTTCTTACCATACATAAAGCTGTATTTTAGGAAATGTTTTAGCTAATAACCTTTTTGGAATACTAACCCTATCTAACCTAACCCTACCCCCCACCCTATAAGACGGAAAAACGCAACGAACCACAATTGTGACAAATCGCGGTGTACTGCAGTACATAGTGGGGGGGTAGGATTACGTTTAGGGCTTGGGTTAGGGTTAGGGTTAGTATTCCAAAAAGTTAATTAGCTGAAAATGTTCCTAAAATACAGAGGCAAAAACGGAAAAATACAATTAACCGATAAATGCAGGGGGGGTGGCACATCTTTACCTTTACCAAAATTCCTTATATCCGACGTCAGTAGTGCGTGGGGACTTAAGAACGTGTTTCTTACAAGCAGCATTTCCTTATAACCGACTTTCTATTATCCGACTTTCAATAAGTAATAACAAAGAACAACTTCGGCAGGGACCCAAAACTTGTGTTCCTTATAAACGGATTTCCTTATAAGCGACGTCCTTCTAAGCGGAGTGTACTGTAATTTCTTGTTTTTTTAATTTCAGTTTGCGCTCAAGTGCATCATTCCGCGGGGTCCGCTCACATTAAAGTATATCCGCCAAGAAGGGTCTGTTTGGAACGTACACACACTAGTGTACGCATGCGCACATAATTATGAACACCCATACGCACACAGGCATATTTTGCACATACATTTACATATATACTGAATTATTTTGTTGTTTAATTTTTGTAACTTCTGCACGTGTGTGTGTGTGTGTGCGTGCGTGTGCGTGTGTGTGCGCGTGCGCGTGCGTGTGTGTGTGTGTGCGTGTGCGTGTGCGTGCGTGCGTGCGTGCGTGCGTGTGTGTGTGTGTGTGTGTGCGTGTGTGCGTGCGCGCGCGCGCTGGGACGATTCAGTCTGATCAGGAAGGACTGAGGGTTCCAAGATCCTGGTTGGGTGCTCGGGAAGAGGGGGGTGTGTGGGGGGTGGGTGGGAGGAGACAAGGTACACGTACCCCCAAAGGTGACAACTGAATTCAAATGTAATCTGACGGACAAAAAAAAGGCCTCTCAAGTGAGAATAAGTCATTTCTCACCACCACCCCCTCAAATATCTTGTAGTCTACGACCCCCCCTTTTTTGGGGTGGGGTGGGGGGGGTCAGTGGTGGGGGTGGGGGTGTTTCGGGGACTTGTTCGGACCTCCAGTAACACCCCCCAAATCCGCCTCTGGTGTCAGTGTGTGTGTGTGTGTGTGTGTGTGTGTGTGCGTGTGCGTGCGTGTGTGTTTGTGCGTGTGCGTGTGTGTTTGTGCGTGCGTGTGTGTGCATGCGCGCGTGCGTGTGTGCATGCGCGCGTGCGTGTGTGCATGCGCGCGTGCGTGTGTGTGTGTGTGTGTGTGTGTGTGTGTTTTGAGGGACATTAGTCATGTGTTAACAGAAGCCTGTGATAAATTTGTCCCAAGAGTCAAAATATCTCCTACCCATACACATACTAATAAAAAAGACCCCATTCCATCATCACTTCTTGATATGATTAGAAAGAAGAGAAAAGCTTTTAAAACATATAAGAAATATAGAACTATTGAAAATTATGAAACATATGCCAGAGCAAGAAATCAAGTAAAAGGGGCATTTAGAAAGCATATTAAAGACAAAGAACGCAAACTAGCTAATCAAGCTAAACATAATCCAAAGGCATTTTATCGTTATGTTTCAAATAAAACTAAACCTAGAGACAAAATAGTTAGACTTAAAAAAGAAGATGGCACTTATACTGAGTGTGACAGAGATAAGGCTGAAGTTTTAAATGTATTTTTTAGTAATGTTTTTACCCGAGAAACTGATAGTTCATTACCTAACTTTGACACTAAATGTAGCTCTGTTATTGATTCAGTAACTGTGAGTCAAGACCAAATGCAAAAAGCACTTGAGGGTTTGAAGGTTGACAAGTCCCCTGGGCCTGATGAAATTCATCCCAGAATAATTAAAGAATTAGCATCTGAACTAGCCTTACCTTTTACCTATTTGTTCAATAGGACTATTAAAGAGGGTACATTGCCAGCAAGATGGAAGGAGGCAGAGGTTAAACCAATTTTTAAAAAAGGAGACAAAAGTTTTGCGGGCAACTATCGTCCAGTGAGTTTGACGTCAATTGTTTGTAAAGTTTTTGAAGGATTTATTCGTGACGCCTTATGTGAACATTTGACAAAAAATAATCTGCTTTCAAAAGACCAGTTTGGCTTTACTAAAGGTCGCTCATGTGTCACACAGTTGTTAGTGACGATTAATGATTGGATGTCCTCGCTGGATGATGGTGTGCCCGTTGATGCGTTGATGCTGTTTATTTAGATCTATGCAAGGCTTTTGACACTGTGCCACATCAGAGACTTGTACATAAACTAAGAGGTTATGGTGTGAATGGCAACCTGTTGTCTTGGATTGAAGATTTTCTACATGGACGTACTCAGTATGTCAATGTTAGAAATTCTTGTTCGGATAAAATACAAGTTACAAGTGGAGTTCCCCAGGGAAGTGTCCTTGGCCCTACCCTTTTTATTTATTATATAAATGACTTGCCAGAAAAGGTTGAATGTGAAGTTAAAATATTTGCAGATGATACAAAAGCCTATTCCACAGTAAATGATAATATGAAATCAAAAGAAAAAATTCAGAAGTGTATTGACTCTTTGGTTGGTTGGTCAGAGGAGTGGCTGATGAATTTTAATAGTCAAAAGTGCAAGGTGATGCATCTTGGAAAAAATAACCCAATGCATGAGTATTTTATGAATGATGGTGGTGTCAGAAGGGTTCTTGTGAGCACAAATGCGGAGAAAGATCTTGGTGTTATAGTTGATCCATTGCTATCTTTTGAACCACACATCAACGATACTGTTAAAAAGGCAAACCGTACTGCTGGTCTACTAATCAGAACAATAACTAATAAATCAAAGGAAATTATGCTACCTCTTTATAAAGCATTGGTACGCCCCTTATTAGAGTATGGAAATCCTGTCTGGTGTCCCTTTTTGAGAAAACATGTTGATCATTTAGAAGGTGTCCAAAGGAGATTTACGAAAACAATTATTGGAACCAGAGATATGGACTATGAGGACAGACTAAAGTATTTGGGAATACCTAGTTTGGAATACAGACGTCTAAGAGGCGATTTGATTGAGGTGTATAAAATTCTTAATAAGTTCTATGATCCTAACACAACTAAAACTTTACTAACTTTAACTGACGAGGAGAGAACACGAGGGCATGATTTTAAATTAACAAAAAAACTAAATAACAGTCGTTCAGCTCAAAACTTTTTTACTAACAGAGTAATAACTGCATGGAACAATCTTTCTAATGAAACTGTAAATGCATCATCACTAAATAGGTTCAAAAATCTTATTGACAAAAAATTTAATACTATTATGTACTCCACAAATTTGGAGAAATAAAAAATATTTTTAAAAAAAAACCACAAAAAAACCACCAACCCAACCCAAAACAAATACACAATAGCCGTAGTAATTCACGGGCAAACAAAAAGAAAAAGGAAAATAAATATTTATATTTGAAAAAAATATCTAGAGGGCAAAAGGCTTCATAAGCCTACAGAGCCTAAACTGATATGATATGATGATATGATACTGAATTAATAAACGAATGGTGGGCGTTTGTTAGGGATTTTACGAAGGCATAGGCCAGCATCAGAACGACTTGTCCCTAGGGGCTTTCCCCCATGAGGACGTAAAACCTCCACTCAATAAAATACCAATTTTATGTTCTAAATTAAAGTATTTTAAAATATATTCTTTTTTCTCAAAACGGCGTGGCAAAAGACACACAAAAAACACTTCTTTGGCGGAGGAAAGTAGGCCTATGCCTTGAAAGACTATCCTTTTTAAATTAGAAGTCTACACTTTTTGCTTGTCCTTACATTTTGATGTCGGCCTAACTTTTTCCCCCATTTTCTCTTCCCTCTCGTGCTCGCGCTGTTTTATTTATCGCGTGCGCTTGTGAATCTTCCTCGCGGCGCGCGTGCCCCAAGGAGCACACACTTTCCGTAAAAGGGAAACGCGTACTGGGTCAAGGCAAGGCGAAGCACTCTTTCTCGGCCTACCAACTCTTCCGTGCAGACGACTCGAGTGTGAGTGCTCCCCGAAGTTGCAGGTAACTTTTCTTTGATTAATTATTCGAAGTTTTGTGAACATTACTAAAGTTGCGTTTTGTCTTTTGATGATTTCATTATTTTGTGCACGCAATGTTTCGATTGAATAGGTCTTGTCTATTTTTCTTGGAAGTAGACTTGCTGTATATTTCTACTCTCAAACTTCTTCTTCTTCGCCTCAACGAGTCAACGGCTCAGGCAGCCAACTATCCTATTTTATCAGATCACAGGCTGAAGATTCTGCTGCACTTTGTAAACTTGTAGGCCTGGAGGTGGGGGGGGAACCGGTTTGAACCGAAAAACCGGTGCTAAAATTTCGCGCTTCGAGTTGTTGTGAACCGGTTTTTTAACTGCAAACTGAAAGTAAGTTTTTCTTAGAATAATGCATTCTTTTTTAAGAACAACTTGTGACACGGGTCTTGGCTGACTGGGTCAGTAGATTAGGGTTGTTTTTGATTTGTTGTTCTGTGTGTGCGACCTTCGGACATCAACCAAACAGTGTCAAAAAATCAACTTGTTGATTGTGGATACTAATATAAATCAAGTAAATGGAAGAAGTTCTTCTTCTACAGTTCTAGGCTAGTTGTCTGGTGGTGTTACACACCTACATTTCTTCTTCTCGTCTGGTGGTGTAAGCAGTGTTCTGTAACTGTAAGGTGCAAGTATGGCTGATGATTTCACTACGGTAGGCCCTAAAGCTATTCAACGTGATGGAGTTGGCTGCCAAAGAAGAAGAAGAAGAACCGGAAGTAAAACTAAAAGGGCAAGTCACACATTTGGAGCCATTTTGTCCTGAAGAAAAGAAAAGAAAAGAAAGAATGATTGTAGGCTACATGTATGCGAGCGCGCACACGCGCGCGCGCACACACGCACACACGCGCACACGCACACACACACACACACACACACACACACACACACACACACACATGCTCTCTTTCTCTGTCTGTCTCTCTATCTCTGTCTGTCAGTCTGTCTCTCTCTCTCACACACACATACAGTGATACACACACACACGCACACGCGCTTTTTCTTATCAATAAATATACATGACCTTGCCATTATATTTGCACTGTATGTATGTATGTAAATGTGTATGCATATTCTCTCTCTCTCCCTCTCTCTCTATTTGTCTGTCTGTCTCTCTCTCTCTCTCTCTCTCTCTCTCTCTCTCTCTCTCTCTCTCTCTCTCTCTCTCTCTCTCTCTCTCTCTCTCTCTCTCTCTCTCTCTCTCTCTCTCTTTCTCTCTCTTTCTTTGAGTCTCGAGGATGAAGACACTTCTTTGGTTTGTAGTTCACATTCCAAGAAGAGTCAGTTTATTTTCGTTCATATCTATAATTTTGGCATTAAAAAAAGTTAAGTCTATCTATGCAGCTAACTAATGTTGTAGGGGTGGGGGAGGATGAGGAGATAGAGGAAATCTCTCTCTCTCTCTCTCTCTCTCTCTCTCTCTCTCTCTCTCTCTCTCTCTCTCTCTCTCTCTCTCTCTCTCTCTCTCTCTCTCTCTCTCTCTCTCTCTCTCTCTCTCTCTCTGTGCCTATTAATTACATGTTGCATGCTTAGATGCAACTTTGACATAATGGAAGAATACTCTGAATAGACGGTCTATTAATAAGACCTAACCTAAATTCTTATCCTTGTAAAATAGTCTGAACTCTCTCTCTCTCTCTCTCTCTCTCTCTCTCTCTCTCTCTCTCTCTCTCTCTCTCTCTCTCTCTCTCTCTCTCTCTCTCTCTCTCTCTCTCTCTCTCTCTCTCTCTGTGTACATCACTACATGTGTACATAAACATGTTTATTGATTGAGTGAATGATTGTATACATGTGTGTGTACTGTGTGTGTGTGTGTGTCACTGTGTGTATGTGCACCTTACAGGATCTTGCTTTTTTATACATACACCTTTACTGTTTGTACAATCAAGGTCAGTGTTGTATTCTCAAACCGTCTGTGTTCCGTAACACCCCCCTCCCACCCACCCACCCACCCAAAAAGAGGGGGGGAGGGGAGGAGAAAAAAGAGTCATACTTGTATTGTAACTTACTGTTTTGTTGTTCTGAGGTACAATTGATATAATTATAGGCAGTTAAATTGGCACTTTGTTTTGTTAGAAAAGGCTTCAGCTTCAGGGTCTTGTGCCCCCTGACCCCCACCAGGAGCGTTGCCCCTGGACCCCACCCTTGTTTGTACCCCCCTCCCCCTCTCTAATGTGTCCCAGGTCCGGCCCTGTTAATAAACTTTATAAAGCAATAACACGATCTCTTTTCTGATCCTTTTCTTTCACACACCAGCGGACACTCCAGTGTTCACATGTTCGATCTGTCAATGTTGACAGAGATTACAAATCTGAGCAGGAAGGGGTGTAGCCATGATCAAACCGGTGTGATAGATTAGTCACTACTCGGTGTCTGTGTAGTATGTGTGGGTGGGAGAAAAACTTAGTCATATTTACTTCTAGATATGTAGCATAAGTGTGTGTGTGTGTGCAAATTACTGTGTCAACCACGCAGTGTCCATCACGTGTGTGTGTGTCACTGTGTGTGTGTTTATTTGTGTGAACATTGGTTTATTGCCATGAAACCTAAACAAAGGCTCATAAGGCACAGGTTAAGATTACAAACAACGCAAAACACTTTTCATGCTTTTTGTGTGTGTGTGTGTGTGTGCACGTCTGTGTAGAAATTACTGTCAATCACTCAAATGTCTATGGGTGTGCGTTTGTGTATTGTGTGGGTGGATGTGTGGGTGGAGAAAAAGGTCAAGTACTTGTACTTTGTAGTAGTATCAGACAGGACACAGAATGTGTGCACACTGGTATTGTACGTGTGTGTGTTTCTCTGTGTGTCTGTGCTTAGTTTGTTAGTGTACCCCCACGAGTCTCTCCCCATGGGGATACCGGGGGGTCTTTTGTAAAAATAGTTCCCCCACCTTTTGGAAGTTCTGTGCTTGTAACTTCCTCAAATCTGCCACTCTCTTTAACTCTGCCTTTTCCCTTTGCTTTCTTAGTTTCTATCATCCACTATCTTTCTGACTTATTGGCTCATTCGCCTGCCTTTTAAAAAAAACAAATCTTCCAAATAATTGTTCTCCTTTGAGCTCCTCCGAAATCAGAATGTATGCAGCAGGGAGACCAGTGAAAACTGAAAATCGGACACATACGTACCTTACCCATTATGGCCATATGGCCTGGGAACGCAGAAAGAAGAATAAGAATGGGAGGAGACTAAGTAATGTCCTGAAGCCAGACAAGATACTCAAGATACTGTGTAAAACACACATTGTCATTGCAATGCCAAATGTGCACATGGTGCTATGGGCACATTTACATACATATGTGTGCGTGTGTGTGCATGCACATTTACATGTGTGTGTGGGTCACCAGAGTGTGTGTGTGTGTCTTGTCATATCACTGTTTTATCAGCCATGTGCTCTGTACAGTGAATGCCATTGATAGTGGGTTTTGACTCTCTGTGTGTGTGTGTATGTGTCACTGAGTGTGTGTGTGTGTGTGTGTGTGTGTCACTGTGTGTGTGTGTGTGTGTGTGTGTGTGTGTGAGAGAGAGAAAGAGAGAGAGAGACTTTGTATGTGTGTTTACGTACGTGTGGTCCTACATGTGCATGGGCCCACACAGGTGTGTGTGTGTGCGTTTGTGTGTGTGTGTGTGTGTGTGTGTGCCAACTTTATGGTGGGACTGGGAGTGGCTCACATTCCATCAAAGTGAGAATACCAAACAGACTTGGGCCTTTTCAGCAAAAGTTGAGATCACTTTATCAACCGCTCTATCTTTCCCTTTGCAAAGTATGTCTCTTTTAGTTTTATTCAACCACATACACTGTTCAAAGAAAGTCAAGGAACACCTCATCACCTGGTCACACTCTCCTGGTAGTGGTACTTACACTGTTACAGTATGTCGATTTGATTGTCAATTCGTGCTACCTATCTACGGCATACAGTGGAGAACTGATACAGGCATGATATTTTTCAGCCTTTAGGTTGATTTCAGACTTTTTGGTGGCCACAGATGTAATTTTGTAGATCGAAAAGAGATCAAATGAGTATAGAAATACTTGGTATAAGTGAATAAAATAAACTTAACCCCTTCAGTGCCGCCTACTACTTGCGCATGCGCCGCCGGCTTGCCGCGCGATTTTTGAACACGGCAATATCGCTGCTTAGCGGCGACGTATATATACGTCGGTGGCAAGTACTGAAGCGCTATAGAGGACGTATATATACGTCTTGGGGCAGCGAAAGGGTTAATACATCAATGCCACTTTTAATGCTGTTTGTAAGGCTTAGATTGTTAAAAGGCTTTAGTTTCAGGGGCTGTCAGCCTTTTTCAGATGCTTTTCAGCCTAACTCACAATTTCTCAATCTCATGCCTGACAACCAAAAACGGATAACTCAAAAACACTGGATAACTCACAATCATTTTTGGGTCCCAGCATAAAACAATCTCTATGTTGAAAAGTCTTTTTCACTCAAAATATTGGCTATCTCAAAATAAAATACCAGTCCCTTCAATTTTGACTGTATGTTGTACAAAACTGTTGAATGACCAATAACTCTTTGTTACTCACCTACATACATTATCTCTAATCTTAGTGCACATTGCAATTATTTCATTCATTTTAATTTATTAAGCCACCCTAAGTAAAAGTGGAATACAGTGTATCTGACAGGTTGGTGATAATATGATTATGCCCTCAACCGCACACATTTTCAGATGCAGAGAGGAACATGTCTTTGTTTATTATCTGTATATATAAAAATCGCTAAAGTCAAAATTGAAGGGACTGAAATTTTATTTTGAGATACTCACATAGCCAATATTTTGAGTTAAAAAGACTTTTCAACATGAGATTATTATACTGGGACCCTGAGTTACCCAGTGTTTGAGTTAATCCGTTTTTGAGTTATCAGTTCTCCACTGTACTTTCATTTCAATGGAGAATCTGTACAGTTTTATTCAAAGTGTAAATTATTACTTCAAGAAAATTGCGCTAACAGTAACACATCTTTCCTAACATTTTCTGAGTTAAACCATATTGCCAAATTCTACAAAAACTCAATGTGATCCTTAACTTCTTATGACTTGAATACATTGCCTGTAGTTATTGCGTTCATTTTATGTGTCACCTGAGATCGAGAGGTGAAATATTTTATGAACTTGGCAGCTAAGTAACATTATATGACTTAGTTATTGCCCTTGGCACCACACATTCTCAGGTGCAGAAGTAAAAGAATATGATTGTAATATGGATGCATGATAACGATATGCATCCCAGGAAAGGGGGATTTTTTTTTGCTATTAAATAACGCACATTTCTTTCTTCTGCATGCCCGTCATGTTTGAGGTAAATGCTCAATCTTAGGTTTCACCTTGCATTCTTTCTTCATGCGTCATCGGTTTTGTACTTGTCTGGGGTTAGATAAGAAGGTCGATGCACTCTATACTCAGTTCTGAGCAGAGGGTAGACTGATCCGTCATCCTTTTTTTTCTCAACATGCCTTGGCTCCCCCAAGCACAGGTCTGCATGCACACATACATCAGACAGAAATGTTGAATACTGTAATAGGTACAGTACACACAGATATGAGATAAGTTACTCACCCCCCCCCCCCCCCCCCACACACACACACACACACACACACACACACCAAAAAACACAAACACACACACACACACACATACTCGCGCACACACACACACAGTGACACACACACAAACCCCCCACAAAAACACAAACAAACACACACATGCAGGCATAACACATACATGAACATGCATGCTCTCTCTCTCTCACACACACACACACACACACACACACACACACACACACACACACACACACACACACACACACACACCAGACCTGTTTACTCTACTCTTTTCGAGTAGTATTCTACTCATTTTGGACCTCTACTACTCTTCAAAATTGAAAATAATGCTCTAATTACTCATTTTCAGTGAACAGTGTTTGATGGTTTAATGAATAAAACTACACATTTTGCACCAAAACTACTCATTTCAGCTATCCAGACTACTCAAGACTTGTGTAGGGGGGTAAACAGGTCTGACACACACACACACACACACATACTTGTACACACGCACACACACTAAACTGACTGACTATGCTAATGCGTTAAATATATTCTAATCTAAGTTCAGAAAAGAAAAAGTGAAAATTTTGTTTCACTTTCAGTGTACAGTATTTTACTTTGGAGAGGGGGTAGATAAGGAAGAGAGGGTGATGATGAAAGGGAATCTTTTGGCACGGTTGGCTACCCAGACCTAAGGAAAAGGATGTGTAGGCCTAATTGGAAATATGTAATGAGGCGCGGTTGTATGCCTATATGTTAGGCATGTGCTCATGTGCTCAGCAGCCGGCACACAAGCAAGACATTCCTAGTCTATTTGCTATTGGCAGTTGCCCAAACCTCCCCACTGTTAGTTTCACTTCTTCTTAAACCCTTTATCTCCACAAAACTGGGCTTTAACTGGCCAACTGTACAGGTTAAGTTAGTTAGCCCCACCCCACCCCCACCCATCCCACCATTCCATGGATGGAGGGGATCGTGCAATTGTTCCTGTCTGTTTGCTTCTTGGTTTGTGTGTCCTCACATTTTGTGTGACTGAACCACTGCAATGATTGACCTCAAGTTGTTTTTTTCTCATGCTGATGTGCAGAGAACTTGTCGCCATTCTCGGCTGTAATCTTGTTTACTTTAAAGGTATTGCTTCCTTGTGAATGAAAATCCTTGTACCTGATTTGCACTGAAAATAAAAAGAGCAATCCCAGGGAAAAACTGGGGTGAGGGAGAACATCAAGTCTTACACAGTCTGTCTCTCAGACTTAAGAGAGAAAGGGGGGGGGGGGGGAGAGACTTGAAGAGAAGTGTGCACTAGAGAGGGTGGATGGATGTGGAGGGAAGAATGGTGTGTGTCTATGGGTGCATGCATGTACACAGTACAGGTATGCTAAATTGATTTCATGTGTGTGTGCACACGTGCATGCTTTAACCGGTGTAGAGTGGCACAGAGGTAACGCGTTCGCCTCGTGCACAATAAACCCAAGTTTGAACCTGGGTACAGGGGATTTTTCCTCTCACTCTGCACTAGGCCTTAACGGTCTGAACGTGGAGTCTTTCGGGTGAGACGATAAACCGAGATCCTGCGTGCCCATGCACTTAGCACACGTTAAACCCAATGGCAACGAAAAAGTTGTCATATGGTCGAAATTTAGGCGCCCCCCCCCCCCCCCTCTCCCCTTCCTTCCTCGCCAGTCACACAAAAGTCACATACAAATGAAAAAATGGGTGGCGCGCCTCTGGCTGCGACATGCTCTCCAGATGTCAGCAACCCGAATTTCACTCAGACGCCTCTGTGACTATAAAGTACCAAATACCAAATAAATGTGTTTGTGTACATGCAGTACACCTGTTTTTCTCGTCCCCTGCATGCTCATTTCTAGCACTTCTGAGCTTCCTTGTTTCATGGTATATCACTTTTATCAGCAGAGGTACCGGGTTTCTCTTAACAACTGCACTGTGTGCTATCATTGTTTAGTATCAGTGGTAGTAGAATGGTGGGCCGAATGTTTATATTTTACGTCCTCTCAGTTACAAAGGGAATAGTGGGCAATTGATTTTTTAAAATACCACACCAGAAAATGCTGGGGTTGTGATGATTCAAGTCTTGCTCAGATTGCTTGTTCTTTTTTTCTGTGTCATTTTCCCCCTACTCTCTCACTCAGAAAAGGTTAAAAGACCAATCTTCACCTCTGTTAATCAAATGTCATTCTTCAGAAACAGTACATTATATATCTGCTAGGTCTAATTTTGTCATTTTCCACCTTTGGATGGGGAGAGCTGTTGTTTAGCGGGTATTACATTCACCACACAAATATAAAAAGTTGAACTTCCTGGTACATGAAATCAATTTAGCATACCTGTACTGTGTACATTCATGCACCCATAGATACACACCATTCTTCCCTCCTCATCCATAACTTCCTTTGTCTCTCTACGTGCAACTACTGCACAGAATCACTTTAAATGTTGCACAGTTGTGTCTTATTGAAACTGATAGGTCTCATTGAGTAGCTGGAACCTTGTTTAAATACTTTGGCCTTGATCGTTGTCCTTCAGGATTGCGGGCGATGGAAAGAGTGACTGTTTGCTGTCATCGTTGACAGCCCTTGGTTGTACATAAACGTATGCAGACGTAGGATTCAGAACATCAATCCCCCCAGTGGGGTCTTTTGTGCAAATAGTTCCTCCACCTTCTGGAAGTTCTGGGCTTGTAACTTCCTCTAATCTGTCACTCTCTTTGACACTGCCTTTTTCCTTGCTTACTGTCATCTGCTATCTTTCTATCTTACTGGTCCATTCTCCTGCCTTTTCTCTATAAATTCCTAAAAAAAATCTCTTGAGCCGAAGTTGGACATGCTGGGCCTAACTATTTCTTAGTTAGGCGCATAATGGCAGCATGAGGCATCTACGCTCATATGACAGGAAACTGTCTGGGCGAACGAAGAAGAAGAACACACATTAATAGACAAGGAAGAGGAATTCCTGTTACTATATTAAAAATGTTATTAATTATATATTCATTTCAACGAAAGGTGACAGGTGTTGATTCATGTAATTTAGATTTCATTCTTTATAATTATTGATCATTAGAACAGAAGAAATGATGGAGCTCAGGAAGAAAAAAATAGATGCCATGAAATTATTCCTGGGCATTCCTTGTTTTGATTGCTCTTGAATACAGAAATAAGATTCCTATATAAGCTGTTGTGTGACTGATTTTATGTACCAGGAAGTTAAGCTTTTTTATTGTGTGGTGAATGTATCAAAATGTTGCAATTGTATAGCTATTCACTCATTCAGAATCATCTTTTTTATGTTTCCAGAACTTTATATTAGACAAGGAAGACAGGGTGTTGGAGACAATAACTAAATTAATGCAGTTTTATTTTGTTTCCTCTGCAATATCGAAACTTTTTATCACGTCGTAATACCATTATGAGATTTTTTATTGGCATTGATTGCATAGGCATACTTGCACATGTATGTAAGCATACACTAGCACTCACCATGCATGCAGAAACTTGCAACAAATCATTGTATGTGACATGCAAACAAGAAGAGAGTCGCATATGCTGAGCCTGACATTTACATTTTCTGCCTCTCATCTGCCTTCTTACCTGTGTGTTTGCCTCTCTATTGGCCACTGCAAGTAGGGTTATTAACGCCCTTGATGGCAGGAGTTAATCCCTTGTTGATCAGTATCCAAAAGGGCATTCACTCTTGCAAACGGCAGCCATTAACTATTAAGTGGCCTCAATAGGGTTATTGACGAGAGTTATGCCCTTGTTTGGTCAGTACTCAACCATCTACCCCCACCCACCAAGGGCATTCTCTCTTGCAAAATGTGTTCTTTGCAGTGGTCAATAAAATATATTATAGCAATCTTTTTCTGTCTGTCTTTCTCTGTCTCTGTTTCTCTCTCTCTCTCTCTCTCTCTCTCGCTCTCTCTCTCTCCTCTCTCTCTCTCTCTCTCTCTCTCTCTCTCTCTCTCTCTCTCTCTCTCTCTCTCTCTCTCTCTCTCCCTCCCCCCCCCCCCCTGGTTAAATAAAATTTCGTTTTCGTTTTCGTTTTTTCTCTCTCTCTCTCTTACACACACACAAACACTCAACTCCCCTCCCACCCTCTCTCTGTGTGTGTGTGTGTGTTTCATTTAACGTCTGTCCACTTCTCGTGATATTAGACAGTGTGTGTGTGTGTGTGTTTTAAGGTGGGGATGGTATATTCTGTGGGGATGGTATATTTCTCATATTCTGTGGGGATGGTATATTCTGTGGGGATGGTATATTCTGTGGGGATGGTATATTCTGTGGGGATGGTATATTCTGTGGGGATGGTATATTCTGTTTGTGTGTGTATGTGTGAGAGCGTGTGTGCACGCTCGCACAAGCACAGGAATGATGTCCTGAGGGGGTTACGTCCTGAGGCCCTGGTCATATGAACATTGACCTATTAAAATTGAAAATGTCATATTGTGTTCTGCCCTGTCAGGACACATGTTTGATTCAATTCTTAACACTGGCATGCTTTGTCTTACTGATTTCTGCAAGAAAGATCCATGACACTCGTCTCAGGACAGTTTGTTCTGTCATATCTTCGATCCTCGGTGCATCACTGGCACAGGCGTGTGTTTGTGTGTGCATACATGTTTGCTTGGTGTAAATGAAACCAAGGAGAAATGTTATATTTGTATTTTCATGCTTCAGCACACTCCATGAACCTTATAAAATAAATGTTGCAGTAGGCCTAACTTAAACTTGGTAAGTTATTTAGTACCTTATGCAGTTTTTATCACAGAGCTACATGTGTATTTGATTCTTTTGTTGTTTGTGTTTTTGCTTTATGGGCTGTTCATATACATTTTCACTTTCTCTTTGAATTGATTTATTTTGTCCCCGTATAAGAAACTTGTGAACGTACACATGAATGAGTGCCAAATGAATGGCATGTGCATACGCATCTCAATAAGCACACTAAATATTAATGCACGCATGCTCACACAGGAATACACATACAGTATTAACACATGCAGACCTTTGCACTCAGTGACTCAGAATCAGATACATGCTACTGTGGAATCTCCTTTATAAGACCTTCCATTATAAGACTCCCACATAAGACCTACTTCTCTGAGACATTGCCCTTCTTTGTAAGTATTACAATTACCTCCCTTATAAGACCTCATTTTGGATGATTTTTGAGGGTCTTACAAGGGAGGTTCCACTGTAGTACACACAAAGGCACTAAAATAAAGTATACTTTATTAATTCTTGTGCCAGTGAGGCATACACACAGAATTGTCTGTACTTTTAGAACCGGTTCTTCCTCTTCTCACATTCTCATAAAATGTGTTGTTTCTTCTGACTCATTTCCTCAACAGCCTTATTCCACACAGATGCTGATAGTTGGAAGCACTGAGGGATAGAGAGAGAGAAAAAAAAGGGAAGAAGAAGAAGAGAGAGAGAGAGAGAGTTGGGGAACCTTAATGTTCTAAGTTCAGAGACCCCCTGATGCAGTCTTTATGATGATGAGCTAAGCAGAGGTGTGTAATGCTGGCTAAATGTACTGTATCTAATTCTAACACACAAACATAGGCTGAGGCAAACACAAAGACCCCTTGAGTAACATAAATGTGCACACACTCATAAACAGAATGATACAGGCTGTGCATACATTTTGTGCGCACACACACACATGCACGCATTCTCTCCTGGCCATCCCCTGGATTCCTCTCACTGAGTCTCTCTCTCTCTCTCTCTCTCTCTCTCTCTCTCTCTCTCTCTCTCTCTCTCTCTCTGAGTCTCTCTCTCTCTCTCTCTCTCTCTCTCTCTCTCTCTCTCTCTCTCTCTCTCTCTCTCTCTCTCCCCCCCCCCCTCTCTCTCCCTTTGAGTCTATGCACACACACACACACACACACACACACACACACACACACACACACACACACACACACACACACACACACACACAGAGTGACACAACATGTGAGTGAATATTAGAATAGGAAGTGTGCTAATGGCAAATAGATTGCATGTACACATACAATGATGTCCCGAGGCTCCGGTTATAGGACATTGACCTATCAAAATTAAAAATGTCCTATTGTGTTCTCCCCTGTTGGGACAAATACACTTTTTAACACTGGGATGCTCTGTCTTATTGATTTCTGCAAGAGCCAGGACAATTGTCCTATAGATTTCTCTTGTCCCAGGACAGTTTGTCCTATCATTTTTCTATCCTCGGTACATCAGTCACTGATGTCACATACAGAAAATGAGAGATGCATACAGTGATACACACACAGTCTGATGATCAAACAAGCAAGGAATGTGGGTCAGAATGTGTCCATATTTTATGAATTAAACGCACACAACTAGTTGAGACTTTTTTCTATGT
Source organism: Phymorhynchus buccinoides (assembly GCA_017654935.2). Taxonomy (NCBI): domain Eukaryota; kingdom Metazoa; phylum Mollusca; class Gastropoda; order Neogastropoda; family Raphitomidae; genus Phymorhynchus; species Phymorhynchus buccinoides. The sequence goes on along the minus strand of CM065687.1, from coordinate 22,034,352 downwards.
GTGCGTGCATGCGTACGTGCGTGTGTTTGTGTATGTGTGTGTGCAGACCTGTTGACTCTTTTCGAGTTGTATTCTACTCAATTTGGACCTCTACTACTCTTCAAAATTGAAAGTAATGCTCTAATTAGGTACTCATTTTCAGTGATCATTGTTCTTCTTCTTCTTTCGTGAAGCATCATCCGTCATCATGTTGACGATTCTGATGCATAAAAATGCATTGTTTGATGGCTTAATGAAGAGGACTACACATTTCACACCAAAACTACCCATTTCAGCTATCCAGACTACTCAAGACTTGTGTAGGGGGTAAACAGATCTGGTGTGTGTGTGTGTGTGTTTGCATGCACTATAAAGCACACACTATTTGTTTGGCATACACAGCAAGGGATGGAGAAATGCTTCCCTGCTCACGAAAAGACTCCATCCAGGAGTTCAGACTCCCTGTATTAGCCTTGGCGATTTGCCATGGTGTGTGTGTGTGTGTGTGTGTGTGTGTGTGTGTGTGCAGGCGTGCATGTGCTGCCTTTATCTTTCAAAGTTCTGTGTTTTCGACTATTCACCAAATGAACCGATGGACTGCTTCAAATTTTCAAGAAAGCTAAATAAAAGAACAGACAATCTAAATTTGTGATTTGGGTGAGACTGGGTGGAGTAGGTAAAGGTCTCAGTACATGTGAACATTTTTCACTCTTTCCCAATTTCACCACAGTGATATACAGTGGAACCTCCCTTATAAGACCTCCCATTATGACTCCCTCCTACAAGACTTACTTCTCTGAGGCATTGCCCTTTGTAAGTATTAAAAGTACCTCCCTTATAAGACCTTCAAAAATAATCTAAAATGAGGTCTTATAAGGGAGGTACCACTGTATGCAGGGATGCTATATTTAGACTTAATGTAGTAAAGATATATGCAAGTGATTTTATGAGTGGCTATCACTGTACATGTGTTGCCATGGGGAAAGAGTAGAAAAAGTTAATGTGTTTTGAGAGGGCAATGTACTGAAATAATTTATTATAGGAAGGCTGTCTGGGACTGGGAAGGGTTGAAAAAGTTCAAATTCTTTTCCCATCTGGTTCAACTCAGCATTTCCGAGTTAGATCTTTCTTGCAAAGCTAAGGAGGCAAACTTTTAAAAATGTTGGCTGTAGGCTAGCCAGACTGTGACTCAGTTCAAAGTTTTGGTATAAAAAAGAACTGTTTTTGCTTGTAATAATTAGATTGACATGCGATGATATTAATGATAAAAAAGTATATTTGCACATGGGAAAGTTTGTGTGTGTGTGAGAGAGAGAGAGAGAGAGAGAGAGAGAGAGAGCGCACACGGACGTGCGTACATGCATGCAAATGTGTATGTCATCATGTGTGTGTGGGAGAGAGAGAGAGAGCACACAAACATGCATACATGCATACAAATGTGTGTCATGTGTGTGTGTGTGTGAGAGAGAGAGAGAGAGAGAGAGAGAGAGCACAAAAATGGATACATGCATACAAATTATATGTGTATGTCATTATATGTGTGTGTGTGTGTGTGTGTGTCTCATTTAACGTCTATCCACTTCTCGTGTGTGTGTGTGCACACGAGCATGCATGTTCACATATGTGCAAGTTCCATTTGATTATCTCCCCCCTCATTCTCTCTCTCTCTCTCTCTCTCTCTCTCTCTCTCTCTCTCTCTCTCTCTCTCTCTCTCTCTCTCTCTCTCTCTCTCTCTCTCTCTCTCTCTCTCTCTCTCTCTCTCTCTCTCTCTCTCTCTCACCTCTAGCCAAACTATGGCAGTAATAAGGTTAGCACTGACTGCTTGCTGCTTTTGATGGTAGCCAACAGAGGAGGGAGGAGGAAGACACAGAGAGAGGAGAGAGAGACAGACAGACAGACAGA
>CM065687.1:21994971-22027471 GCA_017654935.2 Phymorhynchus buccinoides | reverse complement strand
AAAATTCTTACTTTATTCCTTTTGAATCAGAAAACAGTGTCTGGGCTGAAACTGATTCAAACATAGAATAGAAAAGGGAGGAAAATAAGATAAGATATTTCATCAGTCATAATGCATAATAGGTATATCTATTCTATCATCCTTACCATTACACTACAAGTGCATATTTGTGCAAGATCAGCTTGGAAGACAGAAATGTAATGTGTGTCTTATCACCCCAACTCCCATGCTTGCCCACTTCCGGTTTAAGCAGGGAGCTCACTTTTCTTTCAATGCGTGTTTTTCTAATGATGAAGTTTTATTTCCAGTTAATGTTATTAACCCTCTCACGGCTGCATACGCCAGATCCGACCGATTTTTTCTTTACCATTGGCTCCCGTAGCCCCCGATTGCGCCCGCTGAACGCCCGGTCTAGTAGTTTCACTTTCACTTGTGCCCTACCCACAATGCAATATACTAAGTTAGTTCTTCCTGTTCCTGACTCTCAGTGGTCCGTTTTTGGTTCTTACAGCAAGGGAAAGGACCCACTAGTCTTTTTGAACGGATTTTTCGAAGTGACCCCAAATTTTTTCTTTCTTTCCACGTGACGTGCGCAGTATTGACTCTGCGCGATGCTCGGAGCGCCATTACGGATTTTTTAATTCCAATTCATGGTTTGTTGTGTGACAGTGTGTAAGCTTTGGAATGAAAATATCATCATTGCTATTCAATATGCATCTTTCAGAAATTAAATGTGAGTTAGACTTTATTCTGGGTGATTTTTTTAAATAAAAGATTTGGTGTGATGTTCGGAGTTACTTCCCATCACTTGGTATTCAATATAGATTATCGGTTCGATTGATCAGAGTGAGAGGGTTAAATGGAATATTACACTTGATTTGTCAGTGATATGGCTTGAGGATTATAATTGTTATTTACCCTTTCGCCGCCGATGGCGCATTTCTGCACCACACCAATTTAACCACGCCCACTCATGTCGCTAAAAAAAGGCATGACATAAGGGTCTGACTGTTGTCAAATTACCTTATCTTGTTAATTTTGGGAGATAAGGAAAATCCTTATTTAATAAATGTGATTGGGAGATTCAGAGTATTTGTAGACGCTAACTTTTCTTTACCCAGGTAAAGTTTGACCAAAATTTTGGGCTGAAAAATGGCTGGCTGTGAAAGGGTTTTTGCATCTGCATTGTGGTACGTCGGCAGAAACCAATTCTGGCATATATACCGACAGGAGACTTTGGGGAGAGCATAAAAATATAAAAATAATAAGAAGCAAAATATATAAATAAATAAGTTTTTAAAACAATTAATGGCTTGCTGGTTGAGACGAGAGGCGGTTCTTGAAAGCCTTGATCGTCTCTGATGTCAGTATTTCTTTCTTGAGGCTGTTCCATTCTCTAACAGTTCGCGGGAAGAAGCTGGTCTTATGGACTTCAGTGTTGCTGAATTTGATGTTATTACAGCGGATGTTGTTTCTCGCGAACTGCCGAGACGATGTTAAGAGACTGTTCCTTCAGCTCTTGTTGGTCTCACTTGCCTCTGATTTCTGGCAGGCGTGATGTAGTCATCTGCCGCAATCGGGGGCTACCCTGTGGCGACCAGTGGTGTTGCACTAGTTGGATTATCTGTGATGTGTTGGGTTTTATGTTTTATTTTTACATGCCACCACAAGCTGTATACCCTTTTAACCCTTTCATCGTCACCATCGCCTCTTGGCACCACAATGATTTTAACACCTATGTCACGAAAAGGCGTCAAACGAGTGTCTGGTATCCAGTCACCTTATGTTCTTCATTTTGGGAGGTAAGGACAGGCCCTATTTTATGCGTGTCACAAAGGAATCCCCAATATTGAGGACAAAATCTTTTCTCTACCCAGGTAAGTTTAATGAAAAGTTTTATCTGAAAAATGGCTGGCGTTGAAAGGGTTTTAAGGAGAATAAAATGTTGTGACTTGTGCAGACCCGTTTACTTTCCCTCCTCTTTTCGAGTAGTATTCTACTCAATTTGGACCCACTTCTTCCAAACTGAAAATAATGCTCTTTAATTCTTGATTACTACTCATTTTGAGTGAACATTATTTGATGGTTTAATGAATAAAACTGCACATTCTGCACCCAAACTACTCACTTCAGCTATCCAGACTACTCAAGACTTGTGTAGTAAGGGGTAAACAGGTCTGCCTGTGCCTTTAGTGCTGGGAAATAACCATTGATGACCCGGTATAGAAATGTCTATTGTGACTCTTATCGGCCATTTGTGCTTGGTACATGATAGTTGTGCTTTAATTTTGCCTCCACTGTTTGACTGCTTGAGTACATGATACATTTGGATTCTTCTTCTTCGTTCGCTCAGTTTCCTGTCACATGAGCGTAGATGCGTCATGCTGCCATTATGCGCCTACCTGAGAAATAGGCCCAGCGGATGTCCGACTTCGGCTGAAGAAATCTTTGTAAGAATGTATAGAAAAAAGGCAGGAGAATGGACCTGGAGTGAGATAGACAGAAAGCAGTTGACAGTAAGCAAAGGGAAAAGGCAGAGTCAAAGAGAATGACGGAATTAGAGGAAGTTACAAGTAGAACTTCCAGAAGGTGTGGGAACTATTTGTACAAAGGACCCCCCCCGGTATCCCCACAGGGGGATATTTGGATTTATTGTGTTAAGATAATGCTTACACATGCTCTTTGCTAACAGAGGAATCGGCGGAACAAGAACCAGCCTGGCAGGGGGCAGGGCAGGCTCCAGGGTTGAAGATCTGGCGCATTGAGGTTTGCCTCTTCTCTCTTCTTTCTTTTCTCTCTTCTTTTTTTTTCTTTCTCCCGGAGATCAGAACTGTATGTTTCCTTTAATGTTGAAAACTCAGTTTGGGGAATCGTTGTTTTCTGACTGTTTTTCTACATTTTCTCCTTTGCATTAACCTATGCATGCACTCTCTCTCTCTCTCTCTCTCTCTCTCTCTCTCTCTCTCTCTCTCTCTCTCTCTCTCTCTCTCTCTCTCTCTCTCTCTCTCTCTCTCTCTCTCTCTCTCTCTCTCTCTCTCTCTCTCTCTCTCTCTCTCTCTCTCTCTCTCTCTCTCTCTCTCTCTCTCTCTCTCTCTCTCTCTCTCTCTCTCTCTCTCTCTCTCTCTCTCTCTCTCTCTCTCTCTCTCTCTCTCTCTCTCTCTCTCTCTCTCTCTCTCTCTCTCTCTCTCTCTCTCTCTCTCTCTCTCTCTCTCTCTCTCTCTCTCTCTCTCTCTCTCTCTCTCTCTCTCTCTCTCTCTCTCTCTCTCTCTCTCTCTCTCTCTCTCTCTCTCTCTCTCTCTCTCTCTCTCTCTCTCTCTCCCCCCCCCCCCCCCCCCCCCCCCCCCCCCCCAGGGTTCGTACAGGGTCCTTGGAACCTTGAAGGTACTGGAAAATCGACATGGCCTTTTCCAAGGCTTGAAAAACAGCAAAGGCCCCAAGACTCCTGGAAAAGTCATGGAATTTTCAAAATTGTCTGACCAAAGTCAAAATCTCCCCTCCACAAAAATAATTGAAGTTTTTTTTTTTGGTTTTTTTTTATTGAAGGTTAAAACTAAATTCAAATAAAAAAACTAAAAAAACCTTTTAAGGTCATACCGATATCGCAATCATAGCAGACGACATTTGCGCGAGTTGTCTGTCGCTGAAGTTACTTCCCTTTACCGCACTTCCGTTTTCCAACAAAATGGAGACTGCATTTTCAACGATGTTTGGCTGCAAAACAAAAAAAGAATATCAGAGCTGGTTAGCTCCGTCAACAGACTTTCAAAACTGAAAGCTAGCTGCACAGTGTGCAAAAATAACTTTGAGTTTGACATCACGAGCATGGACGAGAGTGCTGTAAAAAGCCATTGTCAAGGCCTGAAGCACAAGCAACTCAGGCGGGAACGAAACCGACACTGACCGGTATGCCAGATTGAGTCCTTGAAATTTAGTAAACTGGTCCTGGAATTTTTGTGACACAGATCTGTACGAACCCTGTCCCCCCCCCCCCCCCCCCCCTTGTCAACCTGTGGTCCATCCTCCGTTACTGTTCATGGTTTAATGGTTTTCTTCATGTAGGCTCGCAAGCAGATAAGAATGTATCATGGCTTCTTGTCTTTGTCTTTATCAAAACGTGTCTTCAGTTGGGCCTTCACTGGACTGCAGTTCTCTTTATTATTTTGTTATTAATAGTAGATTATTTTATTTTCTCCACCCAGTTCTGCAGGAACTAGAGAGGTTTGTAATTTTAAATACAGCATACAGTCGGACCACGCTCCCCTACATCACAGACACACCGTTGACTGGCACAGGTTTACTCAGTCTCTTCTCTTATTTGGTACTAAAAGAGCTTTTAGTATAACGGCTACCTCTTATAATTTTTTATTAAGGACAGTTGTGGTTAGTGTCTTGGATGGTTGCAACGCCAAAGTTCAACTGTAGATGCTTCTGTGTTTGTCTAATGTTTGTAAATGGGAAAAAAAATCTAAGACTGAAAGAGCCTGTTTTCCTTCTTGTTCCTCCATGACTTCTTATCTCGATGCTTTCATCTCTATCATGACATAAAATTTAAAAAAATGTACTATTAATATTAAATGAACAGTTGCCACGGCATATAAAATACTAAACTGACCACAATGAGAATTGGGAAGATAAATCACGGTATCTTAATTAAGCATGATGCCCCCCCGTATTGTCAGTTTTCAGGCAATAGCCCTACGTACACGCTCGCTTTAATTAACAATATTTTTGTTGTTCAGTAGAGTGTGTGTCACTGTGTGTGTGTCACGGTGTGTGTGTGTGTGTGTCACGGTGTGTGTGTGTGTGTGTGTTTATTTGTTTCAGCAATTTGAAGTGAAGGACCAGGAGGAAGAGGATTACGGGGAGTTTTACAATGGGGACTCCTACATCATCCTGAATGTAAGACCTTAATTAGCTCTTTGGCTCATCCCAGCGTTGGCTAATTTACAAATGAACACCTTTTTATGGGTGCTTTTTCATGGTACTTTTTAAATTTTCTGGCCCTTTGCTCAAATGGCTTTTGCCACTGGGCTGACGTCAGCCTGTACTAGTAGGGGCCAACAGTAACATGAGAGCTGTACAATAGATGATTGTCTACAGTAATGGAAAATCATGGTAGTTTTGGGGGTACAATTTTAGTCTGGTGTTGACTGTTACTTTCAAATGAGGGGGCCTTTTCACTGGACGTGGTGCTGCTGCCAGGGGATAGGTTGACCTTTGGGGACCTTCCCCAAATGCCAGCTGTTCTCAAATCCCTTTGGCTGAGAGAGGGGATGTACCCTGGGAAAGGCATCTCCACTATAAACACATTCCTTTTTTTTTTTTTGCTGTCCCATCTTCTGGGTTGTACAGTGGCGTTGCTCCCACACCACTCATTCCGAGTCCCACCTCCGCACGCTCAGGTCGCAGAATCCGAAACCAACAGTCCAAGAGGAGCAAATTTAGAATGTCAGGAGGCAACCAACCATGGAGACTGCGCTGCTGCTGAGTCACTTCAGTGGAGCCTGTTCAGGACACCACCTACTAAGCCCCCTACTGATGACACAATTCTCTTAGTCGAGGAGCCAGCGTAAGTGAGGTCCTCCTCCGAGGGCGCCACCACGACCATCCACCGACAGCTCACCAGAGCACACTGATCCCCATGACTGACTCGAACGCACCAGGGCATATACAAATTCTCGCCCAGCCCCCCAGAATAGCATCTGCCCCCTCTGCTATCTGGCAGTCATGGTTGGAAACGACTGACTGGCATATATTTTAGGCCATTAAAAAAACCAAAAAAAGTTTTTTCATACTGCGATGGCTTGGAGTCAAAACGGACTATCTTTAGATAGTCCATTGACATATTATTGAACTTAGTACGAAAACTAATTACTTGTATCAAAAACAGACTGCAGAAATATAACAAGCATAACCTCCTTTATATATTTCGGCAGTCATTGTTTGATACAATTTATTAGTTTTTGTAATAAGTCCAATAATACGTCAATGGACTATCTAAAGATAGTCCGTTTTGACTCCAAGCCATCGATTATTCTTGTCGTAGTGATGTGCTTTAAAGCTCATATGAAAATAAACATGGGATGCTTAGCTCATCTTGGTGTTGAGTTCTTTAGTCATCTTCTGTTGGAATTTTGCTTGAAATTCTGAAATTTCCTGGGACAGTTTGCAATAATTCTCTGTGTGTGCGCGTGTACAAATGAACACCTGCAATCAAAAACATTTGTGATAAGTGTGGACTTTTTTTTTTTTTTTTTTCGTTACAAATTTGGTATATATTTATCAGTTATTATTATGAAGATAAGCTCTTCTTTGCTTGAAATTCTGAAATTTAAATTTTGCTTGAAATTCTGAAATTTCCTGGGACAGTTTGCAATGATTGTATATGTGTGCGTGCGAGTGAGTGCGCATGTACAAATGAACACCTGCAAGCAAAAGCATTTGTGATAAGTGTGGACTTCGTTTTTGTGTTTTTTTCCGTTACAAATTTGGTATATATTTATCAGTTATTAATTATGAACATAAGCTCTTCAAAAGAGTTTTTGCGGTTATTGTGCAGCTCAAAGCCCTTTTTATATTTGGTTATTTATTTGCTTTTCTCCCACCCCTCTCTCCAGACCTACAAGGCAGAGGACAGTGATGAACTGCTCCACGACGTTCACTTCTGGATTGGCAAAAACAGCACCCAGGTATGACAACAAGAGGAATTTGAGCAATTTGGGGGCAGTGGGTAGATGCCTTGATGGGATCATTGTTATTATTATTATCGTCACAGAAGCATCTCTGTGAAATTCGGGTTGCTCCCACCTGGAGAGCGCATCGCAGCCACCCATTTTGTTTTTGTGTGTGCATGCGATTTTTGTGTGACCAAATGACAACTTTTTCGTTGCCACTGGGTTTCTTCTTCTTTGATCACTCAGACATTTCCTGTCAATTATGAGCGCAGATGCGTCATGCTGCCGTTATGCGCCTAACTAAGAAATAGGCCCAGCAAGTCCAACTTCGGCTGGAGGAAATGTTTTTGAAAGTGTTTTGTGAAAGAAGGCAGGAGAATAGAGGCAGAAAGGTAGTAGATGACAGCAAGCAAAGGGAAAAGGCAGAGTCAAAGAGTGACAGATTAGAGGAAGTTACAAGCACAGAACTTCAAGAAGGTGGGGGAACTATTTATGCAAAAGACCCCCGGCATCCCCACTGGGGAGCCACTGGGTTTAACGTGTGCTAAGTGCATGGGCACATGGGACCTCGGTTTATCGTCTCATCCGAAAGACTCCATGTTCAGACCGTAAGGCCTAGTGCAGAGTGAGAGGAAAAATCCCCTGTGCGCATGTTCGAACTTTAGTTTATTTTGCATGAGGCGAACGCGTTACCTCTGTGCCACTCTACTTCTCTGGTGTCTCCATACGGGGAGCTGGACATGAGTCTCTCCCCGTGAGGGGATACCGAGTAGGTCTATCAGTACAAGTAGTCCCTCCACCTTCCGGAAGTTCTGTGCTAGCAACTTCCTCTAATATGCCACTCTCTTTGACTGCCTTGGTTTCCTTTGCTTTCTATCATCTACTATTTTTCTGACTTGTTGGCCCACTCTCCTGCCTTTTTTTCAAAAAATCTTCTAAATAATTTTCTGCTTTGAGCTGCTCCGAAAATTTGAGCTTGGAGCTCCTCTGAACTCGTAATATGTCAGCTGAATGCAGCTGGGAGACCAGTGAAAACTGAAAACCGGCCACATACGTACCTTACCCATTTTTGCCATGTGGCCTGCGAATGCACAAAAAGAAATCAATACATTCTTATGCTCGTATATATTTGTATTTTAACTGCATAATAATAATAATAAGCAGTACTTTGCGCTTAATCTTAGAAAGCCCTAAGCACTTACAAGATAAGTAAATCAATGAATCATATTGAATAGCATAACTAATTTACAAAATATATTTCAAAACGTGTCGCACACCTGCACACACACACACCTGCACGCGCACACGTGTATGCAGAAAAGTTGTGAAGCATTCATCAGGCATAGGTATTTGGTACTTTATAGTCACAGAGGTGTCTCTGTGAAATTCGGGTTGCTCCCACCTGGAGAACACGTTGCAGCCAGAGGCGCTTCACCCAATTTTTAAAAAAACAATCATGCGATTTTTGTGTGATTGATGAGGAAGGAAAGAGCGGGGGTGGGTGGGGTAAATTTTGACCAAATGATCACTTTTTCATTGCCACTGGGTTTAGTGCATGAGCTTATGGGACCTCGGTTTATCGTCTCATCTGAAAGACTCCAACGTTCAGACCATAAGGCCTAGTGCAACAAAATGAGGTTCACTCGGGTTTACTTGACGCGAGGCGAACGCGCTACCACTGTGCCACTCTACACACACACACACACACACACACACACACGCACATACACACACAACAGAAGACAGAGGAGGAACATCAGTAGGAAGAGAACTGGCCGATGTAGGTCTATAACCATTGATTACGAACAGAGTTAAGTATGGCACTGTTCCTACAGGCTGGTTTGTAGCCTAATTACTCATTGATCTGACACCTTATAAGGCAATTATGACGATAAATCAAAAGCAGTGCATATGACCATATATACCGTATCCTTTGGTGGTATGTACGTCAGCTTTGTTGCCAGAGAGAGAGAGAGAATGTTGATGCTTTATTCAATAGTTTGTATCGTGTATTGTATTGTGTTTTTGGGTGGGGTGAGTGGTAGTAATTGTGGTGATGATAATGGTGTGTGTGCCTGCGTGGCGTGTGTGTGTGTGTGTGTATGTGTATGCCTATTTGCATATGTGTAAGCGACTGCATGTCTTTCTTGAATTTCTTGCTTTTAAATTTTGTGTTGTTGTTTAGCGCATAGAGCCCCATGTTTGGTGGAGGAGCGCGCTATATAAACGCTTCACTATTATTACTATTACCGTATTTTTCGGATCATTAGGCGCTGCTGTGTATAAGGCGAATAGGGCAATTTTCAAGAAAAATCTGAAATATATAAGACGATACACACCTCGCAAAAGATAGTTCAAATTTGAAGCCTGTAAACCCTTACCGACTGCCATTACTGCTGTCATCTGTTGGACGGCATCTTGGATGATAAAAGGGATTTTGAAGCATTTTAACGTGAGTATCCATCGTATCGGCGACTCGTTACCACTTTCGATGTTGTGGCTCGCAGTGGACTGTACTGTGTATCGCAATTGTTGCCTCTCTTCTCACAATTTTATTCACTAATAGGGCGCCCTCATTTATTAGGCGCATAGGTTGAAATTGGATTGAAAGAAATATCGCCTTATAGTCCGAAAAGTATGGTAAAAGCTTGACTATTATTACTATGATATGCAGGATGAGTATGGCACAGCGGCCTACAAGACGGTGGAGCTGGACACCTTTCTGGACGACAAGCCCGTGCAGCACCGGGAGACCATGGGCCACGAGAGCGAAATGTTCAGGTCCTACTTCCCTGGAGGGCTGCAGTGAGTCACGTTTTTTCTTTCTTTCCTTCTGTATTTGTCATTCCTTTTTTTCCCTCTCCTTTTAAGTCTTATATCAGATCTGTTTACTATACTCTTAGTATTCTACTCAATTTGGACCTCTACTACTCTTCAAAATAGCCTGGAGAATTTGAGATTTTACCCGTACCCTGAGCCTCTGCCTAATTTATAAGTTGTCACCATTTTATTTTTTTTACCAATGACTTAAGAGGGGCCCAGCCCCCATCTTGGGATATATATGGCACTGCATGCAACTAGTTCACTAGTTAGATTTATCCAAATATGGCAGCTATGACGACAACTGGTCCCGAGCCATATAGAGATCATTACCAGCTACGGATGACACTGATACATGATTGTGAATTATGTTGCTAGCGATTACTGAATGTTTACTAAAAATGTAATATAATTATCATTCCCGCGCATGTGTGTGTGTGTGTAATACGTTCTTGGAATTTCAGCCAGTTACTGCCTTTGAATTGAAGAAGATCATTCTAAAAGCTAAACCCACTTCCTGTCCTCTTGACCCTATACCGACGCCACTTTTCATAGAGTATCTTGATGAACTACTCCCTACTCTCACCCATATTGTCAACAACTCTCTAACATCTGGCTCCTTTCCATCTGTGTTCAAAACTGCCATTGTCCAACCACTTCTAAAGAAATCATCCCTTGACCCAAACACTCTCAAGAACTATAGGCCTATATCCAACCTCTCTTTCATATCAAAAATCATTGAGAAATTAGTTCTTCATCAACTCCTAGGCTATCTCAATGAACATCAACTCATCAGTTGTTCACAATCAGCGTACAGGCTATTTCACAGCACTGAAACGGCACTGTTGAAAGTAACTAATGACATTCTCTTAGCTCTTGACTCTGGTGACGCATCTATATTAACTCTTTTGGATCTTTCAGCTGCTTTTGATACTATTGACCACCATATACTCCTTAAGAGGCTTCAAATCACCTATGGAATATCAAGCACTGCTCTGTCATGGTTCTCGTCTTACCTTTCTGGTCGAACTCAGTCTGTCTCCATCAATGACTCATCTTCTGCAATGGTTGGCCTCACATGTGGGGTTCCTCAAGGCTCAGTACTTGGACCAGTCCTCTTCATCATGTACACTAAACCCCTGTCCGAGTTGATCACTTCTCATTCAGTTGATTCTCAGTCTTTTGCTGATGATACACAACTCCACAAGCCTGTATCCCCATCTACCATTCTTCCTTCTATATCTTCACTTGAATTCTGCATTCGCAACATCAAATCATGGATGCTACAAAACAAACTGAAGCTGAATGACGACAAAACGGAGGCCTTGTTCATCCACTCTCCATCTAGAAAACTTTCGTACCCAAAGCCTGATTCCATCTCTGTCTGTGACACTCAAATACCTTTTTCTCCTTCTGCTAGAAATCTTGGCTTCCACATCTCTCAAGATATGAGTGTTGACTCACAAGTTCAAACTATCTGTCGGTCAGCATACTGTGAGCTGCGTCGCATTGGTACGATTCGCCATCTCCTGTCTATAGATACTACTAAAAATACTAGTCTGCGCTTTTGTTCTCTCTAAACTAGATTATTGTAATTCACTCTTGTATGGCTGCCCCCAACACCTCATTGACAAGCTTCAAAAAGTCCAGAACTCTGCTGCCAGACTTGTCCTCAAGGTCTCTAAGTATCATCATGTTCAACCACTCCTGATATCCCTTCATTGGCTTTCCATCAAAGCACGTATTGACTACAAAATTTCCACTCTATGTCATTCTTATTTCTCTGGAAATGCCCCTAGCTACATTTCTGACATGCTTTCTGTCTATACTCCATCAAGGCAATTGCGGTCATCTTCAGATTCCAAAATTCTCTGTGTTCCTAGTACACGAACAAAAATGTTTGGTGAGCGCTCCTTTTCCTTTTCGGCCCCATCAGTTTGGAACTCCTTACCACGCGAAATCCGCCATATCCAGTCCTTGCAATGTTTCAAATCAGCTCTCAAGACCCACCTGTTCAAGCTACATCACAACCTTTAGGCCACATTACTTCTGGACTCTATTCTCACACACACACTCCCCTCCCCCCATATTAGTTTCACTGTGTGTTGACTGCAATGTCTACGTCAGCTTTGTTGCGCGCGCGACAGAGAGAGAGAGAGAGAGAGTGTGTGTGTGTGTGTGTGTTGATGCTTTGTTCAACTGATTGTATTTTGTATTGTGTTTTTTGGGTGGGGTGAGTGGTGGTGATGGTAACGGTGTGTGTGTGCGCGTGTGCGTGTGTGTGTGTGTGTGTGTGTGTGTGTGTATGTGTGTGTGTGTGTGTGTGTATGTATATGCCGGTACGTGCGTGTATGTGTGGGTGGGGTGTGTATGTGTATGCCTATTTGCATGTGCGTGAGCGATTATTTCGTGTTGTTGTTGAATTTGTTGCTTCTTAATTTTTGTTGTTGTTAAGCGCATAGAGCTCCACATTGGTGGAGGAATGCGCTATATAAATGATTCACTATTATTATTATTATTATTAATCATGCACGCTGAATTGTGTGTGTGTGGTGGTGGGGGGCATGCGTGCATGATTTGTGTGTGTTTTAGAATGCATCATTATGCCATGATGTTTATAGTACTTTTTAGTAGCAGTTCATGTTTTCATCTTTTTAAAGTATTTGCGTTCGGTGATGAGAGATGTGGCAGAGGGGTGGGGTGGGGGTGAGGATTGGGAATGTTTGTGCACATATGTAAAGGTTTATTTTTTAATATAAAATAATTCGTGTAAAATTGTAAAGCGCTTAGAGCTTTAAGTATAAGCGCTATATAAATTGTCTTAATAAATAAATAAATATATATAGTAACAGTTTGGATACTCGGTATTCACATCTGTATTGTTAAAAAATTTGGACTTTCCTGGTGTTGCACTGCCTCCGGGCATTGCCTCCAGGATCGTTCCCACCATCTTTATATCTACTAATGTCTCATAGTTGTCTGTTCCAGACCGGAGGACAATAAGCAGAATTTCATCAAATAAATATATATACAAATCTTGTCTTTGGCAGGACACTGGAGGGAGGCATCAACTCTGGGTTCCGGAAGGTGCCGCCAGAGAACTACATTGCCCGCCTGCGTAGGTTCGCTAAGGACAAGACGGGGAAGGTCGTCATTCGACAGGTCTGTAAATACACAGCTTTTAACTCGTTCAAGTCATTCCGGCCATATATGTCCGGGAACTAATAGATAGCTGTCAATTTGGTGCATTTGCTTCAATGGAAGGAAATCTGTGTGTACACCATACCTTGGTCACTTCTAAACTCGCTTCACCCCCTCAGACCACAATTTTGCCTCTGACTTTGCTTTTGTTGTGGGGGAACCAATCGGTGTAGATAGTTTTTGTATGTAAAGTCTAAAGTCTCTATATATAAAAAGCCTGATCTACCACTTCCTTATGTCTAAACCTGCAGTAAAAACCAGTAATCTTCTTTCATTTCTCCATTTGTTTATGTATGTTTTGTTTGTGTGTATGGCTGGAGTGATTTGTGAGTTTTTTGAATAATTCAAAATCGTTGCGATGCGAATGAGTTAAACTCACACATTACTGTTTTATCTATGGGCGGGGATGGGGCTAGGAGACATTAAAACCAATTTTTAGGATAACCATTACAAATTCAACTGTTGCCCATTTGAAAGATGCAGTTTGAGCCTTGTCTTGAAATAGTTTTTGTACATGTATGTTGCTTGTAGGGTGTGTTTTTTCAGTGTCTGCATTGCTTTATTCTAGTCGGTGTCAGTGAAACAACTTTCAATCCAAACCAAGTCTCTTGAAATTTGTTTTTGGGGGGGGGGGGGGAGTGGATTTGTCAACCGACAAAAAAAAAAAAAATCCTTCCACCAGATTTTTCACTACCGTCAGATTTGTTGTTGGCAGGCTTTCTTCACCATGACACTAAGAACATTTAGGGGTGGGGGGGGGGGGGGGGGGGGGCGGGGGATGTCGTTTCCCGGTAACTCCTTTCATGGCTGCCTACCTTGCATTCTAACACTCAATCACACTATTTGTGGGGTGCTACATTGGCATTTTATTGCTTTGTCAGCAAAAAATCAAGTCATTTTCGTACTTTTCACCCTTCTATGACGTACATTTTGGGCGACAGGGAGGTTCCTCCTTTTGTTTTCTTCTTTTTTTTTGCCGGGAGGTAGGGTCCAGAAACCATGTAAACCCCCCCTCCCAGATCCGCCCCTGTCTGTGTTGCTTTATTCTACTCAGTGTCTGCATTGTTTTAGTTTTGTCATTGCCTGTTATTTTGGACCCTTGCAGGACTGGTAGAAATATAAATGAGTCTGATAGGTTGTAAGCTGGGGATGGAGGATTTGTGTGTAACCATGAATCTCTACGATAGAAGCATTGGTAACCTCCAGTACACTTTGTTTTTTGTTTTCATCTCTTCGGGTTATTATTTATTGCCATTGTCTGATACATGTGTGTGTGTGTGAGAGTATGTGCGCAGCGCAAGTGCGTCTGCTCGTTTGAAACAGAATGTATAACTGTATATGCTTTAACTCATCCAGGTCATATATGTCTGAAATTAATAAATAGCTGTCAATTTGCATTTGCTTCAAGGGAAGTAAATGTGTGTGCACACCATACCTTGGTCACTTCTAAACTCGCTTCGCTCCCTTAGAGCACAATAATGTCCCTTTCATGGGGCTGGGTCATATTTAATGTTAATGTCTGTTTCTGTTCATACAATATGCACCAACGGTGTGCGAGTATAAATTAAACACCCTTTGCTATAAATCTATCCGTAAAGCTGCTCCATCTTACCTCTGCGGCAATATTTCCATTTATACGCCAGCTCGCACTTTACGTTCAGTTTCTGACCCTCTTTCTCTCCAGATCCCTAGGTATAAGCTTTCAACTGTTTGTCGGCGCTCTTTTGCTGTCTCAGGACCGACATCTTGGAACAAACTTCCTCTCTCCCTCCGTCAGCGACCGACCCTCTCTGCTTTCAAATCTAACCTCAAAACCCACCTGTTTCCCTGTCATTGAGGCTCCACTCTCTTTCTCTTCTCTCTCTCTTGCCTTTAGGTCTGTTTCTGCTGTATACCATTTATGTCAAACGTGTGTGTTCTCTTTGTATTGCATTTTTGCTTGAATGCGTTATGAATGCTAACGTGTGTGTGTGCGCTTTGATTTGATTTCTATCAAGATTCAGCGCCATATAAATACTGTACCATAAAATGCAGACTATAAGCCGCTACTTTTTTCCTCAACTTTGGCCCATGCGGCGTATAGACTGATGCGGCTTATCTGTGGATTTTTTCCCATTCTACATTTATCAGTATGATTAAATCTGTTTCTGGACAGTCTTCAGCCTATTTTGAGCTTCTTTAGACTCAAAACTGGTTTTGGTAATCAATAGATTCAAATCTCATGTTTAAAGTGTCTGAGGACATTAAATACTTATGTTCTGATAGGAGAATTTCTATATTTGTGTAGGTTTGAGCACATACAATTTTCTCTGCGGCTTATTATGTGAATAAATTCCTAATATTTGGTCAATTTAGGGGGTGCGGCTTATATATATATACAGGTGCGTCTTATAGTCCAGATTTTACGGTATGTTGTTGTTGTTTGTGTGTGTAGATCCCCCGTGCACGCGGCCTGGTGAAGCCCTGCGATGTATTCCTGTTGGACGCCGGCCTGAAGCTGTACCAGTACAACGGCGGGGAGAGCTCCCCCATGGAGAGGTCCAAGGTACGGGGCTGTGGCCAGTAGGGAGGGAGAGAGCTTTGAAGTGGGCTAGGGACTTGGGAGGACAGCTCCCCCATGGAGAGGTCCAAGGTACGGGGCTGTGGCCAGTAGGGAGGGAGAGAACTTTGGAGTGGAGTAGAGACTTGGGAGGACAGCTCCCCCATGGAGAGGTCCAAGGTACGGACGGGGCTGTGGCCAGTAGGGAGGGAGAGAGCTTTGGAGTGGAGTAGAGACTTGGGAGGACAGCTCCCCCATGGAGAGGTCCAAGGTACGGACGGGGCTGTGGCCAGTAGGGAGGGAGAGAGCTTTGGAGTGGAGTAGAGACTTGGGAGGACAGCTTCCCCATGGAGAGGCCCAAGGTACGGGGCTGTGGCCAGTAGGGAGGGAGAGAGCTTTGGAGTGGAGTAGAGATTTGGGAGAAAGGTATTAGGTACTTTATAGTCAAAGAGGCGTCTAATTTAGGTTTTTAGTTCATTAAGGCTATTGGATACAGTGATTTGTTTTTATTTATTTTTTGTTGTCCTTTATTTGATTAATGCAAAATCAACCCTTCAAACTTGTTCAAGTCTAGTACTCTTGGGTGCAGAAGGGTGTGTCAGGGGAGGTGGGGGTGGGGGGCATGTATATGTGTGAGGTGTACCGGTCCGGTAGTTTGCTTGTATGTGAGTGTTTGTAGATTTGTGTGGTGTGTAATTGGATTAATTTGCCTCATTTTAGAATAGGATAGGCCGGGTTGTTCCCTTATTTGTTAGTTGCTGGTGTTATCAGCTGGACTGTAAACAAATTGAAATTCTGCCGAAGTTAGCATCGGGTCAGAATCTTAGTGGAAGCTAGTTTGCTGAGTCAAGTTTGTTCAAGAAATTATTTTATAATTGAGAATTATGCATGAGAAAGATGAGCCTTGTTGTGTTTTGTACAGGCCATGCAGTTTGTGGGTGAGCTGAAATCCAAGAGAGGGGAGGCCGAGTCTGAGGTGCTGGATGATGCCACGTTAGATAGTGTAAGTTACTCAGTATGTGTGTGTGAGTGTGCATGCCTATTTGCGTATTACTTGTGTGTGTGAAAGAAAGATTGTATCTTTTGTTATTAAACGTCAAAAAGAGAAACAAAATGATCCACTCATTTATATCCCAGCCCCTTCCCCTCTTCCAGTCATAACACGTGTGCGCATATTTGCGTATCGCTTGTGTGTGGGTATGTGTGTGTGTGTGAAATAAAAACAATATCTTTTGTTATTAGACGTTAAAAAGAAAAACAAAATGATCCACTCATTTATATCCCAGCCCCTTCCCCTCTTCCAGTGGTCTCACACGCGAGCATTATTTGCGTATCTCTTGTGTCTGTGTGTGTGTGTGTGTGTGAAAGAAAGACAATATCTTTTGTTATTAGACGTCACAAAGAAAAAATGATCCACTCACTTATATCCCAGCCCCTTCCCCTCTTCCAATCATCTCATGCGTGCGCATATTTGCGTATCGCTTGTGTGTGTGTGTGCGTGTGTGCGCGCGTGTGTGTGTGTGTGAAAGAAAGACAATATCTTTTGTTATTAGACGTCAAAAAGAGAAACAAAATGATCCACTCATTTATATCCCAGCCCGTTCCCCTCTTCCAGTCATCTCACCCAGCTTTTCTTTCCTCCTTATTCCTTCCCTTCCTGCCCCCTTTCCCCACACACCACTCCCCCCAGCACACACATAAAGAAAAATTGTGTGGCTGGCATAAAAAAAATGAAGACGCTTGCTTCAACTGCATGTGGAGTGCATTCACCGTTGTTGATTTGTTTGTTCCGTTGTTGTCTTACCCTGGCTAAAAGACTCCAGGCATCATCCCAACAGCAGAAGCACTTGAACACTATGGTACAAGTGCTTCAGCTACGGATGAGAACATTACGTGTGTGACCGTTTTTGAGTACCTCGCCACATGGGCAGCCACACTCCGTCTTCAGGGGATTCTATTTAGATGATGTTACGCTAGGAGCATGTCATGGCTAAAGACAATCCCCGCATGACTATGCATAGCATAGCAACATTTTGATGTAGCCTTGGTTGTTCTAGCCTATGTCAGTTGGTCTGACATAACCTTAAGCTAAGGCGGTATTCATTTGTTCTCGTAAGAAAAGGAAGAGTAGGGGTCGATTGATCATGATTATTATTATTAGGTATTTTATAGTCACAAAGGCATCTGTGAAAATCGGGTTGCTTCCACCTGGAGAGCACGTCGCAGCCAGAGGCGCGCCACACATTTGTTTGGGTTTTTTTGCATGCGATTTTTTGTGTGTGAGGAAGGAAAGTTTCGTTAAAATTGGGTTAAATTTTGACCAAATGACAACTTTTTCGTTGCCACTGGGTTTAGCGTGTGCTAGGTGCATGGGCACACAGGACCTCGGTTTATCGTCTCATCCGAAAGACTATTGTTGTTGATGTTTTGTAACTGTGGATTCCAGCACCCCTTCTACGAGTTGTTGGACGAGGATGAGGACGATGACAATGCCTCTGACGATGAAGATGGTGACGGAGACAAGAAGCTGTTCCGGTATGCTGTGCATGTTGTAAAAAATTGATTGACTATTACAGGGAGCGCAGGGGAGAAAATAGGGAGGGAGGGGAAGAGAGAGAAGGGGGACTGCATGAGGTAAAAAGTAGGGAGGGAAACGAAGCAAAATGAAATGAAACAAACTTTTTCTTTTTCCAAGGTTTTGAGATAAGCTTTGGCTAAGACATTTTTTTAACGAAACGACAGACCTGTTTACCTTTACGATTTTGCCGTAATTTTTACCCAAAAAAGTCTAATTACGGCGACTGAAAAAAACGAAAGAAAAAACCTCAACCCACTACAGTTGTGTCGGCAAGCGATGCTTTTGAAACAATGTGGTGAAAAGTAATTCCGGTTCCCAGCATACAATGCGCATCAATTTCTTTTCATTCTGTTTCAAGATGGCGTCAAAGCGACCGTGTGGTGAGAGTTATAGGTCAAATGATCCAAAATCTGATGGAAAGACACCAAAGAAAAGGCAAATACATGGTTTAAAAAATGTTTTTAAAGGTCTCCCAGTGCACTATTGCTTGCATATAATTGTGTAATTACACATAGTTTTCTTGTTAATAGGGTTTTGTGAAGAAAAAGAATCGGCCGCTGCATTGTTGGATTAGAGAATGAAGTTCTTTTTTGTTTTGTCCTTTTTTGCATTTAGAACAAAAATGAATGAAGATTTCGTTTAGGACATTGCTTGACAAACCATGATGGTTTTGCTTGTTGAGGTTCACTTCAGACATTTGTTTAAATGTGATTTTATTTTCATCACCTACACAATGCTGCCTGATTATGTTTTCACAGGGTGAACACTGACACTCGCGAATACGAGCCAGTGAAAGAGGGGGATGATATCACCATGGACGACTTCAAGTCTGATGTGAGTTGGCCTTTTTGTTCTTCATGCACATGCATGGGGTTCTCTGTGTGTGTGTGTGTATGCTTTTTTAGACAAAAACTTGCCAAGACGTACAAGTCTGCAATCATCTGCTTGATCCTTGCGAATGCCACATTTTTTATAGGAATTTGTTTTCCCTGTGAAAACATCTTAAGAAGACCCACTCATCTGCAAACAGCGCATGTGAGATGAAATCATCAACCAACCCATCACCACAAAATTAAAGAACTTGTCAGCACATCATAAATGTGACCCAGCACCCCGAAAGGGACATTAAGTCGCTGGACTAGTTTCAAACAGCAGGCTTGCAAAGTCAAAAACATCCTTTTTTATCAGTTTTGAGTTATGGGTATTTTCGTGCTCTCTAACATCCATTCTTTCATATTTATAAAGGACAATCTTTGTTACGGTCTCTAAATACTTCAAAAAGTGCTTTAAAATGAGTAGTTCAATGCATTTTCTTCAGAACAGACTGATTTATCAAAATGACTGACAGTCACCCTACCAAATTTAAATGCGCATAACTCTAAAATGGAAAAAGTTACAAGAATGGTTCTTATATCATTTGAAAGAGAATTGTCTGAAGTTTTTAACTGTACCATTTTCTCAGAATGGTCGTTTTGACACTTAATGTCCCTTTTGTGGTGCTAGGTGATGTTCTCATTTGATCTGAAGTGCAAGTGGGTTAACGGATGTGCAAGTTAACATTTACATTATTTGTTTTACTTTTTATTATTAATTTTTATTACAGTTAGGTCGGGTTCACATTAGATGCGTAAGTTCCGTAACAAAAAACACCTAAATAAGTGGAAGAAAGAAGGATAAAAGTTTACGCATGTAGGGGAAATTCGGACACCTGCACAAATCTTTTCCATTCTTTGTTTCACTTACTTATGGATTGTGCACGGGTTTCCGCATGGAATATCCGCTTATGTGTGTACACGGCCTTACTTCCTCCGAAGTTGGAGTGTGGCTGCCCACATGGCGGGGTAATATAAAAAAAACGGTCACACACGTAATGTTCTCGTCCCTAGCTGGTGCATTTGTACCAAGGTGTTCAAGTGCTTCGGCTGTTGGGATGATCCCTGGAGTCTTTAAGCCAGGGTACGACAACAACAATTACAGTTACTGTAACTAATCTTGCTTCTTCCTGTGTTTCTAGGCTGGTACTGTTTGAGTTTCGTCGTTGTTTTGGTGAGATTCATGCAATAGAGGGATCCGGGTTCATGTATGCAAATGAGAATGTCACCTCTGTCGGCCATGATGGCTGGATTATTCGGGTTGCTAAGATACTTGGCGGTGGAACGCATTGAATTCTGATGTTTGCTTTTAGTCCTGAACATTTAACTACTGCACAGTTTATTACCATTGTGACGATTTGTCGAAACTCACTGACGCTCACCTCTGTAATCTGAACCAAAACGGCGCTCCAGCCAAAATGGCGTCCGACTTTCGTTACCAACAAAATCACGTGACATTATGACGCTATCCCGGATCCCTCTATTGTGAGTGTCTTTAATCCCCACATTTATTTGATATTTTATGCTCTTTATTATTTCAAGTTTAAAAGAAAAAGTACTGTAATTTTCGGGTTATAAGGCGATATATTTTTCTCCAATTTGGACTTATGCGCCTAATAAACGAGGGCGCCCTGTTAGTGAACAAAATCATGAGAAGAGAGGCAACGATTGCCGTGTTCAGTTCAGTCTACTGTGAGTCAGACATTGAAAATGGTCATGAGTCGCTGATACGACGAATACTCGCGTTAAAATGCTTCAAAAGCCCTATTATTGTCCGAGATACCGTTCAAGCAGATGCCATAACCCTTCATTGGATGTAAAAAGCATCGTTGCAGAGCTTAAAATGCCATAGTTATATCAGTTTTCGCGAAGAACTGTCCAAACACATCAACAGGAAGCAGCACAAACAGAAGCTCGATCATTTGAAAGGGGATCCAACTCTTGATTATGACAGCAGCAATGGTGGTCGGTAAGCGTTTACAGGACACGTACGGGCTTCAAAGTTTGACTTTCTTTGGCAAGGTGCTTATCGCCTTATAAACGAGGGCGCCTTTTACTTTAATATTTTCAGATTTTTCTTGAAAATTGACCTATTCGCCTTGTACACAGCAGCGCCTAATGATCCGAAAAATATGGTAGAGTATGGCCAGCCGTGTAATGATGTGTTACGAAAAAGAAATCTATCACCAAACAGTGTTGAGGTGTGGTATGTGTAGAGCAACTATTTTTGGTTGTTATTGGCTATTGATTCCTGTTTTTCATTCAGGACGTGTTCATCTATGACTCTGGCACCACAATCTTTGTGTGGGTTGGGGAGAACGCTTCAAAGGCCGAGAAGAAGAACGGATTTCCTCTGGCTCATGTGAGTATTTATGTGTGTGTGTGTGTGTACAAAGAAACATAGTAAAATGTACTTTCCAGCGCTATGTTTTTACCATAACAAAAGATGCATTTAAAAAAAATACAAAACGGTATAGCCTTAGCATTCCGATTCCAGCTGCATAGCGTTTCGTTAGCTTCCTGAAATGTTGGAAAACGAGAAGGAATGGGGACTGTAAAAAAATGAAACAGTTAACAAACTCCAATCCATATTAATTTTCAAACATGCCACTTTATAAGATCGGAACAAAATATGAGCCCGACAAGCATTGTGATCTCTTGTTTTCAGTGTAGTTACTATATAATAAAAACGGGATTAACCCTTTCACCGCCAATGTCGCATTTATGCACCACAATGGTTTAAACTAACACCCATGTCACTAAAAGGCATCAAATTAGGGCCTGTTATCCGAAGACCCTATTTTTTGAAAAGTTTGAGAGGTAAGGATATGCCTAATGTTATACATGTCATAGAAGAATTCCCAATATTGCAGGTACAATTTGTTCTGTACCCAGTTAAGCTTAATGGTATTTTGAGGCTGATAAATGGTTGGCAGCAAAGGGGTTAATGTATATTTTCCAAGAGTTTTAAATGCTATGGTGTTGAAACACCATGTCTACTGTTGTACAGATTACAATATAAAACTCAGGAAGCCAAATGAGTTGCGCCAAGTATGGTCTTATCGCCTTTGTTCAATATTGTTTTACGCAGAACTACTTGCGTGAGTCCGGACAGTGCTGGCGTTCGATCATAGTCCTCAACCAGGGGGCCAAATCGCAGATGTTCGCCTCTGCCCTGTCGGCTTAAAACAAACAGAAACCTCTCCTTTTAGACGGTGTAAACAACACAGTAGCTTTTTCTTTCGTTTCTCTTTGTCCTTTCGGTATTTGTAACCGCATTTCAACGCTTCTGTCGCTTCCAGTCACTTTGCATGATCACAACTTTTCAAAGAATTACGATGGGCACAGTACAGGTTTTGGTAGTTATCACGGTAGCTGAGTAAAGAATGCTGTTGCTTGTTTCTTCTTTGTCAGCTTTGTGCCATCTTTCTTGGTGATTTTTGTTGTTGCCCTGATGATTCAGTTTGTGGTTGGTGGTCATATAATTTTTAACAATTAAGGGTAATATTTGGCACTATGCGAAAATTCCCGTTCAGTGGTGAGCATCGCTGTTACTTGAACTTAACAAAACGAAGACAGTAACCACCTACCCCCGCTCTTACACAGAATCTGTCAAACCCCATTTGGTTCTCAACTTTGAATAACCTATGTTAATGCATTAAACAAAATAACAATGCTGAAAGTGGTTATTAAATGTTGTGGCATAACACGACAAATAAATATTTATTACTCTGTGGTCTGAAAGTCTTTTTGCATGTGTTTAGAACAACAATAAATGCAAGTCTTAAAGACCCCCCACGTCACGTGTCACATTCCCTCTTATGCTAGGAAGATTTCTTACCAGCTATAAGAGGGAAAACACGTGAAAACCGTGATTTTGACACGTGACGTGGTGGGTCTTTATGTGTGCTTAAGTCTAGCGCTAATAATTGTTATCTCCCCTTCACCATCAAGTTTTAAAATCGCACTTTCTCGTTATTAGTCTTAGCTTGACTGAAAGTTGTATAGGATACATATAATGTATTTGTAGTGTAACATATGTTGAATATGTTAATAGACAATCTTGGGAAGACAATATTGAGAACAACTTTACAACTATTTTTAATTCATAGTTTCATGTGTTTTATTTGTATTTTTTTCTCTGTGATTTATGGTTCTAGTGTTTGAATTAACAAGTCTAGTCAGGATGTTGGATATTATTATGCTGCTTACAATTACAAGACAGTTTTTGCTTTGGCTGTGATTGCTATAGAAAGTTTTAATGTCAGATTTAAAACTTTTGGTGCTTTTCGTTACATTTTGTGTTAAAATGTATTGAGAATGAAAGTTCGTTTAACGTCCTCCGGCCTGGAACAGGCACATATGGGACATTAATAACTATAAAGATGGTGAGGCGATCCTGGAGGTACTGCAATACCAGGAAAGTGTATTAAGATATATTACTGGGTTTTACATAGCTTTAGCTTTGTAAAGTATTCAGCTTGTTATAATCTTTTCATCTTGCTTAACAAGTTAAAAATATTTGTTGTACCTAATATTTAGATGATAATATGCCATTGAATATTCAGCTTGTTATAATTATCAATTCAAGGTGTATTGGCATGCCTCATTGAAATGTAAAAAAATCTTGTTTATCTAAAGTACTTATAAAATTCAGCCTACTCATTATCACTTATTTAAATTTGACTCTTATTTGAACATGTTTTGGGTTTTTTGGCTTACAATTGCAACAATTGTTTTTAGCAATTCAGTATGCGCCAATGATGCAGAATATTTTGAGAGGTAATTGATTAAACGTAGTACAGTGGAACCTCCCTATTAAGACCTTCCCTATTAAGACTCCCTCTGTGAGATATGACCCAAAAGTTTGTCACCGATTTTTTCGACGTTCATATCCAGAAGACTAAGTGACCACCTCCCCATTAAGACCCCTCCCTTATAAGGCCTAATTTTGGTTGATTGTTCAAGGTCATATTAGGGAGGTTCCATTGTATCACCAAAGAATTACAAGGATGATTTAAAAAAAAAAAAATTTAATTGTGCTGTCGTAAAGTGGGTTTGCGTCTTCTTCCACAAACGTGCATGTTAGCATTTTAATCGCACATACATTTGAAATCGGTCAAATCTGATTTGTCGCTGACTGGTTCCATTGTGCACCACAGAACTACCTTCGCGAGTCTGGCTGCCCCTGGAAGCATGTGACTGTCATCAAGCAAGGGACACCATGCTCTCAGTTCTCGTCCGCCGTCGGAAACTAGTCGCCTCCCTTTGTGTCTCTTTTTGCTGCTGCTGCCATTAGTCTCGCTTTTCGTCTCTTCTGTGAAACGTGGCTCTGGTGTTTAGATCGCTGTTGTGGTTTCTTTCTGCCGCCAGTACTTTACCTGTAAATGTCTTGCTGATGTACAATGTCGCTAGCTTTGTGTTTCTTTCCCCACAAGCCTGGCTGTAGTTTGCACAGAAAATTGATCATCGAAACCAGGTACTGTAATCGTGAGTGGGTTGTAAACAATTAACACTGGTAGTAAAATGTAAATTTGTTTGTCCAATTTAGTCTAATTTACATGTTACCACCACTGTTAACTGTTTCAGACACTCACGTGATAACGGTACCGGTTGACATCTTGTTGAAAATGGTGCTGAAAATGGGTTTTTTGTTAATAAACGCTGCTGTTTCCAGAAATGGTTATTTTGCTGCTAACCTAGCTTATATGATATAGTCAAGGCAGGGCATTATTTTATTTATTGGTAATCTTTGACTTTTAATGTGGAACAGCAAGTTATGATCAAATGTTTCATCATGTGTAGAAATATAATTCTTTACAACTTATCTTTTTTTTTTTGGTATGACATTTAAAAAGGAGCTGGCATTTTTTTTATATTAAAAGTTCCATAACCTGAATCTATTAGAGCCTCTTTTTTTTTAATTTTTGAGAAAATCAACTTTGTTAACTATTCTTTTTTTTATATTATATATATATATATATACACCTTGCTTGTACGTGCAATACGTAATATATGTTGCTAGCTTTGTTTTCTTGTTGTCTTTCTGTGGCTTTTAGTTGCTGCTTTTTGTTTTGTGATCCGATTCTCTGGGGTTTAACTTTGGGTCCACTGAAATACTGTGATCTTTTAGTGTGTTTGATACTTTTTTGTTTTAATATTTCACTTTTTTTTTTTCTCACAAAATTTGTGTTGGCTTCACTAATCAAGGGAAAAAAAACACCTTTTTGTTCTTCTTTCTTGTTTAAAGGTTTCTTACTTATCAGTGCCAGTAGAACTAGAAGGAAAAAAAGTATTGAATTTAAATGTTGATGAATTTAATGCGTCAGGTTAATCGCTAATTATTATCAAATTTGTTCTGCATGTTTGTTTGGATAGAATCTCTGCATGTTTTATTTTGAATTTATTTCTCGGAGTCAGTTTTTGGCATTCATGTGTAATACTGTTGAAAGTGAAAGCGTCCTTCGTTTTAAAGGACTTTTTTTGGCATGAAAATTTTCTGGTGTTATTAATTACCGTTGTTTATGAATCAGTGATGTGAAACTGCTGAACAAAACATCTAGGGGGTTATTTATTGGCAAGAATGTTCAACTTTTCATGTTAACGTTCTCCTTTTTTCTTGCGTCTTTATTGAGACACAATAACATTTTTTCAACGCTAGTGCAATGGATTATATTAGAACTGTAAACCTGTTGTGCCAGTATTCTTAATCTAGTAACAAACCAAAAAATCCACATACTATGAAAGGGAAGATAATCAGGAGTTTTCAATGTGTATACTGTCTTTTCTTTTCTGTTGTTACCATGACTATTATAGATACTTGGTACAAGAAATGAAGGGCCCTAGGGGCTATCGACTCTCATAGGAGGGATACAAGTTTTAGAAAACGATTTGAAGCGGATCAAATGTAGTTGATCCCACAATTTGTGTATATGGGCAGTTACCACCCTTGTTCAGTATTTCTGTAGTGAAGAATTGTAAACATAGGGAGATGAATATCATATGGAAAAAAACCCCCCCAGCCAATTTCCCCCCCCCCCCCCCCCCCAAACAAAAAAATTCTACAGATCCACACTTGGTTTTATTTTATGTTTACTTTCATTTTTACATGAGGCTACTCCTATCTCCTGAGCTTTCTAATTTTGTGTCTTCTTACTACCCCCCAAAGTGCAGCAGAATCTTCAGCCTGATGAAGTTGGCTGCCTGAGGCGAAGAAGAAGAAGAAGAAATATCACTGTTTTACTGATCTTTTGAGACTTGAAGAAATAAAAACACTTCCAAAAAAAAGAAGAAATATTTCAGTTTTGGTTTTTTAAAACTTTTTTTTTCTCAGTTAAGACATTGGGCAACTGACAAAACCTTCCACGCCCTAAGACATCCCATGTCGTCAACATTAAAATAAGTGATCACAACTCGAAGGGGGGAAAAAAGGCACTGAGAGACTGAAAGTCAGGTATAAGTTCAATGCATATCCTGTGGATGCAATTATTGAGTTGACACATCCCTAACAACTTGACCGTAGTTTTGGTTCCATATAGATAAACAGTGTGACTGTTGCCAAAAGAACAGTGTTGCCACAATGTGCGTAATTCGCATATAAGTGGGCAGTGGCCCCTAAATTCTTGTGCCAAGTGTCTATAGAAAAGACATTAGTCTTGTATGTACTCTTTGTAAGAACTCTCTTCTTTATAGCTAATAAAAAAACAATGGTCTGTCTGTGTGGGTGTTGTTGTTTTTCTTGGTGGTGAAGATGTGAGAGAGGTCAGAACAACATGTGACCCAGCACCACGGAAGGGACATTAAGTCGCTGGGCTAGTTTCTCACTGTTATATGTGACCCAGCACCACTAAAGGGACATTAAGTCGCTGGGCTAGTTTCTCACTGTTATATGTGACCCAGCACCACGGAAGGGACATTAAGTCGCTGGGCTAGTTTCTCACAACAGGCTTCCAAAGTCAGAAATCTCATTTGTTGTCAATTTTGAGTTATGGGTATTTTTGCGTTCTCTGACATCTTATCTTTCATATTTGAAAAGGATAATCTTTAGTATGATCTCTAAATGGTCTTTTGAGTGTTTTAAAACGAGTAGGTCAATGCATTTTCTTCAGCTTGTCTAGACTTGAGACAGCGTTTTCTCAAAATGGCCGACGCTCACCCTACTAACTTTAAATGCTCACAACTCTGGAACGGAAGAAGATACAAGAATGGTTCTTGCATTATTAGAAAGAGAATTGTCTGAAGTTTTCAAATGTATAATATTCTCAGAATGGTCAGTTTGACACTTAATGTCCCTTTTGTGGTGTTGGGTCACATATTACTGCAAGCAATGAGCTTTCAGACTTGCTCTAAGATCAATCATCATTTTCATGATAACAACAGGAAACTTCAGACTAATGCTGTATTGAGAGAGAGAGAGAGAAGAGTGTTTTGTTAGATATTAGGTATTAACTTTGTAGTCACAGAGGAGTCTCTGTGAAATTCGGGTTGCTCCCTCCTGGAAAGGGTGTCGCAGCCAAAGGCGCTCCACCCACTTTTTTTTTGGTGGTTGTTATGGTTCGGTGTGGTGTGTGTTTTTGGGGGGGCAGGGCATTACAAGTACAACATGACTAAGAAAGAAGGTAGTCAGTTCATGTACAAAAAAACCTTAGTTTTAAAGAAACATTGTTTAGAGCGCACTATGCTCATTTCAGTTTAAGCTTGCGTTTATAAGGATTTATAATGCACCAGGTACATAGAGCACCATTTTATTTGTTACGCTCAGCCTTGTTGAGTACAAAGTGCTGGATGTATAATGCACCAGGTACATAGAGCACCATTTTATTTGTTACGCTCAGCCTTGTTGAGTACAAAGTGCTGGATGTAGAATGCACCAGGTACATAGAGCACCATTTTATTTGTTACGCTCAGCCTTGTTGAGTACAAAGTGCTGGATGTATAATGCACCAGGTACATAGAGCACCATTTTATTTGTTACGCTCAGCCTTGTTGAGTACAAAGTGCTGGATGTAGAATGCACCAGGTACATAGAGCACCATTTTATTTGTTACGCTCAGCCTTGTTGAGTACAAAGTGCTGGATGTATAATGCACCAGGTACATAGAGCACCATTTTATTTGTTACGCTCAGCCTTGTTGAGTACAAAGTGCTGGATGTATAATGCACCAGGTACATAGAGCACCATTTTATTTGTTACGCTCAGCCTTGTTGAGTACAAAGTGCTGGATGTATAATGCACCAGGTACATAGAGCACAATTTTATTTGTTACGCTCAGCCTTGTTGAGTACAAAGTGCTGGATGTATAATGCACCAGGTACATAGAGCACCATTTTATTTGTTACGCTCAGCCTTGTTGAGTACAAAGTGCTGGATGTATAATGCACCAGGTACATAGAGCACCATTTTATTTGTTACGCTCAGCCTTGTTGAGTACAAAGTGCTGGATGTATAATGCACCAGGTACATAGAGCACAATTTTATTTGTTACGCTCAGCCTTGTTGAGTACAAAGTGCTGGATGTAGTAAGGATCTAGCATAAACAATTCAGCAAGTATCACCTTACTTTTACACTCGTACTCGATAGTCTGATTTGGTGGAACACAATCTCAATTCATGTGCAATATATATTCTACTTTGTAATTTACTAATAGAATTAATGAAATATAGCAAACATATTTGTGGTGGTATACCGTTACCTTTAACCCTCTTGCATTCACATTTGTTACAGAAAAACTTAACTGTTCAAGTTTTTTTCGCCCCACATTTTTCAAAAGATATGTGTTTGGATGCACACAGAGCACCATACAGTTACCGTCGGATCACTGCAAGTATTTTGGTATTTGGCGGCAGGACTTAATTCTCCCTGCTCTTACCCACTTTCAACTGCCGTGGGATTTTTATGTGCGTAAAGCGCATGGGTCAGACTAGCTTTAAGTCACCATCCGAAGGACTGGACGTTCCGTTCGATTTTCCTGTCAAACTAGAAAGAACAGGCAAGACCGGTGTGGCGGTGTATTTTTACCTCCATGAGATAAGTAGTCCTAGCCGGAAGTAGTCCTAGCGTAGCCAATCAGAATCGTTTGTTTGTCCGCCATTGTGAATTGTACGAAACTAAGTGCATGGCTTTGTACATCGATTTCTCGGCAGATATGTAGATTTACACCCTCCTGCTCTATTTCTTGGTTCTTTCCGTGGTTAGGGTTAGATGGGTACAGTTCGCATGCGAGAGGTAGATATTTAATGACAGGTACTTATTTATCATGACACCGGGTTTCGAACCCGGGTCACTACGCAGCAGCAGTCACGCATTACATTTGGCAGGCGAACGTCTTCACAGCCAGACCACTCTGCCATCTTTCTCCCTAGTGAGAAGCTTCTTCATGTTAGTGTGTGCAAGCAACCAAGAAGTTTGTGCCTTATGGAAATGCCATCAAAGGGGGTCTCAGAGTGAGGGCAAGCTACGGCCTGTTTTGGCTGACTTGAATATTTGCAGGCAACTTCCGGCCGGCCGGCTTTGGCCGATTTGAATGCAAGAGGGTTAAAGACCCACTGATCCGGCTGGATTAAGTCCCTTTGGGTTTTTTCTTGGTCGGTGTGGCCCACATACAGACTTTCCTTATATACAATCGAGGCTGCTCTTTAAAGTGATGTCTCGTTTTCGTGCATGATGAAATTTGTATGGGAGCCACACTTGGTCAAAATAAGATTTCTTACCAGCGAGAGAGGGAAACGTGTGAAAGCCATGATTTTCACTCACGGACCTGGTGGGTCTTTAAAGTAATTCCCTTCGGGTGCTATAGGAGGTCAAGGCAAAAACACTTGATTCATTGGGTTTTTGTTTTCTGAAGACCTGGGACGGTATTCACGTTGAGATAGCATGAGACTTAGCATGATGCTAACTTAGAAGCTCTTCCAATGTCCTATAGGATTTAATAGGACTTTTGGAAGAGCTTCTAAGTTAGCATCATGCTAAGTCTCATGCTATCTCGACATGAATACCGTCCCTGCTGTTGTTCAACTTTCACTTTGAATAACACAAATAGGGATGCACACGTGTTACTTCAGGAAACTACATTGTATCAGTTGCATAATATCTCTCCAGTTTTCACTTGCCATGCAATCCACTCATATGTGATGATGCATGGGAAAACCAGACATAAGTCGCTCAGAATGTTTTTGAGCAAAAGCCAAAAATAGCCAGCAACCCCCAAAATACCCATTTTATATTTAGGGCATATTTATGTCTATTTTTATTTATTCTACCAGTATCCACAACATGAAAGACAATTTTGAATGATTTCTTTGTTTATTTGATTAACAATAATTTTTATTTTTTTGGACAGATCCACACTAGGTTTTATTCTATGTTTACTTTCCTTTCCATTAGGCTACTTCTATCTCCTCAGCTTTCTAATTTCTTGTCTTCTTACTACCCCCCAAAGTGCAGCAGAATCTTCAGCCTAATGAAGTTGGCTGCCTGAGGCGAAGAAGAAGAAGAAGAAACAAAGAGGCAAAATTCTGTCTTCTAAGTTCGATTTCTGCAAATGATCTAAGCTATCCACAAAAAGTTAAGGATCACTTGCAAACTAATTCATAACTTTCCAAATAAGAAAGCCAATGCGTTGAATTTTGGCCAACATTTAATTCAATGCTTTAGTGATAACGATACACAATTGCCTTCAATTTCGAGCAATCGTTTGGTCTGTACATTTGATCAAAGTGGGTACGTATCGAAATTTGATTTCCCAAAGTCATTGAAATCACAAGACAGGGCATTCTGATGCTCCCAAAAGTTCAGTAATGCGTGTATCCGCCATGGCTGTTCTGGCACTCGACGCAGCGAGTCCTCATGGAGTTGACCAGGGTGGTGAAGATCCTCTGTGGAAGCGCCTGCCACTCAGCCTGCAGCATCTGGTAGAGGTGCTGGGCATCCCTGGGAGGGGGGTGGTTGCTCCTCACTTTGCGATCCAGCTCATCCCAGAGGTTCTCAATCGGGTTGAGATCGGGACTGCATGCTGGCCACTCCATTCTGTTGACTCCAGACTGCTGCAGGAAGTCGTTGACCACCCTTGCCCTGTGGGGGCGAGCGTTGTCATCCTGGTAGACAGCCGGCGGTCCCATCTGCTGCAGTGTAGGCACAGCCAGCGGTCGAAGGATCTCATCCCGGTATCGGAGGCCAGTCAGGTTACCCTGTACATGATACAAGGGTGTTCTGTGGTGAAGGCTGAAGGCCCCCCAGACCATTACAGAACCTCCACCAAAGGCCACCTTTTCTTGGACAGTGGCGTCAATAAAGCGTTCCCCTGGGCGCCTCCAGACCCTCAGTCGGCCGTCGTTGTGGTTCAGGGTGAAGCGTGATTCATCACTGAACAGGACCTGGGACCATTGCTGACGTGTCCACCTCACGTGACGTCTGCAGAAGGCGCGGCGTGCTGCCCTATGGGCTGGAGTTAAGCGTGGCCGTACAGCTGGGCGACGAGAACGGAGGTTAAACCCATGAAGGCGGTTCCGTATGGTCTGCTGGCTGATGTTGATGTTAGTAGCCACCCTCAGCTGCCTTCGAATGATGCTGGAAGAGGCTGTTCTTGTCTGCAGGGCTTGTCGTTCAATGAGACGATCTTCACGTGGAGTTGTCTTCTTCGGTCGACCAGATCTGCGTCTTTCATGGACCCTCCCAGTGGCTGTGAAGCGTTGAATTAGTCTGACAATGACCGAGATGGACACCTGAAGTCGCCTGGCCACTTCTCGCTTGGGAACACCATCTTGGAACCATGCAACAGCTCGTCCCCTATCCAACTCGCTCAATTTTCGTCGTGGAGGCATTGTCAAATCAGGCCTAATACTGGTGGTATGTCTTCTTATAAAGCCAAGCAAGAGACAGCATCTCACACATAAACAGCAGTGCTTGCACGTGCATAATGGTTTTTCCATCTGGCTTGTGCAATGTGTTTATGCAGAACGATCCAAAACAAGGTCCTTTTTCGCAAGTTTCCGCTTTTTCTTTTGCTGCCAAGCTCAGTAATAGAGAATCACGTGCAATGTTTCCACTAACACAACATCGCCCACTTACAGCTGAACAAGAATTCATAACAATTTGGCTTGACTGAGAAATAAATAACAGGAGCGAACGGAGTTTATTGCGCACCTGTTTTCTCATAGTGATCCTTAACTTTTTGTGAGTAGTGTATTTCAAATGTCAAACTTCAAATGGCTATACATATCAAAACTAGACAAGATAGCTCAATTCTGGGTAA
Organism: Phymorhynchus buccinoides; assembly: GCA_017654935.2. Taxonomy (NCBI): domain Eukaryota; kingdom Metazoa; phylum Mollusca; class Gastropoda; order Neogastropoda; family Raphitomidae; genus Phymorhynchus; species Phymorhynchus buccinoides. The sequence continues at coordinate 21,995,536 of CM065687.1, read as the reverse complement.
AGGTAAAGGTGTGCCCCCCCCCCCCCCCCCCCCCCCCATGCATTTCTCGGTTAATTGTATTTTTCCGTTTTTGCCTTTCTTACCATACATAAAGCTGTATTTTAGGAACATTTTCAGCTAATTCTCTTTTTGGAATACTAGACCTAACCCTAATTCTACCCCCCACTATGTACTGCAGTACACCGCGATTTGTCACAGTTGTGGTTCGTTGCGTTTTTCCGTCTTATAGGGTTGGGGGTAGGGTTAGGGATAGGGTTAGTATTCCAAAAAGGTTATTAGCTAAAAAAGGTTCCTAAAATACAGCTTTATGTATGGTAAGAAAGGCAAAAACGGAAAAATACAATTAACCGAGAAATGTAGGGGGGGGGGCACATCTTGACCTTTACCCAATTCTGTTGTCTGTGCATAAACAAGGAATCTTTGCTCCATCTTATAAAATCAAAATCTCAATTTATACCAAAATTCCATTATGTCTGTTTTTCCCATGCAGATTATGAGAAGACGGGAGAGAAAAAAAGAAAATGAGGCAAACCTTTCAGAGGAGGAACATAAAAACAACACAATT
>CM065687.1:21977471-21992471 GCA_017654935.2 Phymorhynchus buccinoides | reverse complement strand
ATCACGTGAAATACTTCCATCGACAATTAATTCAACACTTTTCATTCGCTATGCTCAAGAAGACCCCAAATACACGAATAAAATAAAATGTCTGATATCAAAAATATAGATATTTGGTTTAAACGAATCTGTATTCATTTGAAAACGATCAAACAGAAAGACAATTAGAGCAACGACATGCTCAAAGCTGATACCGTGCTCCTTGAATTAACATCATAGTTGCACAATTGGAGACCGCATTTATACAAAGTAATATAATGATCAACAAAATTAAAGGTATTGTTAATCAACATCATTTAGAAAGTTATAGATATTTCATCAGATTCGTGTACAGGGGACTACATATATAGTGGTGCACAGCTGTTCCATCCCACACAAAATCAAGCTATTTAGCTAAAAGACTGAATCTAGAAATCTTAGATAAAAACTGCACCAAGCATTCGTTTTATAAACATATTTTGCCTGTGTGTTCTTCATTGTATTTGTAATATATCTCTTCCATCATATTAATGGTAAAAACTTATTTTGATGAGCAGTATCATGCAACATATTTAGTCAAAAATGTTCTTGAATAATACACTTAGTATTGCAAACATAAATACAATTGCCCATGAGTGAAACTCTAGCAATATCCACTGAATATAACTAATTTAGTCACATACTACAACATGTTCTTGACTGTTATTTATGAAAAGTTACTTGTGGTAAGCTAAAGTTAGCTTGAAAAAACTTATAGATAAACTGAATGTTTCTCCCAAAACAGCTGTGAGTGAACAAAACTAGTAGGATTTCCTCAGATGTATTTAGACGGTTGAATTCCACGAGAATCATGCCTCACAAATGTCAAATCGCATCGCATTGCTATCGAATCGTATGCAGTGTGGCTGGCCCTTTGATGCCATTAGTGGGCGTCATTTCTGACCCCCCCAAAAAAAAAAAGATTAAAAAACTAAGCGGCGAGGGCGGTTCTGAAGTCTTTGTTTTCCTGGCTCTCCTTCAGCACGGTGACTGGAGCGTGGAAGTATGACGTGTTCTTCAGGTACTCCTGCCCACAGAAAACACAAGTTGTGTCCAAGAAAACTCGGGCGTATTGAACTAATTCGGAGCAGTGTCATTTGACAAATCACGGTCCAGACCTGTTTACTCTAATCTTTTCGAGTAGTGTTCTACCGAATTTTGGACCTCTACTACTCTTCAAAACTGAAAATAATGCTGCTGGTTTTTTTTAACCCTTTCACCGCCAAAGTCGCATTTTAGCACCACAGTGATTTAACACCTATGTCACTAAAAGGCATCAAATTGGGGTCTATTAACCAAAAATCCTGTTGTCTTAGTTTTGGCAAGTAAGGATAGACCTTATTTTATATATGTCACAGAAGAATCCCCAATACTGCAGATGGATTTTGTTCTCTACCCAGGTAATTTGAATGGACATTTATGGCTGGCGGTGAAAGGGTTAATGTTTTACGTCCTCCCGATCTTTAAAGATAGGGAGGACTTAAAACATAAAAATAAAATAAAAAGCAAGCATTATTTTCAGTTTTGAAGAGTACTAGAGGTCCAAAATTGAGTAGAACACTACTCGAAAAGAGTAGATTAAACAGGTCTGAAAATAATGCTCTTTTAATTCTGGATTACTACTCATTTTCAGTTGAGGTTCTCACTCCACTCAAGTGTAAATGGGTACTAGACGTCAGTTGGGAAAAAAGTCCTTTGGATGAGACTTTTTTTTTTTAAACGAGGTCCAGTGTGTGAACGCATGCACAAGATCTTGCGCGCACGTTAAAAGCCCATCCCATTATTCGGTACGAGTACACGAATTCACATAGCACACATCCTGTGCGCTATTAATGGTCTGAATGAAGACTGGTGAGCTCGGGGCAGGATAAACATCAACAATAGACCATTTGACACGTGAGAGTGACCTTGAATTTCAATCAAAGTCTTTGAATATTCAAATAAAGGCTTTGAATAAAAGAGGTCATGCAACTGCGGGCGAAGCAGGCGGGCTAAAGTGTAGTCCGACACTATGTGTAGTCTATAGAACTACCGCCGTGGCAAATGCCCTATTGGAAGAAGAAGAAGAAAAAGAATGGTTACTTTTCAACAAAAGAATGCATGGACGCAGTAACACCACCCCCCACCACCCCGCCCCACACCCCTCTCAGTGTTTTGCTGTTACAATCATTACAATAGTTTTCTGCCTTCAATGAAATACTGATCTTTCAAAAGTTGCCAAGTCCTTTAAGTTTGACATGATGGACAATCTTAGTGGCAATGGTGGTTTCAGTCACGTGGGCATAGTGACATACCAACAAAAACAAAAGTGCATTTAGTGGTTTCAGTCACAAACGTGGTTTTTTTCGGGTTTTTTTAATTGTGGTGATCCTTATCCTCATTATTATCCTAAAGCATTTGGATAAAAGTGTCATGAACACCAATCCCACACTCACCTGTGCATAACAGAAGCCGTTGGATTTCTCATTTTCACTGGCTTTCCTGCCGTTCCACACAAACACGCCGTGACTGGCAGAGTCGAAAATGAAGACATCCTGTCAACATCATCATCATTATTAGTAGTATTATTGTTATTATTTTCTGCAATAATCCTCATCATTGTCATCATATCCACCCTTGTCATTGTCATCATTATTTGCCGTCATCATTGTAGTTGCTGAGCACTGAGTTGACTGTTAATGTAAGTCATCAACTCATCGTCGTCGTTGTCATCCACGTCAGCATCAAACATTACATCATCTAAGGCACATCATCATCATGTATGGAAGTGGCACAGAGGTAACGCGTTCGCCTTGTGTCAAGTATAAACCCGAGTTCGAACCTGGGATTTGTTCCTCTCACTTTGCACTAGGCCTTACGGTCTGAACGTGGAGTCTTTCGGATGAGACGATAAACCGAGGTCCTGTGTGCCCATGCAGTTAGTACACGTTAATCCCAGTGGCAACGAAAAAGTTGTCATTTGGTCAAAATTTACTCCCACCCCCCTTTCCTTCCTGATCAGTCACACAAAAATTGCACGCCAACAAAAACAATTGGGTGGCGCGCCTCTGGCTGCGACGCGCTCTCCAGGTGGGAGCAACCCGAATTTCACAGACGCCTCTGTGACTATAAAGTACGTAATACCTAATACATATACAACCAAATGAGATGAACAGAAATAACAGCAGCAACAAGCTTGAAGCTTACAGTGTGCCTGCTCAAATTTAGTCTCTAGTAATTATGGCGGCTGGCTAACACGGAGGCTGGCTAACACGGACTGGCTAACACGGACAAAAGCATATGAACATATTTAAGAAAATAAACAAAAATCAATTTTCAATATTAAGAGGAAAACAAAACAAAAATATATTCTTGATCGTTGTTGACCGAAAGTAGTGAAACATAAGAGAATATCTCTACAGCAAACTGCTGTAAATCTCATTCAAGATATAGAAAACAACCACCAAAATAGGAAAGATGATAGGGAATAGCAAAGTACATGAATAATGAAATTCTTATCAAACAATGTCATAAAACATCTAGTTTTATCAGAAAATTCTACAATGATTTGTGACGGTTTTACTATCATGTACTTTTCATATTTCACACACACACACACACAACATCTCTCTCTTTCTCTCTGGCATCCTCAAACACACACCAACTTTCACTTTTAGTGGAAGGAAGGAAAATGAAAGAGCACACACACACACACACATATATTAATATGCTGTATGGAAGAGAACTGGTAGAGGTATATCAGAGTGAGAAGAAATAGCCGATGAGGTTTAACCGAGGCGTGGTTACCGCTATACCTATCTGCATTAATAAAAAATCGGGACTTAACTGGTTTTGTACTGCCTCCGGGCATTGCCTCCAGTATTGTTCCCACCATATTTGTATTTACAAATGTCCCATATGTGTCTGATTCAGACCAAGAGGACGTAAAACACCATTTTCGTCGTATAGAAATCAATCACAATCACAATATTTATTCATCCAATAAAATGGAAATGTGTGTGTGGTGGCACAAAAAAGTTAAACTGTATGTAATAAAAGATCACAGTTCCAATATCAAAATATCAGATTCACGCAAAACTCAAGCACACGCAGACAGCAAGCAACCACACTCCACACATACCTCTCACACACATAGAGACAGACAAACACGCAAAGACTGTTGGAGAGTGAGCGAGCGTAAAAAAAAAGAACAAAAGAGAGAGAGAGAGCATAAACACACATAATCATAATAATCATTAAGTAAAAATGTAAATATGCACACAAGACACACACATGCACCTACACACACGCGCGCATGCGTGCACTTAATGCATCAATTAATACATTTCTTAAATAACGTTTCAACCCTAATGTTAAACAAGAATTTCAGACATTTCTTAAATGTCTTAAGAAAGGATTTTTTTTTTAAATAACAGAAAGAAAAAGATAACCAGGTATTACTCACGTTACTTTTGAAGTCATTCTTGGTGATTGCCCCTTCCTTCACCTCTTCGTATGAGATTTCTCCTCCAGCGTCAGACACTCTGCAGACATGGACAACAATAATTTGGAGAATTAATCAGGGAAATAAAAAGAAAATCTCAATGTATGCCAACATTCCATTATGTCTGTTTTTTCTGCGCAGTATCACATTATGGTGAAATCTAAATTCAAGTTGGAGCCAGCTTCTTGTGAAAATAGAATCAAGAAAGTTCAATCAAAATTCTTCAATGGTAGCTTAACATTGCAGAGTTAGAGGAGAGCCAGATTTGAATTTCCTAGCAACTAAAAAAAAGTCTACAATTCAGATTTAAAGCTTGGCCTTACGGGAAATTGTTTTTTTCCCTTTCTATGCCAATCTATACAGGCAAAACAAAGCCTTAGATTGTATCTGCAGCCATCAAGATTTAAGCTTTTTATGAATAACTAGCTACACGCACGGTTCCAGAATATTTTTTGGGGAAATGCAAAGATAATTTATCCAATCTTACATTGATAGAACATAACATGCTGTCTGTGAATGTAAGACAGTTCCCCGTACCACATACTAAAGAATAAAGATGCAATGCTGGAAGCAATGTATTGATTTGAGCACATTTTGCGTGACTTAGTGACAAACTTTATTAGCACTCTTGTCGTTGTGCGAGAGTGAGAAGGAGAGACAGAGAGAGAGAAAAAGAGAGAGGTTATGAAACACAGGTTCGGCATTAATTCTTCATGTTTTCCGAGGCAGCTTCGGCAATTTCCAACACAGCTCGGGCGACGCAGACGACACAAAATTTCACGAAAAGTTCATACATTTTGCCCTCAAAATCAACTTTCAAAGGCAAAATGTTGAACCAGACATAGCGGAATCGCGTCCTAACGCGTTCTTCCGGAACTGTATGGCAAGCAAAAGTCCGACATTTAAGCGGTATCCAAGTTTTTACGTTATTTTACACTTCCGGCCTTCGCATACAGTGGAACATCCCTTACCTTTACCAGATGTTGCTTGTGATTATACTTCTCCAGATGATGCGGGTCTCCTCGTACCCACAGATTTTTTACATGCATTGTAACAGTATTTATCCATCTCCAGATGATGCGGGTTCTCCAGGACCCATGCTCGTCAAAGAGTCACAATGTGTTTATCCTTCTCCAGTTGGCGCGGGTCTCCCACGACCCATACTCAATGCACTGCAGTGACATATTTCTGCTCTTTAAAGTATGGGTCCACCGTGACCCGCGTTACATAGAAGAAGTATGTAAAAATGACGTATCTAATTATTACTTTAGTTTTTACTGTACTGGCACTAAAAATAATACGCTGACATATGCCAAACTATGTTTTTAAAAAATACCTAAACTTTTATTATCATAGTCCCAATAGTTCCTGAGATATTAAGTCATTTGTGCGTCTCTGGGTCTTGGACGACCCATGAAGCACGGTAAAGGTTATAAGACCTCCCATTAAGACTCCCTCCCACATAAGACCTACTTCCCTGAGAAATTGCCCTTCTTTGTAAGTATTAACTTACCTCCCGTATAAGACCCCTCCCTTAAAAGCCCCCATTTTAGATGATTTTTGAAGGTCTTGTAAGGGAGGTTCCACTGTATTATATTATAGATGAAGACATGCATACATCCCTCACCTGATGAGTTTGGAGACCCTACGGCTGTCCTTCTCCTCCTGTTCACAGTCCATCTGCTGCTGGAGCTCGTCTTCATCATCATCGATGGCGGCATCCGCCTTCTCCAAAGCCTCGTAGAAGTCCTCCTGTGTTTGTATCAAAGACACCAACCGACAATGCGGGCTTTACCGGTCTCCGACCGATTGGACGCTAATCTCATCACAAAAGAAAGAAAGAATGCTGTCAAGATATTAATTTCATGAGGTTAATGACAGTTTGAAACGTTTTGGGTTTGGGGGCGTTTTTTGCCATCCAAACACTTTCAAAATTCTCTATTTTTATACTGTTAAGCACAAAATGAAACATTTTATTTACATACAATTATTTAGATATTTTTGTTGTCTATTTAAATATTTAAGATAACTTTTATTTTTGTTATCTTAGTCTAGCCTTTCCGACCCAGATTTTGCAAAAAATAACTGATTGTGAGGAAGGAAGATCAATGAGTGAAAAACTTTTATTTTTAAAGAAAACGAAAGTTTACCTCAGATTTCATTAATTTCCAATCAATTCGATTTGAGTTATTTTATGTGACACTTTCTTTCATTTCAATAGTCATCCATTTCGTGTGAACTGTCCAAACAGAAATTTACCACTAAACGTCACAAGAGCCGAAGAATCAGTAAGGTGTATGCATTTAAGCGTTAAAAAGTATGAGTTTGTTGGGGGGGGGGGGTCAGAAGGGAGGATATATAATAGTATATGTTTGCACTGTTTATCTAACCATTCCTGTCAACCATTCCCATATAAACAGTTGTCCCGATAATTAATTCTCTAAAGGAAAAAGACAAGTTGTCTCTCCTTTCTCGTATCTTTCAGATAGTTCAGTCCATGGCTGGGTGTATGCGACAAAGATTAAAAATCGAAATATTTAGGGGAAGACGGGGTAAAAAGCGCATAGGCGGGTAAGAAGCCCACCTCAATTATCTCATGAAATGAAGCAAATTTCAGTCTCATTTTGCCCATGAGACGAGCGTTAATGTCTAGCATTCGTCTCATGGGCAAATTTGACTGAAATGTTCTTTATTTCATGAGATAACTGGGGTGGGCTTCTTACCCGCCCATGCGCTTTTTACCCCGTCTTCCCCTACGGTTCTTAAGTGGGCGTTCGGGTGTCTTCATTGTATGATTCTTTCTCGTATCTTTGGTGCTTTATCTTTGATCAAATCACTTATTTTATTTTTGTTTTGGGGATAACATGGGATGATTCGTTGCTTCAAACATTCAGTTGGTCAACGCTTTAGCTGGACAAAGATTTTATATCGCTCTTTTAATTAACACGGTGTTGCTGAGTTTATTTCGTCTTGTCTGAAATCTTTGGTCCTCTATCAGATTAGTGGTCGATGTGTCAATCAGTGTGTGGGTGTGGATGACACAAACAAATGTTTCAGTTTAGCAACTGGAATCACACACAAACACAGAGAGAGAGAGAGAGACGCTTCAGAATTTTTTAAAATTAACATTGACAAGTACAGTCCTAATGTCAAGGGGGGTATTAGTCATAATAGGGCATTTGCCACGACTGTTCGTACTCTCTACTAGACTACTAAATTGCCCGAGCTCTTGCTGCCCGAGTTACGCTGACCTCTCAAGTTCAACTCTAAATTCAACTCAAGTGAAATTGAAGGTCGCCGGCACGCAGCAAATGACCTATTAATTGCAGCGTCAGTAATTTAAGAAATGGGGGAGGGGGGGGGGGGGGGGGGGGGGGGGCGCTAATGAAAATAAGAAAATGAATCAGAAATTAACCCTTTCACCTGGAATGTCGCATTCATGCACCATAATGGTTTAACATCCATGTCACCAAAAGGCATCAAATTTGAGTCTGTTATCCGAAGACCCTATTTTCTTAATTTTGGGAAGTAAGGATAGGCCTTACTTTATACATGTTACTGAGGAATTCCCAATATTGCAGGTACTTGGTTTTTTCTTTACCTAGCTAAATTTAAGGGTATGTTTTGGTTGAGAAATGGCTGGCGGCGAAAGGGTTAAGGCAAATCGAATATATATATAGAGAGAGATCAACGATCAACGATCAACGACGACGATCAACGAAAATTTAATGATCAAGGCCATCTGCCCATGTCATATAGGGAAAAGGGGGAGGGGAATACATAAAAGAGAAGAGAAAAAAAAAAAGCAATAAATAGGATACATATAAGTTATCAAAACGGTTATCAAATCAACATAATTATTACTAAACATGGAACAACATTATACCATTGCAGTAGCAACAGTCTAAAGACACACACAAGTGCGGAATGGACAACTTCGTTAATAAGAATAACCGTTTTCGCTTTTCAAAAGCCCAAACGGATCACAGTTGTCCCTTTTGTTCCAACACTAACGAATCTGAATACCATTTTCTTCTTATTTGTCCCAAATATAATGCTCTACGAAAGATGTTCTTGCCCACAAATTTTTTCACTAATCCCACGAAATTTAAAATGTCGATGCTCTTAGCAAGCCCTACACACACGTTTAGTCTTGCAAATTTTATTTCCAAAGCATTTGAGCTTAGAAATTCATCTTAATACTTGAATGTCCATCTTTACCCCTCCCTTTCAACTCCCTTCCACTATATTTAACGTAATATATATAGAGAGAGAGACAGAGAGAGAGGGAGACAGAGAGAGAGAGGGACTGACCAGAAGGTCCCCACCGTCCTCCTCGTCCACCACAATGATCTGAGCCTCTGGTCTGCAGGGCTTCAGCTGCTCGTCAATCACCAGGCGAGCCTGGAACCACGACAGTCATAATGATGATGATCAGTATACATAGGGAGAAAGGTGGCAGAGTGGTTAAGACGTTCGCCTGCCAAATGTAATGCTGTGACAGCAGCGTTCGAATCCCGGCCTCCTCGCCCTTTCTTTCTAGTTTGACAGGAACATCGAACTGAACGTCCAGTCCTTCGGATGGGGACTTAAAACTAGTCTGACCCGCGCGCTTTACGCACGTGAAAATCGGTAAGTCGGTAAAGAGCAGGGAGAAATCCCGCTGCCTGGTATGGCCAAATTGATAGTTAGGTTTTCCAAGTGTGCCCACACCCCCTCCTCATCATCCTGTACCTCCCCCCCAAAAAAATAAATAAATAAATTGGGTAGGCGCTGCACTTGCGGCGACGCGCTCTCCGGGGGAGAGCAACAAGGCGTGGTGCCACTTTTCAAACATTTGTCAAACATGTTGTGTAGTACACACTGATGGACACCGAGCTTTACGGTTGTAAATGTGGATATATATTATTGTCACATGCGTTGTGCTGACAACTCACCTTGTATCGTTCCGAGCCTTTGGCCGTGCTGCCGATGAACTGGTAAAAGTTGACACCATCGTCCAGGATGAAGCAGTCGTCCGACTTGACCTGTGACCTGGCTACCTTGACCTGAACACACGCACGTATAAGTACTTTTCTTTCTTTTTATTTCAGGTAAAGCGAATGTCAGTTTGCTTTCTCTATTTGTTATCCTGGCTCCTCCATTACCCACCTTTAACCGTTTCACTGACAGTGACGCATATTTGCACCACAATGATTTAACACCCTTGTCATTAAAAGCCTTGAAATCAGGGTCTGTTATCCAATGATCTTGCGTTCTTAATTTCGGGCAGTAAGGATAAGCCCTATTCTAAACATGTCACAGATAAATCCCCAAAATTGCAGATGAATTCTTTTCTGTACCCTTGTAAGTTTAATGGAAAATTGTGGTTCAAAAATGTCTGGCGGCGAAAGGGTTAAGAATACAAGAACGAATTCAACATCGTTCTTCAATATGTTCAACTGAATATCTTTTAGCTTTAGCTTATGTGTTTGTTTTCCCTGTTTACTTCGCAACAAAAAGAACGCAAAAACAAACTTAAAACTTCATACCCTGAGGGAAATTTTTAAAAAAAACATACACGAACGAATTTAGACTCCTTTATGATCATAGATCGGCAAACGAACTGCGTAACACTTTCACCAGATCTCGCTTTTGACTACATAGACGTGGCCGGTTACCCATATAAATCTAAAAAATAATGTGTCTATATCGCTGGGGTTACCTGAAAAGCCTTGACCTGGCTGCCCTGGCTGGTGATCCTGTAGAGGCGAGGGGGGTCTGGTTTCTTGTCCTCCACGTGTCTGAAGCCTGTCGGCGCGCCGCCTTCGTTGTACCTGTAGACAGTATATTGTTGTCCGTCACCGTCAGGAGACGGACTTTGCGCTGAGCGACGATTTTTTTTTTGTCTGTCCCAAGGATATCGATCTCCCGAACCGCTTGACAGAATCGCTTCAAATTTTGTGTGGTGGAGTGTCACCAAGAGACGAAGGCATCGGCGCATAAATTATCCATGACCTTGACGTATGACCTTGAAAACCGAAAATCTTTAAGGGGCCATAACGTCTACCTCGTTGGACTTAAGAGTCTTCAAACTTGGCATGTAGGCGCGTTGGCTTATGGCGATTCCGACGATGGCATACCGATCAAAGTCAAGGTCAAGGTCAGGGAGATTGGTAGGCCTTGAAAGTGGTAAGGGTCTAAAAATTGGGTTTTAAGCCATATTGTCCACATGTTTACTTGTCCAAAATGCTTCAGATTGTGTGTGGTTGTGCATCCCCTAGAGTAGAAGACACCCGAGCATAACTTATTGGCGTGCTGACTTTGACCTTGAAGTGGGACCTTGAATACCAAAATGTCCTTCTTTGCGCTATATATTTCTTGTCTGAGCTGTATCTCGTGAACTACAAGATAGAGTCCCTTCAAATTTTGTGTGAGGGTTTAATACTTAAGAGTACAATACATAAACTATGCCCCGGGAACAAAATGTCACCGAGCGGCAGACATGTTTCCGTTTTTCTTCACCCTCCTTATACTATCTCGTGAAATACTGCATTGAATCACTCCAATATTTCTTCTTCTTTTTTTTTTTTTCTTTTTTTTTTTTTTTTGGGGGGGGGGGTGGTAAGAGTAGAATACATTGCAGCACAAATTGTTTCACTCATTCAAGTCGTTCCGGCCATATATGTCCAGAATTAATATATAGCTGTCAATTTGATGCATTTGCTCCAAGGGAAGTAAATCTGTGTGCACACTATACCTTGGTCACTTCTAAACTCGCTTCGCTCAATTAGACCACGATTTTGTCTCTGACTTTGCTTTTGTAGTGGTTTGTTGTGGGGTAACCAATCGGTGTAGAGAGTTTTTCTATATAAAGTCTATATATTTATATACAAAAAAGTCTGATCTACCACTTCCCTATGTCTAAACCTGAAGTAAAAACCTGTAATCTTCTTTCATTTCTCCTTTTGTTTATGTATGTCTTGTTTGTGTGTATGGCTGGAGTGATTTGTGAGTTATTTTAATAATTCAAAATCGCTGAGTGGCAGATACGTCTTAGTATTAAGGGTGTGCACCCTGGTAAAGGAGGTGGTGCAATACTAAGAGAAGAAGACATTGCAGCACAAAATGTGTGACATGGCGTTTAAATATCGCAGAGCGGCAGACATGTCTCCGTGTTAAGGGTGTACACCCCTCTGATTAAACAGTAGGTTGTTTGGCTTATGGCGATTCTGACGATGGGTTACCGATCAAGGCCAATGCCAAGGACATCAGTAGACTGTGAAAGCGGTTGGGGTCTAAAAATCGGTTTTTTAGGCATATCTTTCACATTTCGCTTAACAGAATCGCTTTAAATTTTGCTTAGTGGTGTATTACCTAGAGTACAAGATATCAAAACATAAATTATTGGAGTGCTGACCTTGACCTTGAAGTTTGACCTTGAAAACTGAAATTTCCTTCTTTGTGCTATATATTTTATGTCAGAGCTGTATCTCGTTAACCAGAGGATAGAACCCCTTCCAATTTTGTGTGGTAATGTATCAGGGTGTAGACATGGTCCCATAGACAAATTAGAATCGTGGTGACCTTGACCTTGACCTTGGACTTTGACCTTGAAACATCCTTGTAAAAACCATTAGGCCATGTACACATATATATGCGGAGATTCTGTGCGGAAACCCGTGCGCAATCCGCAAATAAGTAAACGAAAGAAGGGAAATGATTTGCGCATGTGTCCGAATTTCCCCTAATCCGTACATTTTTTTAAATGTTTTTACCCTTCTTTCTTCCACTTATTTACGGATTGACCATGGGATTTCCGCATGAAATGAGTACGAGGCCTTAAAGGTGGACCCTGACGGATGGGATTTTGCAAGAAACACGTCTAGATCACCAGGAAAACACCTTTTACAGAGATCGCAACACTCACTTTGCTCTGGTTTCCCAGAAATCAAACCGTCAAAAAGGCGATTCCTCCTTGGCGGAGGTGCCGGAGAGAGTAGCCATTTTGGATGGGGTGGGTGGAGGTCACTCATTGTGGTTGAAGCGTTTGGTTTTTTTGTAGTGCAGAAAAAAAAAATTAAAGGAGCTATTTCCTTTGTTGTGAGCGAAACTCCTTTAGATAAACTGTATACAATAAATTAAAAAAAAATTAAAAAAAGGCTTGTATTGCGAAACGTTCGTGCAAACGATTTGGTCTAAACACAGGCGGCCATTCAAAAAGAGACGACAAACGCCTTCTCTTGGGGTGAAAGAATTTGACTTCCAGCACCTCCGCCAAGGAAAAATCGCCTTTTTGACGGCTTGATTTCTGGGAAACCAGAGCAAAGCGAGTGTCGCGATCTCTGTAAAGAGTGTTTTCCTGGTGATCTCGACAACTTTCTTGCAAAAACTCATCCGTCAGGGTGCCCCTTTAATGTTCATCACACACACACGCACACGCACACGCACGCACGCACACACACACACGCACGCACGCACACACACGCACGCACGCACACACACACACACACACACACACACACACACACACACACACACAGAGGCAGAGATGCAGCAGGCCTTACACCAGTGTCTTGAAGTAGCTCCTGAACATGGAGCTCTCGTGGCCCTGCACCTCCCGGTGCTGCACGGGCACATCGTCCAGGAGGGTGTCCAGCTCCACCGTCTTGTAGGCCGCTGTGCCGTACTCGTCCTACACCAACATAACAGCACTGGTATGGGGTTCAGAATTGATAAAATACCTGTTAACTACTTAACTGGCTTTTCTAATTCAGTTAACTAGTTAACTGACTTTGTTTTACCGGAAGCGGAAATCGTTCATACTAGTTAACTGACTTTGTTTTATCGGAAGCGGAAATCGTTCATACTAGTTAACTAGTTAACTGACTTTGTTTTACCAGAAGCGGAAATCGTTTATACTAGTTAACTAGTTAACTGACTTTGTTTTACCAGAAGCGGAAAACGTTCATACTAGTTAACTAGTTAACTGACTTTCTTTTACCAGAAGCGAAAATCGTTCATACTAGTTAACTGACTTTGTTTTACCAGAAGCGGAAAACGTTTATACTAGTTAACTAGTTAACTGACTTTGTTTTACCAGAAGCGGAAAACGTTTATACTAGTTAACTAGTTAACTGACTTTGTTTGGCCGAATATCTTGCCCATGCGTCCAGAATATCAGCTAAAATGAGCTTCGCTACCTTTACCCGTGTGATGCTGATCAAGAATATTATATATGGCTTGCGGGGTCTACGAACAACTTTTTAGTTTCTTTGTTTTTTCCAGAAAAAAACACCTTTCAAGTTACTGGTACTTCCTAGCTAGTGTTTGTATGTTTCTTTGTGTGTGTTTGTTTTCTTTCTAAAGAAGCCGTATATCTGTGCAACTGGGGTAGGCTACATAATTATGTACGTATTTATTTACATCTTCTTGATTTTCTTTTCACAGCCGTTCAAAACAGACAAAGTCAAGCTGTTTAGTCAGAACACTATCAAGAAATCATAGATACAAACTGCACCAAGCATGTCCATATAAACATATTTTGGATGTATGTTCTTTATAGTATGTGTGATATATTTCGTCCATCAGATTTATGGTAAACATTCTTCAGCAGTATCATGCTACATAATTATTTAGTAGAAGATGTTCTTAAATAATACACTGTATTGTACGAAATGGATATCTTCATCCATTGACATCTTCCCGCTTTACTCTCATAATAATTATTATGCGGGGCATCTTAGTTGAGTGCTAAAACCCGTTTGTAACCATGTGGATTAGTTCATTGCTCACAATACCGTAGAACTTAATCGCCAGCTTCACTAAAACTGCCCATGAGTGAAAATTGAGCAATGGCAAAGTAATATAACTTATTTGCAAACATACAACATATTCTTGACTTATTTGTGACAGGTTACTTAATACGGAAAACTTCAGTTGGTTTGAAAAAAATTATGAAAATTTAGATAAACTAAACGTCCCCCACCTGAACAGCAGTGTTTTGGGTGGTTGTATTTGTATGCCCCCCTTGTTCGCTGTAATATGATATTTACCTGTGTGCTCTTTTTCCCGATCCAGAAGTGGACGTCATACAGCAGTTTGAGACCTTCGTCGTCCTTGTAGGTCTGTAAGCATCGCATGAAACGGTTTTTAGGGGGAGGGGGGGGGGGGGTAGGGGGTGGGGGGGGGGGGGGGGGGGGGGGGGGGGGGGGGGGGGGGGGGGAGGTAAGCCAAGCATTCTTAAAAAACAAAAGAAACAAAAAAAAGAAACCGGACGTCATACAATCTTGAGAGAGAGAGAGAGAGAGAGAGAGAGAGAGCACAGAACAATACCCTTTCTTCCTCCTGAACAAACATGATTATAATAGAAGAGCAGGCACGTGGGTATACATACACTCACACGCACGCACGCACGCGCGTACGCACGCACGCACACACGCACGCGCACGCACACGCACACGCACACGCACACACACACACACACACACACACAATGGAAAACATCACTTTCTCTACTC
>CM065687.1:21952471-21959971 GCA_017654935.2 Phymorhynchus buccinoides | reverse complement strand
GAGAGAGAGAGAGAGAGAGAGAGAGAGAGAGAGAGAGAGAGAGAGAGAGAGAGAGAGAGAGAGAGAGAGAGAGAGAGAGAGAGAGAGAGAGAGAGAGAGAGAGAGAGAGAGAGAGAGAGAGAGAGAGAGAGAGAGAGAGAGAGAGAGAGAGAGAGAATGTTATTGACAAGGCATCTCTACAATACACGCGTTTCAGTAGCCCATTTTGACAGAGTACTAGTTGTCTCCCCAGCTCTCTGGGGGGACTCTATCATAACGTAAATCAGATCACACACATACACGCACGCACGCACGCAGAGAGAGAGAGAGAGACACACACACAACATGCACGCACGCACACACGCACACACACACACACACACACACACTGACACACACACACACACACTCACGCACGCACACACACGCACACGCACACATACACACACACACTTCTAAGTTTCATGAAGATTGGTGTGATAGCTTAGGCGCTTGAGTGGAAAACAATACGTTTCACACACACATGCACACAGAGACGCGGCACGCTCACGCGCGCGCACGCGCACACACTATTACATGATTAAACAGCGACAGTGGACTAGGTGCTAATGAAGCGTGTGTTTGGAAACTGGGTGTAGGCCTACAGACCCGCCAATATGGCCGCTGCTACCACCACCTTTTGCAAGAGTGAATGCCTTTGGTGGGTGTGGGAAGACGGTTGAGTACTGACCAAACAAGGGAATAACTCTCGCCAATAACCCCTAGTTGAGGCCACTGAATGGCCGCCTATTGCAAGAGTCGGTGAATGCCCTTGGTGGGTGGGGGAAGACGGTTGAGTACTGACCAAACAAGGAAATAACTCTCGCCATTAACCCCTAGTTGAGGCCACTGAATGGCCTCCCTTTGCAAGAGTGAATGCCCTTGGTGGGGAGGGGGGAAGACGGTTGAGTACTGACCAAACAAGGGAATCACTATTGTCATTAACCCCTAGTTGAGGCCACTGAATGGCCTCCCTTTGCAAGAGTGAATGCCCTTGGTGGGGAGGGGGGAAGACGGTTGAGTACTGACCAAACAAGGGAATCACTATCGCCATTAACCCCTAGTTGAGGCCACTGAATGGCCTCCCTTTGCAAGAGTGAATGCCCTTGGTGGGGAGGGGGAAGACGGTTGAGTACTGACCTAACAAGGGAATAACTATCGCCATTAACCCCTAGTTGAGGCGAGTGAATGGCCTCCTTTTGCAAGAGTGAATGCCCTTGGTGGGGAGGGGGGAAGACGGTTGAGTACTGACCAAACAAGGGAATCACTATTGTCATTAACCCCTAGTTGAGGCCACTGCAACCACCACCTTTTGCAAGAGTGAATGCCCTTGGTGGGTGGGTAGGGGAAGACGGTTGAGTACTGACCAAACAAGGGATTAACTCTCGCCAATAACCCTATTAATTTTGAGGCCACTGAATGACCGCCTTTTGCAAGAGTGAATGCCCTTTTGGATACTGACCAACAAGGGATTAACTCTTGCTGTCAAGGGAATTAATACCCCCTACTTGCAGTGACCATGTCTACTGCCATTAAATAGGCCTAGAGCCTGTCGGTACATCGATCTTTCATCCTCATCATCACGCATCTTCCTTTGCCTCCAATAAATAATTGATTCCATTCTGGAGCACTAGGAATGCTGATAGGAATGCTGATATCTGGCCTAACAGTTTGGCGATTCTAGCACAAGTAGGGCCTTGGCCTAAACCTCGGACACGCACAGAGCAAGATCATTGTCTTGGTGGTAGAACTTGATGTTCTAATAATACTTTAGGTACCTGCAAGAAAAAAATGTGTTTTTGACTAGTGCTTGCTTTGTTGATGTACAGTACGTGTCTGACTGCTACAGGTTTACATGCCTTTATGAGTGTGTACTTCAGTGAACATGTGGCGTGTGGACATCAATCACCCAATAATCATGTTATGTAGGCCTACTTTTAAAGTTCAGTTTCAGTTCAAATCTAGATAAAATAATTACATTTTTTCTATTCTGCTTGTGATAGCGTAATTTGATTAGCAAAATTGGTAAAGGTCAAGATGTTTGGCACATCCTTACCTTTACCGCAAAATTTATCAAATTTTAGAAACGGGTTTTTGTTTTAACATTTTGTGGATATGCAGAGCATAGAGGGTGGAGGCGCATGTTATTTGAATACCTCAATTTGGAACTTCATTTGGCCTAACAAAGCCATAGCATACTTTCCATGTAAGAGATAAATAATTTAACAATAAACTATGCCAAACAACTGACATAACAAGAACCCCTTATATGAATGTAAAGATAGTTGTACATAACTCTGCCTAGGCGGAGGTTTTCTGCAAGTAAGATATTTCTCGTCGTCGTCGTCGTTTATTTGCTTGTTCTTTTGCTGCATTTTGTCAAGTTGTTCTGAAATTCAACACCGCTACGATTCATGCATGCATGCATACTGGATCAATTGTAACAGCAGTCGACAGGCTGGCTATAACGACTTGGACAGAAAGCAAGCTCTTTTTAAAATGATAATAAACCTGTTCAAAAGTGCTTCAGGCAGAAAGAAAACAAAGTGATAAAAACGTAGCGATGTGAATGAGGAAGAAGGGTAAGGAGAAGATATGGTAAGAAGAGATCAAATATTGTGAAGTTTTTTGGGTTTTTTTAAAAATTACGGATTAGATCAGGGAAGGTTTATGATTTGAGTAGGGGGGGAGGGGGGGGGGGGGGGGGGGCGCAGCCATAGGGGTGGTGTAGGGAGAGGAGATCAAAGTGGGGTCAATGGGGAGAAAAGGCCCGCAAAATTGCGAGCTACTGTATGATTGTATAAGCTTACTGGCAAACATTAACCCCTTCAGGACATCACTGCCTTGCACAAACTTCATTACTGGCCTGGGGCTGCCTAGAAGAAAAAGAAAATATAACAAATTAGAAGCACAACTAAAATTCACACTGTCAATGATTCAGTTTTGACAACATCAGTTACTGGCTGATCCGAGTTTATTTTTCGCTTTGAAATTCGCGGTTACTTGCATTCAAATCGCAATTATTGGTCTCTTTATTATTATCATATCACTGTTAACGAACACGTATTGGAGTATTTTCTTAGGCTAGTCTAGGGCCGATTATTTTGACATTTTGTAACATTAAAAAATTGAGACAGAAGTGCCAAACACGTGTGAAACGAAAGCTGGAACAGTGATGAAGAGAAGTAACTCGAAAAACGTGGTTTGGATTGAAAAAAACATGGATTTAGACAAGTTTTAGACTTTTTAAAAAAATCGCTGTTCCGATTCGGAATTAGGCCCTGACTGGCGTTCTCCTGTTCCGAGTATACTCGGAATTCATTAGAAATGAGTTAAACCAATAAATAATCACGTGGATGCTTCTCTTCAGGCCATGTGTCTGAATTCAGTTTTCGTTTCTGTTTTATTTTCCCCACAGTGGCCTCTGCAAATCAGCTTTTTCTTTTCTTTAACTCATTCGTATCGCAATGATTTTGAGTTATCAATTATTCAACAACAACAAAAACTTAACAAATCGCTCCAGCCATATACGCACAAACAAAACAGACATAAACAAACAAAAAGAGAAATGAAAGAAGATTACAGGTTTTTACTTCAGGTTTAGACATAGGGAAGTGGTAGATCAGACTTTTTTTTTAATGGAAAGACTCTCTACAGCAATGGGAGACTTAGTGGGATTTTTTCACGCCAGGTGGCGTGACACTCGAGAGGGGCTTATCACGCTATGTTCTTAGTTGGGCGTAGTGAGAGAGAGAGAGGGTTGGACTCCTCTCTATCTCTCGCTCTCTCTTTATCCCCAACTAAGAATATAGAGGGGATTAGCCCCACTCGAGTGTCACGCCATCTGGCGTGAAAAAAATCCCACTAAGTCTCCCATTGGTTTCCCCCCCACTACAAACCACTATATATACGCAAAGTAAGAGGAACAAATGTGGTCTAAGGGAGCGAAGCGAGATTAGAAGTGACTAAAGTATGGTGTACACTGACATAGATTTTCTTCCCTCGAAGCAAAAAAAGTAATCAAACAGGCAGCTTTGTATTTGTTCCACATACAATGAGCGACTTAGCTGGCTCTTTTGCCCGCCAGGTGGCATAACGCTCGAGTGGGGCTAATCCTCTCTATATTCTTAGTTGGGGATAAGGAGAGAGAGATAGGAAGGAGTCCAACCCTCTCTCTCTCTCTCTCTCTCTCTCTCTCTCTCTCTCTCTCTCTCTCTCTCTCTCTCTCTCTCTCTCTCACTCTCGTGATAATAATAATAATAATAATAATATAATAATAATAATAATAATAATAAATAAAGCTTCTATAGCGCTCTTCGATGATCAAAAAATCCTCAGAGCGCTTTACAATATTACGAGAGGGGGAAAAAAACCCCAAAAAAAAACAACCAATCACGCCGTTCATCCCACGGATGTAGTATTTCACATACACATTATTGACACAATTTCAAAGAATAAAAGCCCCCTAGTGGTTTGACTGCCCCCTGGCGGTCAAATAATCGCCATAAGTCGACCATTAGGCGGAACGACTTGAATGAGTTTTAATGGAGGAGTAACCTCCCTTTCTCACCTTTCCATAGAGGCAGGCTATATTGTGTCCCTACCAGTCCACGACTTTGTTTTAATTACAATAATATCTGTATTGTTACAAATTCGGGACTTTCCTGGTGTTGCACTGCCTCCGGGCATTGCCTCCAGGATCGTTGCCACCATCTTTATATCTACTAATGTCCCATATGTGTCTGTTTCAGACCGGAGGACGTTAAACAAGATTTTTTTCTTCACGACTTGTCAGTGCCCATGTCATGTCTTGGCTTCGAGAAGAGCCTATGGAAACCCATATAACACAGCACTTCTTTTCTTCTTATTATTCTTCTTCTGCGTTCCCAGGCCATAACGCCTTAATGGGTAAGGCACATAGGGGAAGACGGGGTAAAAAGCGCATGGGCGGGTAAGAAGCCCACCCCAATTATCTCATGAAATAAAGAAAATTTCAGTCAAATTTGCCCATGAGACGAATGCTAGACATTAACGCTCGTCTCATGGGCAAAATGAGACTGAAATTTGCTTCATTTCATGAGATAATTGGGGTGGGCTTCTTACCCGCCCATGCGCTTTTTACCCCATCTTCCCCTATATGTGTCCGGTTTTCAGGTGGTTTTTTTACTGGTCTCCCCGCTGCATACAGCCGACACAGGCCCACACTGCGTTCTATACATGCGGTGTGTCTCCTCAAACACACGAAGCGAAGGCTGGGGATCTACCTGATGGTAGAGTAACTTGCCCTGTTTGACCGATTGAATTAGGCGAGATCACTCCCACACGCCATGAAATTACTCCCCATAATAATTATTTCCGAACAATTCTTCTTTTGGGCTACACGCGGGCGATACGGTGATCAACGCAATAGACAATTGGACTCAGAAAAAGCTTAACCGTTTTGGCGGAGATATAACCAGACCTACAACAAGGGTGTCAGGTCGGAAGAAGAAAACATGATGTCAGAATCCCTGACAGCCCTATTACATCAAACAAAGCCAAATGCTTAGACTTCAGGACAAGGCTGACATATATAACCCTCATCTTTAACACTCTCATTCGTACAAAAGTGTTTTTTTTTTTATAATACACGCAGATACTCCACCCAAACACAACACACGAACACACACGGACACAGACACACGTACGCACGCACGCACGCACACACGCACACACACACACACACACAGCATGCATAGCGTACAGGCAGACGCTCACATACGCATACATGTGTTAGTGTTGGTGGTAATGTGTGTGCGTGCGTGCGTGCGTGCGTGCGTGCATGCATGTGTGTATGTACGTATGTTGTGTTGTGCGCGTGTGTGGAGATGTGTTTGTTCAACTTTTAAAAATCAAATCACCTCCACACTCTTGGCTATCTTTGCAAACTGTTTCGACATGATCTCCAATAATATTTATGCACACGTGACAATTATATTGACAAGAATAACACTAACACACGCAGCGAGGGAACTGAAGGCTATTCGGCCTCCCAACTGTAACTTCAATGTTAGAAATAATTGTCTCAAGTAGTTTCTGTACGCAAGCACCCGTGAATATGAAATTCACAATAAGTCTCGGTGGGCCAAAAGTGTGTTAATTTATTGTCTTGTGTTATTTTTGCCTACGAAAATATTTACATATTTTAGATCGTGATAGTGTGATTGTGTTTGAGCTTTGTTTTCTCTAGTTGGTAAGTAGTAGGGGGGAGAGGGTGGGGTGGGGGTGTGTGTGTGTGTGTGTGTGTGTGTGTGTGTGTGTGTGTGTGTGTGTGTGTGTGTTTTGGAAGCGTGATGTGTGTGTGTGGTGTGTGTGTGTGGTGGAGTGCTTTGGGAGCGTGGAAAATGGAGTGTGTGAGCGTGGAAGATGGAGTGCTTTGGGAGCGTGGAAGATGGAGTGCTTTGGGAGCGTGGAAGATGGAGTGCTTTGGGAGTGTGGAAGATGGAGTTCTTTGGGAGCGTGGAAGACGGAGTGTTTTGGAAGCGTGGAAGATGGAGTGCTTTGGGATGGAGTGTGGAAGATGGAGTGCTTTGGGAATGGAGTGCTTCGTGTGGAAGATGGAGTGCTTTGGGAGCGTGGAAGATGGAGTGCGTGGAAGATGGAGTTGGGAGCGTGGAAGATGGAGTGCGTGGAAGATGGAGTGCTTTGGGATTGTGGAAGATGGAGTGCTTTGGGAGCGTGGAAGATGGAGTGCTTTGGGAGCGTGGAAGATGGAGTGCTTTGGGAGCGTGGAAGATGGAGTGCTGGAAGATGGAGCGTGGAAGATGGAGTGCTTTGGGATTGTGGAAGATGGAGTGCTTTGGGATTGTGGAAGATGGAGTGCTTTGGGATTGTGGAAGATGGAGTGCTTTGGGATTGTGGAAGATGGAGTGCTTTGGGAGCGTGGAAGATGGAGTGCTTTGGGAGCGTGGAAGATGGAGTGCTTTGGGAGCGTGGAAGATGGAGTGCTTTGGGAGCGTGGAAGATGGAGTGCTTTGGGAGCGTGGAAGAGTGCTTTGGGATTGTGGAGTGCTTTGGGAGCGTGGAAGAGTGCTTTGGGATTGTGGAAGATGGAGTGCTTTGGGATTGTGGAGATGGAGTGCTTTGGGATGGAGTGCTTTGGGAGTGTGGAAGATGGAGTGCTTTGGGAGTGTGGAAGATGGAGTGCTTTGGGAGCGTGGAAGATGGAGTGCTTTGGGAGCGTGGAAGATGGAGTGCTTTGGGAGCGTGGAAGATGGAGTGCTTTGCTTTGGGAGTGTGGAAGATGGAGTGCTTTGGGATTGTGGAAGATGGAGTGCTTTGGGATTGTGGAAGATGGAGTGCTTTGGGAGCGTGGAAGATGGAGTGCTTTGGGAGCGTGGAAGATGGAGTGCTTTGATGGAGTGCTTTGGGAGTGTGGAAGATGGAGTGCTTTGACGGAGTGCTTTGCGAGCGTGGAAGATGGAGTGCTTTGCGAGCGTGGAA
>CM065687.1:21944971-21947471 GCA_017654935.2 Phymorhynchus buccinoides | reverse complement strand
CCTGATCAACGACTTGTGAATAATATTTAAGGGCGTGTCAATCCACCGGCTCAGCTTCTTCACGGGAACCGAACCGAACCACACTTCAAAATGGCAGGCAATGCAATATAGTGTATGTAGATGTGTGGGTGTGGGTGTGGGTGTGGGTGTGGGTGGGTGGCAGTGTCGTTTCAAAGTCAACACAGCCTGATGACACGGTTCGTGTCTCTCTCTGTTTACACCACTACTACTAGAGGAGGGATAGGATAGGAAGCCTAGTATAGCTGTTTCTTCCTTTACGTTCCTTCTCCTTTTTTCCCTCTTCTTTTTTCTTCCTTCTTTCTTCTTCTGTCCTTCGTTTAGATGAATAACGAATGAATTGTACAGCTCGCGATGTGGTAGTTGGACTACTGTGTTGCCCTTTTTGGGTGCCGCAAAAAAACCCAACTAGTTCTTAAAATGAAGAAAGGACGGTATTTCCATAGCGTCAAAAAATATCAAATTTTCTCCTGCGTAGTACGTAGTACATTTTGGTTCATTTTTCGTGGCACAGTCAAATAAGAATTTTCACTTTTTTTTAACAGTTGCTAAATACGTGAAAATAATTAGATGACCACTAGGACCAATCGTAGACACATGAAAAACAAAACATTCAGGTAGTATTTTGGTCCTTTTATTGAGGCTCAACATATAGACGTTTCGTATTGATACATACGTTTATTAATGTAAAATGAAAGACTGACAGACTAGCAAGCAAATAGTAAGAGTTCAAAATAGAAAGAGAAGACTGAGTTGAAATTAAGATATGAAAAGGAAGACTGAGTAAATATCATTTCTAGAAAAAAAAAAAAAAGTAGGGCAATATGAATGACAAAGTTGAGAGAGAGATACTGAGTAAGTGTTAACTCTAAGAAAGTAAATGCGTACAAGTTAGAAAATTTGACTTGTCAGAGGAGCTCTCACACACACACACACACACACACACACACACACACACACACGAAAAAAACCTATGCATAAGTACTGCACATTTCCACATATCAGCATATTATTTAAACACAATGCTGCCAGCACAAGTACCATAAGCAATTCCTTAACCCTTTCACCGCCAGCCATTACTATTCAGCCACAAAATACCATTAAACTTAACTGGGTAGAGAAAAGAAATTATCTGCAATATTGGGAATTCCTATGTGACCTGTATAACATTAGGCCTATCCTTACCTCCCCCCCAAAAAAATAAATAGGGTCTTGGGATAATAGACCCTTTGGTTTGATGCCTTTCAGTGACATGGGTGTTACACCATTGTGGTGCATAAATGCGACATTGGCGGTGAAAGGGTTCGAAAAGAGAGAGAAAAAGCATACAATGGGGCAAGAGGGGCAAACAAAGGGCCACTGTCCCTCTTGTCCTCAATTCTGGGTAGTCACAGAGACCAAATACGATTTGCTAATGTTTAAAATAATTTGAGGTTTGATTTTCAATCCTTTGACTTGAGCTGGGAAATTGTTCTGGAAATGTATTGCTTATGAACTTTGTCAAATCATTTCATTTCTTAGATTTGTTAAGTTTTCATTAATTTCTAATTAGCTGTTTGTTTGTTTTCTTTTTTCTTAACCCTTTCGTCGCCAGCCATTTCTCAGCCCAAAATACCATTAAACTTAACTGGGTAGAGAGAAAAAAATCATCTACAATATTATGAATATCTATGTGACATGCTTAACATTAGGCCTATAATTACCTCCCCAAATCAAGAAAATAGGGTCTTCAGATAACAGGCCCTGATTTGATGCCTTTTAGAGACATGGGTATTAAACCATTGTGGTGCATAAATGCGACATTGGCGGCGAAAGGGTTGACTACTAATATCTTTTTTTTCAACAGTCGTCCTAATAATTATGTCATATTCATGTTGATAGTGAGCACGCTATCAGCTCGAAGCTTGTTGTTGCTCATTCCTTCGTTAATGTATTTATGTGTATAATTGTGTCCTGTTGAACTTAATAAAAAATAATTTAAACCAAATACGATTTAGAACTTGTTGATTTAGAACACAACACGTGGAAAGACTGATGAAGAAGATACGAGGCAAAAGGTCAAGGTCAAGGCTATCAAGGTTAACTGATTGGTAGTGTAAATATGCGCCTAATTAAAAGCTAGAATACCATCTTCTCACATTTTGAAGACGATAACTGTTATGCGAAGGTGGGGGAAGATATGACCACACAGGACGAAAGAGTGACTTACTCAAGGTCAAAGGTCAAGGTCAACAAGGTTATGGTTAAGCCCCGCATTCTGAAGGACACGTAGTGACGTACGTACGTACATGTATTTTATACTGAGGTTTGGTGGTGGTTGGAGGGGGGGGGGGGGGGGGGGGGGGGGGCATGGACTAGCAAATAGTTCTGTATTCTGGCAAAGATATTTCTAAAAGGGTAAGATGGACTACTTAAGAGCTCGGCGAACCGGGCTGATAGAATTATCGTTAGTGGGGACAGTACACTATTCACAGTGGAGGCT